>CM059256.1:62562270-63162270 GCA_030347555.1 Lablab purpureus | reverse complement strand
ACAATCATAGAGGAATGTTCCTTTTCGCTGGAATGATGCATAATATATTTCGTGTTTGTTCTGTGAAAAAACTCTTGGTCTTTCTTATTATATAATATTTATAAATACTTTTAGCTAAAACATTTCTTTCTTTATTTTTCCTCTGATTTTAGAGACCTTAAAATTTCATAATTGGTGTCAGTTGTTGTGTTCTTATTTTACACATTCTCCAAATTCTGCTTCAATTTTTGTTGGATACTTTCTCATTAAAATATACATGTTGTAGCATTTGATTGTTTCTTCATTTTGAGTTTTAAGAAATTGGGGTTAGATTCATGTGACCTCGTTTTGGAAGCAACATCTTGTTTTTTAGCCTCTGTTTTGAGTCTGCTAAGCTGATATGTTTTTATTGTACGTATTGCTCAATGATATTTTATCCATTGAACTTTTTCTTAGACACTCACCAATGTCCTAAAAGAAAAGTTGATAAAGGAAGGGAGGAGGCCATATGTTATACCCGTTGGGGGATCAAATTCTTTGGGAACATGGTGAGTAAGAGTGTATCATTACTTTCACGCTTTTTAATAACTTTCTAAGGTATAAATTAAGCTGCTTATAGTTTCAAACTAACACAACATTATTTGTCTCTTGCTTGAGCTTTTGAATTTTTGGTTTATGACATGGTTAATGATTTTGTCAATGTTACGGTCCAAGCCATTTTAAGAGTCTAACCCGTTGGAACAAAAATGGATCAGGATAGCTATACTTGTATATACACTTTTGTTGCATATGTATAGGTTTGTGTGAACTGTCACCTTGAGCAATTTAGCTTAGTGGAAGGGAAATACTATGTGGGGAGACTTGAACAACATTTTTCTCTTTCTTTTATCATTATCTTGGTGTCTAAGATTGGTCTGACCTATCGAATGCAAAGTAAAGGAGCAATGGAATCTCACATAGATGCTTTGGAAAATCCAATGGAAACATTAAAGGAAGTAATCTAGGAGCAAGGGAGTCAACTACCGAAAATCAAGATGCAAGTGGGGAAATTGATAAGATAGATATTGCATTGGGACATATGATGCAAAAGTTGCAATTGATGATGGATGAGTACGAGACTATCAATCAAGTTCTTGGTCATTCCACGATGAACGAAGAGGACACGGGGGGTAATGTGTCGAATAGTGCAATGATGAGATACGTTCTTGGTGCAAGAAAATGGACTTACCAACCTTTGATGGGAACAAATTGTTGGGATGGATTGCTAAGGTGTGGAGAAGTTCTTTGAGATCCAATAAATTAAACCTTCTGAAAAGATGCAACTCGGTTTAATCAACATGGAAGGAATTGCAATGCATTGCTTTTGTTTCTTGAGAAAGAAACCCCTTAGTTATCATGGAAGGAGTATGGGAAAAGAAGTATGGGAAACGTATTTGTCTACCTTACGACAAAATGACATAGTAGAAGAATTTGTCCAAGAATTTAAAGTCTTCTTAAGCCTAAGCAAAAACTTATAATGATGAAAAACTATTGGGTTTTCTCTTCTGTGGATTGAAACTGGAGTTAAGATATAGGGTCAAGACCCATGATCCTCAAGAAATTACACAAGTCATGTCTTTGGCTAAAGACATGGAGGAGGAAATGTGAGCCATAGGCTCCAAGCATGTCATATCCCTCTTTTTCCAGGAATTTTGTGACAAGGATAAACACTTCTTTAGTAGTACGGTCTAGTTGTCCCCAAGGATAAGGATTGGCAATATCTAATGGTAGCAAGGTAATTTCCATGGCTCTAAAGGTCAAAGGGGGAGCTTGAGGGTATCAACATGGAGATCAAAACCAAGTGGATTGGGGGATCAACAATGTCTAGTAGCATAATGGTGTAACAATTTCCCTACGTGTTTGGACACGAGTTATTTAAAGATTTCTTTGTGTTTAGATTGAAGAGGATAGATGTGGTTTTTGGGAGTAGTGTGGTTGAAAGCATTGAGAGATGCAAGGGTGAATTGGAGAACTTTGCCAATGACATTTATGTTGCAAGGGAAAGTCTATAAGTAGTGGGAGACCTAACACTTAAAGATTTCTTTTAAAGCTTTTGGAAAGGTACAAAATGTGGAATTTGCCTCTACCCTATTGGTATTGTCTCCACTACACCTAGACGCTAAAAACTATTCTATGAAGGTGGATAGTGATATAGAATCCAAAATCATTCATCAATAAGAAACTAAGCTCTAAGAATTGTTGGACAATCATAGTCTAGTTTTTTCCGTTCAGGAAAGACCATCGTCTCACTGTGACATTGATATTAAAATTCCTGATGAGGATGAAATTGATTTTATTAACGTAATACCTTATAGGTACCCACATGTCCGAAACAAAAAGATTGAAAAAATGGTGCCTAAATGGTTAAAGATGGATATCATTCGACTTAGTTTGAGTCTTGGTTGAAGCCTAGTTATTTCGCTGGATAAGGAGTTGTTGGACAAATTACATGAACCAAGATATTTTCTCAAGATAGATTTAAGGGTTATACCCCCAAATTAGAACAAATGAATTAGACATTCACAAGGTAGGTTTCAAAACACACAAAGGACACTTCAAGTTCCTGGTGATTTCGTTTGGGCTCACTAGTGCTCCAACAACTTTCTAGCATGGAATGAACTCAACTTTATAGCCCTTCCTATAGAAGTTCATTTTAGTGTTCTTTGACAATATTTTGGTTTACAATAAGACATGGCTTGGTCATTTGCAACATTTGCAATTAGTCCTTGCTAAATTGGACAAATTGCAATTTTTGCTAATAAAAAGAAGTGTTGTTTTGGGAGAACTCCGGGTGGAGTAGTTAGGACACATCAAATCTAAAGGAGTGGTCATGGATGAAGCGAAGATCCAAACCATTTTGTAATAGCAATCCCCTATGAGAATAAAAGCTTTGAGGGGATTCTTTGGTTTAATGGGATATTATAGGAGGTTTGTGTAAAAATAGGTTACTTTAATTGGAATCAAGCAATTGACCAAGTATTTCAAAAGTTCAAGTAGTGTATGGTTACAACTCCAGTTTTGGTTATGTGCAATTTCACTCGTACTTTTGCTATTGATTGTGATGCTTCATGTAAAGGATTGGAAACAGTGTTATGTCAAAATAAAAGGCTGATAGCTTTCTTTAGCAAAGCTTTGTTTGACTTAAATCTGTTTAAACCAATTTATGAGAAATAATTTATTGCTTTGATTTAGCAATTCAACCTTCGAGCCACATACTTACTAGATTAATGAATTTCAACTCAAAATCAACAAAATTGGTTGGAAAAAATTATTGGCATGTGATATTTGATATTTTGTACAAAGTTGGGTCACAAAATAAGGTTGCTAACACTTTGTTTGGAATTAAAGAGGAGAAAGAGTTGTTTGCAATTTCAAGGCCTTTTTCACAAGGCATGGAACAAATAGATGAAAAATTTTGTACGGATCCGATGTTACAAAAGATAGTGGCTTAGTATACATTGGAGGATGGGAGGTTGTATTTTAAGGGTTGTTTGGTGTTACCTAAAGAGTCTAAATGAATAAAAATTGTTGTGGAACTTTCATACTTCAGCCACAATAGGTCACTCATGCTTGTGTCGCACATATAGAAGAATTGAACAATTTGTTGTTTTTTTGCATAGGCATGAAGAGTACTATCACATGTTTTGTAGCTTCTTGCCATTTGAGTCAAAGGAGCATGTATCTAGCATCCAACACAGCCAGACTCTTGCAGCCTTTGCTCATTTCGAGTGTTGTATGGGAGGAACATAACCTGGATTTTTGTCACTAATATTTTCAAAGGCTTTGATGCTGTTCTTGTAGTGATTGATCTATTGAGTAAGTATGGTCACATCATTCCCGTCAAGTATCCTTATTCAGCTCAACATCACTTATATCTTTGCTAAAGAAATGGGTAGATTGTATGGAATTCCTATTTCTATTGTTAGTGATCATGAATTGTGATCCTAAGTTTATGAATCTGTTTTTGGACAAAGTTGTTATTATTACAAGAGACTTCACTAAAGACAAGAATGGAGTATCATTTGGAAATAGACAGTCAGAGGGGTATGTGAACAATCATTGTGTAAGCTTCACCAAATTAGCTTAGTGGAAGGGAAATACCCTTTTTGTGGAGACTTGTCTCTTGAGTACATTACAAAATTCTTGTGTCTCTCTTTTTCTTTTCTCATTATCTTGGTGCCTAGCAATCAATCCTTCTACCTAAGTTGATTTTATGGTTGAGTTAGGCCTAACTATTTATACTTTGCTATCATTCTTTTGTGGTCCCTCAATGTGCATCAAATGCACCTTTATAGTTAAGCTTTGTTGGTGGTCTTTTACCATTGTCTAAATACTCTTTTTTTACCCAAAGATGGTCGTTGTTTAAATATTTTTAGCTGAAAAGGTATTTGTATTGAAATTGTTAAGGGCATAATAGATAGAACTTTTCAACTACTTTGTTTCCAACTTGTGATCATGGATAAATTTATTATTTATTTATTTTACATTCTTAGTATGATTAAATTATTCCTTTCAGGGGTTATGTAGAGGCGGTTCGGGAAATTGAGCATCAAATTCAGAGGGGACCCGAGAATACCAAGTTTGATGACATTGTTGTCGCTTGTGGCAGGTTATGGTCTACTTGATTTCTTTATCTTTTCGTGAGAAGTCATCTTTTTCCCCTTGGTTGGATTCTCTTTATATCTGAGAGTAGCGACTTTTTGTAATGACTTTCTAGTATCTTTCAATATGGTAATTAGTAAATCAATATCTGGTGACAAAATTACCAGTATCAGTGCTTTCTACTCACAATTTGCAGCCAAACTTTTCACTGAATGTGAGCTTAATTAGTGTTATAATTGATTATGTAATTGATACATCTCCTCAAAAGAATATTATCTATTAAATCATAGTTAATAATATATTCATCTATTTAATATTGTGCATTTATTAATTTTCAGTGGGGGCACAATTGCTGGTCTGTCGCTAGGATCATCGTTGAGTACACTGAAAGCAAATGTATAACTTCCGTTAAGAAGACTCGCATAATCCATGTTTTTGTGAGCCTTTTATATTATTTATGTGCTCCCTGCAGGTACACGCATTCTCTGTTTGTGATGACCCAGATTACTTTCACAACTTTGCTCAAGGTTTGCTTGATGGACTCAAAGCTGGTGTTAGCTCGAGAGACATTGTCCACATTCAAAATGTGAGTTTGGTATTTTTTCTGGTTGGTAAGATTTATAAATTGGATAACATCACAAATGGATGATACTAATGGATAACATCTTTCCTAAAGGGGAAAATAATACATACTAATGGATGATAAACTCCCGCGGAGCTAACATGCCCGTGTGACAAGTCGTAACACCGATGTCTGTTTGTTCAAACAAACTTATTTATGATCCGGAAAACTGGCTTCTTTTTCTTGGTTGAACAATGCTTTTTAATTGATAATGAGAAGTTAATTGTTCACAGGCCAAGGGTCTTGGCTATGCAATGAATACATCGGAGGAGCTTAATTTTGTAAAAGATGTTGCTGCGGCCACTGGTGTTATTCTTGACCCAGTATACAGGTATTTATTTGTTCCACACATTGTCCATTGTCAAAGTGTTCGCAAGTGTATTTGGACAAACTTCTCTAAGAATTTCTAAGATGAAAAAATAAGAAGAAAAATTAAATAACTTTCTCTATAAGTTAAAATTAGCTTATGGAAGTTAATTTATAGAAGTTTTATCATATAACTTCTCTAAATTTTTACCCTTTAACTTGTGCATAAACTAGTTTAAATTTATGAAAAAAACTTATTTTATTTTTTTTATTTTTCTTTTCTTAAAGTCCTTGTGAAGAAGTTTGTCATCTAATTTCTCTAAATTTTTACTTGTGCAAAATCTAATTTAAATTTATGAAACAAATTCATTTCATTTTTCTTATTTTTCTCACCTTAAAGTCTCTGTGAAAAAAAAATTGTCCTTTACGTGAATCTCGTGTTCACATTTTTGGTCCTCTAATTTGAAAATAACATTTGGTCTCCTTATTTCAAACAATCTGTAATTTTGGATTAATCCTCAATTTTATCTACATTTATTTATTTATTTTATTTCTTGTAGTTTAATTACCTAAATCATTTTTTATGATACCTTAATGAATATGTTAGGTCTAGATTTTAATTGAGCCAAAATAACATAAATAAAACATATGAAAGTTGAAAGTTTGGACCAAAATTACGAATTTTCTAAAATAGGAACATCAAATGTTTTTGTTTTAAAATAGAGGATCAAAATCGCAGACTAACCAAAATAGGGGACCAAATATGTATTTAAACCAAAAAGTTAATACTAAAAAGTGGTGCTATTGTTTGACTGCCATCATAGGACTTATATAGTTTACATTCTGGTAATGGCTAATCGTTAATATTTAAGAGACAAAAATAAGTCCTATATAGAAATGTTTGTGAATTTATATAAACTTAAATCTGTAATACTAAAATTCATGGGCCTTGCTTGTTAACAAACGGGTAGTGTACCATTCATTAATCGTTGTATTACCTATATGAGAAGGTATTGAATGTTCTTTTGCATTTTCAGGGTATTAAATTATTCTCCTTTCGTTGTTTAGTACTCGTTTTTAATTCCTTGACATATACCTCGAGAATTCCTCTGCATATTCCAAACTTGAAAGGGGAAAAAAGTCTTGTAACTGAAAATTTAATAGTTGGATGTTATGAATCGAATATTGGTAAGTTTAGTTAACTTCATATTCGGTTGTTAATACCCTCTCAGCGGTAAGGCTGCTTATGCAATGCTGAAAGATATGTCGGAAAACCCAAAGAAATGGGAAGGGAGAAAGATCCTCTTCATACATACTGGTGGCCTCCTAGGATTGTATGACAAGGTTGATCAGTTGGGTTCTATTGTTGGGAATTGGCAGCGAATGGATGTTAATGAATCTGTTCCCAGGCAGGATGGCATTGGAAAGATGTTCTAGAAAAGGAAAATGAAAAACCCTGGCATTGCCACCATCTATATTTTGTAGTGTCTTGCCCTAATAAGTTATATACTTATGTTTAATAATAGTCATGCACACACTGGATCCTGCTTCAATTTACCATATTATAATAAACTTCCGAAACAGAAGTGAGAATAAATCAAGTTTGTTATGATGAATGCGTGTTTTACAGTAGAACGTAATTAGAATATATGTTTTCAATTTGCCAGTACAAAGTAGTAGGAAATTTTTCCATACATGAATTAAATGTATAAACTTTTCTAGAATGGAAACTAATTTGATGTGTAGAGTACTTGATTGCGTATAATCCTAGACTGTGGTGGACATAGCCGCGGAGGGGAAAGAGGTAAGATATGGCAATGGATGGCATCTTAGAGCATATGTTGATACTCAATGGTTGTCTGTGTGTCTATATTTGGACATATTATCTGTATTTTATTTAATTTTTTTATATGTTGCAATTGAATATGTATGAGGGAGTTTACAATATCTCAGACACTCTCCTCGACCAATTGAGTTAAGCTCTCTTGACTAAATATAATAAAATAAATAGTTTAATATTGAATTTAACTAAAAACCAATGAGTAAAAACATTAATTCACGTGCAACAGTTAATTATATAAAGAGGTAGAGATGGTGATATTATTTTATTAAAGCATTTAAATAATTTTAATAAGATGTGTGTGGTAAGTTATATTTAGCTATTTTATAATAAGTAGAATAAATGAAATAGGTTTGTAGTTCTTTTTTTGTTTTAATGTTTCACTATTTTAAATGTTTTTTATTTGATTTTATTTATTTTAAAAACCAATCAATATAATTTTCTTCATCAAAATTAATAATAACACTGCTATATGGAGCAAATTACAAATGACTTTCATCATTGAAAGTTGATTTATTTAAAGAAATGGCATAAGACATAAGAGACAACATAGTAAGACAGTGTGCTTATATATTTTACCACCTTACACAACTTATTAGAAAACGAATGTCATCATCTACTATATGATATTCAGTTCTTACAACTAAGTCATCAGCTACTGCGCTAATTCATCTTTAAAAGGCACACCACGAAATGAAGCGACAACTATAAAGTTGACCATCTATGGACTCAGAAAGTATGGTTGAATAAAGGTAATTAAAAGGAGAAAGGACGTAATGTAAATATGCAACTGCTGATAACAAACACAATATCCGAGGCAACATGATAGTTTCAATGGCAGTAAAACCAAGTTGGAATAATAACAATTAACTTATTTTATTTATAAAGTTGAACTCTTTTTGTATGATAATTATTTAGAATTTAAGATCTTTTTAGTATAACTATTTACACAATTTTATTTATTTTTATAGTATTTAATTTTGAATATTTGTATAAAAACTAAAAATCCATTGTTTTCTCCAGGAACATTTAAAAAAAACAAACATTTCTATGATTAAAAATGAAAATAGAAGAAAATATTTTCTCAACTCAAATGCCTTAACAAAAATCTCAAAAAAGAAACAATTATGGCAGTGCTAAATAATGGTAACTCCCCAATACCTAACAATTATTAGTAAAACCTAACAAAATGTTCCTTGACAGTATGAAGATACAAATCGAGTTTCAGGTTGCATGCAACGCAGGCTCGTCTTAAATGATTCACATGGTCAGCAGCTTTTCTTTAATCTTGACCGGCGCTCCCTCCCAAGTGTGGTGTTACACGCCATGCAAAATTGGATTGAGTAATCTATAGAATATATATCACAAAAATATTACTAGATATCCTAAAAGAATTATCACACACCATGTACAAGATGATTCTAAGATTTCCCTGTCCAGCAGAACAAAGAAAGTATAAACCTAACTAACATACACCATACGTGCAAAATTACATCGTTTGATCGTGTATGGTTTGTGACTGGAATACAGCTTGGTTAGGAGAAGCAGAGACAGACATTTCCCACAGCCAAAACACCTTCCAAAGCAGTAAGCATGAATGTGGAAGGGCACAACTCTTTCCACATCATCTTTAAAAATGAAAAGCAGTAAGGATGTATCAGTGGGTCCTCCACTCTGAAACGATGAACCTTACCCAACTTTGGGTATGTGAGATTAGCACCATAAAGAACCCTCCAAATATTTCAAGATGATATGGGTTCGTAAGGGTACGATAACCATGGATGCTTCAGGGCTTCAGATGCAGAGGGCCGCTTCTTAGTGTTGACTTCTAGCAAGTGAGCCACAAAATCAATGAAGCCTTGGTCTCCCATTGGCAATCTATGCCTCAAGGATGTCTTTTTTGGAATCAAGTATTCTAACCTGTTGGTTTCCTGTAGATTAATAAAAAATACTTTTACTGACAACCATTCAACTAAAAAATGCAGAGACAACTGCAATTTTAAACGGTAAGTAAAATGTCAAGCAGCTAACATCTATAACAAGCCACTTTCGTTACCAAGCTATAGATAAATGAAAATTTACTGCATGCCTTGAGGTTTCAAGCAGGTTCTGAAATTCTCTTCGGAAAAAGAAAAGTGGTTCCAATAATAAAATAAAACTTCCAGTCAAGGCCAGACACCAAACATCTAATTTAACTTAGTTACATAATAGCCCTGGCTCGTAGGGACTGGCTAATCAATATCAATATTCCAGATTGATGGCTACTCCGTTTGGTACTGTTAGAAATAAGATTATTACCTGATTCCTTTCATAAAGCATATGATTTTTGGTGAAGTACTTGTAGGTGTCCCGTCCTTTTGCAAGCATACCTTGATCAATTGGACCAATGATCCCAATCACCCGGGCAAGTAATGTTGCAGGCGAATCATTTTGGAAGAGGACCTATAAAAAGCTTACTTTAGCGCCACTGAAGAATAGAAAATTAATTATGTATTTAACAAAAGAAAACGAAGCAGTCCCCATAATACAGAGAAATTCGACAACTGCTTGCGACCAAAAACTATTAACAATCCCACGCAAAGCCAGTGTATTTGATATTATATTCTAATAACTATCATTGGGTCCATGAATTGTGCAGAAACAAAAATCCCCATTTTACCTTAAACAGTCTGAAAACCAATGCAGAACAACTAACTTTAATAACAGAAGTTTTTCTTAAAATGAATTTAAGCGGTGAAGTTAACTACCATTTGACCTGAGGTAGTAGAAACATTTTTATACCTTCTACACGTGAGAATTTATGGCTCTAGAGAAAATATTTTCGTACTAAACTCAATTGTTTATCAAACTTCATGGTATTTTGAACTAAATTAATCATCTTTGGTCCTTACATTGCCAGTACAAAGTTCTGCCAAGATGCAGCCAAGAGACCAGATATCAATCTTCTTATCATATGGAAGTCCCAAAATAACCTCAGGAGCACGATAGGACCTTGACTGAACGTAAGAGCAAAGGTGATCTGTCTCAAAACAACTACTTCCAAGGTCAATGACCTTCACCTCACATCTACTATAGCTCTTAACCAAAATATTCTCTGGTTTCAAGTCGCAGTGTATCAGTCCAAGGCTATGCAAAAACTGAAGTGCTTCCAAACACTGAATGGTAATTGACTGCAGAAATAAATTCAGATAAAATGGTAATTGACTGCAGAAATAAATTCAGATAAAATGGTAATTGAGAACAGATAAAATGAAAATTAAGCATCAAGAAGTAAATGGCACACCACAAACCTGTAATCTTGGCATCGTAAAGTACACTTCACCACCTGATTCTCTATTAAATTTATGAAACTCGTACAAGTTTGCTTTAAGTAGTTCGCATACTATTAGTAGATGTTCCTGTCAGACAATAGAAAAAGAATGAAGAGCAGTAAAGTCAGTTGACAAACATGGCATACAATACAACTATCAATGAAAAATTCCATTCATAAATTTAAAAAATTAAATATACATAATAGACTGCAAAGTTAGATGATCAAGTTTAAAAGAAACTTCTTCCAAATTCCCATCACTTTTCTTTTTGGTGGCAAAGTTCCCATACTACGAATATTTAGTACTGTAAGGACAGAATATTTGACAAAACTTGGTACAAGTGTTAAAGGTTTATACCATATCCAGGAATAAATTGCAAATTTCAGAAATCAGAAACACTAACTCTTTACACAGCAGTTTTATAGTTGAAACTAACAGAACTGAATCATACTTTAGAAGATATATTGAGAACAATAACAAATAGCAGCAGTACTCAACATCGCCTAAATATAGTAGTTCACAGCAGTATAAATAAAAGTCCAAATAATGGATGATGTAAAAATTATAAAAATGGCAGGAAAAATAATGTAAGATAGAGGAAAAATGTATATACATACCTAAAATTGATTTTTTAGAAAGCAAATACTAATATCAAGATAAATGGAAAATTCACTTACTCGATAATAGAAATAATCATATAATCGAAGAATGTGATACTTGTCTCCAGGATCATGCTTGTTGACATACTTGAGAAGCTTGATCTCATCAAGACTTTGGTCAAAAAAGTCCTTGTTGTTCTTTATAATTTTAACACAAACATCCATGCCTGTATGTAGGTCATGAGCTTGTATAGCTTTGCTAAATGCTGCAGATCCCAGATACTCCGAAACATGATACCTTCCAGCTATTACAGAATTTAAAACAACATGGAAATTCTTGTCCTCCTCAAAGCCAGTTCTGAGCAACAAAACTTAGTTTAAGAAAGGCTACCAAGGCTTACGAGAAAAAAAAAATCAAGAAATCATACTTCATAACAAAAACTCACCACAAGCTATCAAGCTCATTAAGATTCTTTTAAAAAAGGAAAAAATGAAGTGCTTAAAAGTTCTGCAGCCATTTGCGAAAATATATTTACCATGAAGGAAAAAGAAATCACTCTTTCAACAATATCTTCAAAAGAGGTTTCATTATATATTTTCCCAAGACCTTATTTCTTAAAATATAAGAATAAAAATTAAGGATTAAAGCAGCTTTAGGAATTCATAGCGATCAGCAACTAATCTACAGCACAGTATTACTCTGAATCACAACCGAGCATGATATCATTCATTTAAATTTTGAAAAAGACTAAATCAGAATTGCTGTAGACATAATAAACACATGGACATTGCTAATTACATTGCAACTAAATTAAGGCACACTACGTTTACAACATTACTATATATAATGCATTTTATTCATTAAATAGGGTAAATACGACTCACTTGGTTCTGAATCCAGAGCCTTGGGAAAGTAGTGGAGGTTATACAAAATGAAAAGGAAAAAGTAGATCAATTATAGCAATCTTTTCTCATGTATAATCATTCCATATTCTGTCGATTATTGTATGGTCATGTTCATTTCTGTTATCCTCGCCTCTCTCTCACATTGACCCTTTAAAGTCCACCATTAACTACTGTATAGTTTAGTTGGGCTTGGGCATATGGCAGATTGATAGTAGATCATTGGTTAATAGGTGTATGTTAGGAAAAACTGAGAGAGAGAGAGATGGGAGTTAACAGATTCAGTAGTAACTCTATTATGGGGGGATAACAGCATTAGCATTAAGAGGAATTGGTTAATCTTAGAAAAGGGGATAAATAGGAAAAAGGCAGAGGCCAAGGGGGGTCCTCTTTTGGGAAATGCTGACAGTGGAGAGTGGGCCTCTCACAGCCTAAGGAAGGATCTTGGGAAATAACTGTATTATCCTTGTGTGAATAACATTTTGTTTTTCCTTTTTTTCTTCATACCAATTAAAGAACTAGTATTAGAGGTAGTAGTGAGCGTCGCAGAATGGACAACCTACACAGGGTTTTGATCAACAAAGAAGTTGTGAAGTGTCATAGAATATGATATGCCAAGACGTCAACTCTAAGGAGAAGTGCTATGACTTGAATATTATGGATGTCAAAGTCTTACATTGAGTAATATGAAATACTAGGTGGAGTATTCAGGTATGTGGTTATTCCCCCTTAACAGCTAGTTTTTAAGAGTAGGTTCCCCAAGTGCTTGAATGATTGTGATAGTAGAATAAAACTAGCCTTAGAGTCTAGTGTAAGGGAGAGAAAGAAAGAAACAGAGTAATGGATGAAAAGGAAAATTCTGTACTTCTATTATTGATTATTGCCTTTCAAAACAAGGGAAGGAAATCACGCTCTCCTCCCGTGCTGCATGCTCGAGTACAGCAACAGAAAGAACACAATAGAAGACAAAAGGCAAAGACAGAACAATTTCCAGAGAGAGAAGATATACCCAAAAACTATCCCCACCTTCTACCCTTTCCTCATACCTATATCATCCCTTTAGCACGTAACCACCCAATCTTCTAGTGTGGATTCTCTTTCTCTCACCTCTAAACACTCCCAACTCTAACAGATCATGTGCCCCGAGTCCCCTTTCTCTAGCTACCTCCAAATTTTTACTTTGACTGAACAGTCCCTCTGCTGTAACTCCACCATTTTAAATTATAAATCCAAAATATTAAAAATTAGAAACTCATGTTATGATATCATCTCCCTTTTTACTTCTAAGTCATATTCCTCTCATCTCTTGCTAAAATTGCAATGCATATACTTTGTATTACTCCTACTTAATTGAAACCTTTTGTTTCCAAAGTTCAAGCTTAATGTTAATTGCTTTCACTTAATTCCTTAGCAATACTATATCATCGGCAAAAGGTATTCACTTTGGGAAAGTCTTTTGTATGTCCCCAATAAACACACCATCCTAGACTAGATTAAACAAGGACAAGAAATATATCCTTGCATGAAAGTCCTTAGTTTTGCCTCTTGGAGTTCTAACAGTACAAGTTACACCTTCATAGCCGGTCCAAACCTCAGATTATGGAGGATTGTGTTAGACCCTTGGCAACCAACACAAAAATCGGCATTATTCCAAACATTGATTACTTATGATATGCAAAGAATAGATTTATAATAACATATTATGAATTTCTAACCAAAGAACGAGAAAGCTAAACAAACAGATATTGTTCCCCAAATAAAACTCAACAAAATTGAAGGATGCACGAAGTGCATACCAAAGTTTCAATACTTCCAAAAAATTTATAAAATATACTTTCAAGTTGCGAGTGTAATACTCTGACATATATTGGGTCTGTTAGTGTTGTTGTTTCACTTAGACATTTGTTTTCAGTTACAGCAGTGGTACTGTTGGTTAGTATAACTGTTCTGTTACACAGTTACAACTAACTTGTAACTAAGCTCTGTATAGTCTTATGTTAACAGAGTCTCAGATTCATCTTGTATCTTTTACCCTTTTCATAATAATAAATTAGTTTATCAGTTTTCTATCATGATATCCAGAGCACATTTATCAAAGCCCATAGCCTTCATTGGTTTGTTGTTTCTCCTTATATTTTATAATGCTCTGAAACTTGAGTTTAGATCAATTGAGTGTCTTTTTGGGGTATTCCACCAGTCATAAAGGATATACATGTTTATCTCCAACTGGTAGAGTCTTGATTTTAAAAGATGTTCCACACTCTCATTTAGGGTGAGAGGTGGGACCCTTGATGCTATAAAAGAAGCACCATCACTTCATGTAAATTATGCCTTTTGAGAAATACAAAATCATTTAGCTTGAATAGCTTTGAGTTCTTTTGTGAGAATGGTGCTTGCTTAGTAGAGTTTGTCCTTCTTTTGTCTTCTTGGAGCACCATCCAAGAAGAGTTTCGAGAGACCCCTCCAAGGGTCTTAGCCATCCACATTGGGTGTGTACACTTGGCAGGTAATCACCACCCAACCTTACCCATTTTCCATTTAATTTTTCCATTATCACTATTTTCCATTGTCTTGTTCCATTCCTTTCTTGTATATTATTTTGTTTTCCTGTGAAGCTTCCATCCCTCATCCTTTCCAGCCTCAAGGCTTGACAGGAACCACCCAAAATCATAACACATAATTCAACCACCACCTATACAATTCAACCTAGCCAAAATTCATCCAAGAATTTACCATACCAAGAACCACCATTTTAACCATCACCATACCTCAGCCATTCCCTTTTTCACCCATCAAATGGCATCCTAAATTCACCAAACCAAGCTTGATCCCTTCCTCTATCAATCTGCAACATAACCCATCAAAGAACCATCCCAAAAGACATTGAAATACAACCAAGAACCTCACCAACCCTAAATACCTAGTAGCCGCAACCTTCTCTAAGGTTCTTCCAAGAACTCTCCAAAAAACCTATTCTATATCCATGCTTTCCTCTCAAGAATCATCCTAACCCATCATAGGACCCTTGACCCTTCAAACCAAGACCCTTCCGCAGCCATAAAATCACCAAGATCCATCTCTAGGAAGCTTTGCATCTTGTTTGTTGTGTTGCACCTTTGAGACTTGGAGTGGACTTTCCTTGACACCTTTCAGAGCTTGAGTGGCTTCTCATAACTGTTGTCTCAAATTTGGGAGCTTTTTCCTTGGACAATATTCGGGAGCTTGAGTGTCCTATCTTTCAAATTGAAGTAAATAATGTCTTTCTAAATGGCTCTCTTCAAGAAGAAATTTACATGTCTCAACCTCAAGGGTTTGAAGTTGAACATAAGTCAAACAAGCTCCAAGAGCTTGGTTTGAGAGGCTGAAGAATATCCTTCTTCAGTTTGGCTTTATTGACATACTGACAACAAATGTGATCCCTCATTGTTCGCATATAGTCACACCACTGATATCATCTACCTATTGGTGTATGTTGATGGTATTATTATCTCTAGCAGTTCACAATCTCTCAGAACAACTTGGTTCCTCAGATTATTTTCTTGGTATTAACATTCATCACTTACCTATGGGTCAATTCTTAAGACTCAAGCAAAATACATCAGATACTTACAGACCAAGACTAATTGATTGAATCCAAGCCCGTCTCATCTCCTATGGTATCTACCTGCAAACTGTCTAAACATAGTTCGGATCTGTCACAAGACCCTTCTTTGTATAGGTCAATTGTTGGTGCACTTTAGTTTGTTACTATAGCTCATCCTGAATTGAGATTTGCTGTTGACATGGTATGCCAGTTTATGGCTTCTCCTCTTAAGTCTCATTGGGATGTTGTTAAAAGAATATTGAGATATCCTAAAGTTTCCTTACATTGTGGTCTCATTATTCATCCTGCCATTCCTCAGCAACCTCTAACTATTGAGCTTTCTGTGATGCAGAATGGGCAACAGATCCGGATGACAGATGATCTACTTATAGGGCTGCCATTTACTTGGGACCTAATTTAGTTTCATTTCGTGGTCAAGAAAGCAAATTGTGGTTTCAAGATCTAGCACACAAGCTAAATATAGGAGTTTAGTTGCTGCTGCAGCTGACATATTATTTATACTTGACCAGTAAATACCATGATTAGTGATTATAGCCAACATCAGCGCATGAACACAAACAAACACTGTATTAAAAACATGCCTGTTTTTCCTGTGCACAATCTTTAGATTGAAGGTTTCAAATTCCTCCTCTTGTGCCTTTATCTGCCTTACTTGCTCTTGCACAGCAGCTACCTCTTCATCCTCTAATGATGCTCCTAGATCATCTTCCCTTGCAAGTCTAGTTTTTTCATCCTCTTCTACCTTCACATGCTCTCTTTCAGAATATCCATAATTTGAAATTGTTGTTGGAGAAGAGTTTGTGGATCTTACATTGTTGGCATTATTATCATCCCTAGAACTTTTAACAGGTGATGAATCACTGCTCTTTCGCCTCCACGAAGCAAGCATGTCATCAGTTTCCACAAATGCACTAAGACAGTCATCAGTTTCATCAGCGATGCCGTTATTTGACCACAGGGACTTATTGGTGGAAGCCTGAATCATCTCACTGTCATTCAAAGATAGGGGAAATGAGAAGTTCCCATCACCATGAGTTTTTATCTGGAACTCTGCATCTCTGTCATATCCTATGACATATTTATTTGACTCACTCTTATCATGATTCTTATTTTTGTTTAATTTGTTAGTAGATTTTTTATCCAAATCACGATGAGAGTGCCTGGAACCACCAAGCCCAGCATCAGGATCATGGAAATATTCTAAATCTCCTTCACTGCTACCACCAACCAAACTTTCACGCACTTCACTGCCAATATCTGCAACATCACTATTGATCCCTACCCCAATTGACCTAACCGAACCATGTTGATCATCATCCACATTGATGTCCTCTAGTCGTGATCTTACATTATCATTCAACACCCTCCCGTCTCCTAGCATGATGAGTTCATTAGTTTGAGGGACAAAGCCCCGCCAGACCGGTTCTGCACACATCAGGTTCAATTCTTCTTCATCCATCAATTGTCCATCATATTGAGCCATTAAATCATTATCATTGGTCCTTCCATACTCAGTAACTGTTAGACCAATAGGATCATCAGTAGCTGTGACTGGTTCAACATTATTTGCCTGAAGATATCGCTCCCCAGAAAAGTAAGAATCCTCCTCGGCAAAAGATTGATCATCATCTTCATCTTTGGCCAGACCACTTTCCTGAGGATCTGGAACACTTTCATGCCCAGTTCCTTTTTCATTGTCACTAGGGTAATCAATTTCATGTGCCAAAAACCAGGTCTCATCCTCAATAGGTTGCCTCATGTACCCAACATCCTCATCGTCATCATATTCGTCGGAGTCCCAATATTCATTTGGATAGTCAATAGATTCACTCAATCCATCACCAACTGTAGCAAATCCTGATACAAGATCAGATGTATCCTCTGCTATCCCTTGACTTACAGATAACCAACTGCCTCCTGTAGCCCTCCTCATACCTGAAGCATATATGAAAAAGTCAAAAACAGCCTTCAGCACATCTGAACATGTATATCAAGCAAATAATAAGTACATGCAATCAGACTTAAACAAATTGGAGCTAGGTGCACCCAGAAAATTGGCAAGATTTAGCATCAATTCTAGACTCTAGATAGAGTATTCAACCCACAGTACAATGATTATGGCACCATTCCCCTAACATTTCCTTTTTATGTCAGAGGTACTAACATTGTTTTTCTATAGAAACCAAAAAGAAAGAGAAATCCTGCATCAAATCCAGCAGAAAGATTTGCTTTTTATTTCAATTAATACTTTAATTTTCCTCACAATTACCACATACAGTAAATATTCAAAACATTTGTTGTTAACTTTGGAACTTTTTGCAAACCTTTTTACAGGAAATTTACCAATTAATTTCAATCTCCTAGGATATTTTTATTCAACACAAAAAGGCAAAAAGTACAGCCATGACAAAGATTAGAATTCTCCCAAGTTCAAAACAGAAAATTACAAAATTAAACTCCTATGCCCTATCAGCCATGTACAGACCAGTCCTCTATGGTGATTCAAGTGACAATTTAGAAAGAACTAATATGTCAAATTGTCAGAAACTACAATCATACAACCAAGAAAAAGAGAAGATAAATACATGAAAATCCATCGTAGTGGTATGGAACAGAAAAACAATTAAAACTCAATCCCGGAAATTTAATTAAGAAAAAAGTATTAAATGGCAGGTAAAAAAAAATTAATGCATTAGAACTAAAAAGTTATTTCTTACTTTCTTTTCAAATAATTTTAGAAAATTAATAGATGTTAAATGTTCCTCAACCAGTACTTCAGGTGCACTCATTACAAGACCCCGTAGTCATTAAATTTTACCATTCATAATCCACACACCACAATTTCGATAAAATTTGGCTACTAAGATTCATATCAGGTCATAAATCACATATGACTTTGAATATTGTGATAGATTGATTTTTTTTCTATTATTCACATTTCAGATATTCAAATGCTCTATTTTCATTCTTCTGGCTGTTACTCCTTCTATCCACTATATATTTTTGTTTCTTTGCTCTGTTTGTCTTCTAAAATAGAGACTTCACACAATTATGACCTATGATCTTGCTTCATGAGACTAGACAGTCATTTTCTAGTTTTAAATTATTATTTCCACCACTATACATCATTTTATATGGCGTATTTCAAGCTATATTTGAATGGGTTCTTAATCTTATAATTTGATATGCTTTACGACTCATGATTCAAAAATTAGTTTTAGCAATTCATAATTTAAATTCCAATTTGATATTATTAGCAAGACCCAATATATAAATAGGGTGGGTATGCATACAGGATAAGAAGTACGCATGGGGGAAGAGTATATTAACTACTCACTAGGAAGTAAAGAACAGAACACAAAATATATATTTCCTAAATGTACTTCATGGAATACTATTCTGGATTCAGTAGAAACTACTAAAAAAATCACTAACTGACCCCTTAAGTGGCTTTAGTTGACGATTTTTTACTGGCTTTTCAACAACCTATATAACTACTTGGACTCCTAGTTCCGGGATTGGATTTTTTTTCTAAGCTTAAATAATACAACAGTTGATTCTCGACTAGCCAAAAGCCTAACCTCAACATGGATTTAAGATTCAACTACTGAACTTTTGAATTGACATTTTACAAACAAAATTGAGAAAGGTTTCCCATTTGCAAAATAAGCTGTTATCATGACCAACCAACAAATGTAGCTGCTATTAAGCCCAAAAGGGAAACCATCAATTGAAATGCAGAAAACATTTGCGATCAAGTGAAATTTAATCCTTGTAAATATAAGCTAACCTGAAGGATTAATTTCTTGTCCAATAGGTACATCCAGATATGAACCAATAAGTAAAGTACTGTCAGTGCCAGGGGTTTTTGAAGTTGGTCCATCTCGCTCAAACTTCTCTTCCCAATTAACAACCAAGGGCTTATCATCTGACTTGAGTTTAACTGGAGGAAGCCTTGGAAACTCTTCCTTCTCATTTTCAGGTGGAAGAGGAAAACTTAAGCTGCCAATCAACTTCTGTTCAGAACTGACTGGTGTCTTGACCAAGTAAATTGACCTACCTGATTCATCCACCTGCTCTTTTATAGATGTTCGGGTATCACTAATTTCTACCTTTTTTTTCTCCTCTTTTTTGTCCGAATAAGTGGCACCATCAAAGCTTGTAGACACGTCCCCTTTTGAGAAGGGGAAGACAGTCTTGACAGAACAATTTTTCCAGGAGTCTGAAGACGAATTCACATTCTCGTCAATTCTTGACCAGAGACTATCTGTAAAGTTCAATTTAAGAGATGAACTGTTGAATTTAAGTTGCCGATCAAGTTCCATAGGTTCTTTGCATTGCACAAGGTCGTACCTAAGATCCACAGAGGCTTTACTACTACTTCCAGGCCACAGAGATTTTTTATCAGCAAGGGCAACATTTTCCTCCCCGGACTTTGAACTGGTGTTGACAACACTTAGATCCACAGCTTCGTTGGTTTGACGTTTTGATTGTTGAGATACAGTGGCCGTCAAACTCAAAGAATTATTAGCCCTACTACCAGCATCGTTTTGGTAAGGCTCCACAGGAGCTTTGCTAGGGTTGAACTTCAATGAGTATAAATCAAGCATACCATCTTCTGAAGTCTTAGAGAAAATGAAGTTCTTATCACTAGTCGGAACCGCGTCATCAGATTTATTCCGTTCGACCAAAGTGGGAGCAGCAGTTTTCCATTTGCTTTCGGTGGCATTTCGACCATTCCCACACTCGATTTCAGTGACGATCAGTTCTTTAGAAACTTCAAGAGTGTCCACCCCTTGAATCTCAAGCACAGGCTTCCCCTTATTATTTTGAGGCACGTCATGTGAGGCCTTTTCTTCCAATGTGAGTTCGTGAAGGAAGCCATTCAAGTCAGGGCGATTATTGATCTCACTGCGCAAAGCTGCCTCGGCTCTGGTGAATCGGTTCCTCCGAAGAAACTCCAAAATCACATCAACTGAGCTTGTGTTTGAGTCCGCCATAGTGAAGCCAAGTCCCTACGAGTAGGAGCCTAGACTCAAAGAAAGAAAGAAAGAATAAAAGAGTGGAGATGGGAAAGGGAAAAAAGAACAAGCGGCATTCCAAAGAAAGAGCACAGGTGTCTGTATAAAAGAGATGATATTGAAAATGAGGAAGGTGGAGCTTACCCGGTATCAGGCAGAAGGAAGTGGCGGCATTGCCACTGGTAAGGCAAGCAAAGCAGAGAGTAGCAGGAGAAGAGGTTCAAATGAATGGTTGGAAAACCTAACCCAACCTGGGTTCGAAAATCCAATCGCGATCGATGGGAGTGGCAGCAAAGCACTTGAACCCCCAATGAATGTGGATAAAATTGGAATGCGGGAGGGAAACCCAATGAATAAGGATCTGATTCTGAAGGAAGGGTTTTACCTTTGTTCTGGATTTTCAAGCAAGGAGTTAGAATAAAAAAGATACAACAATAGAGAAGAGGAAGAGGAAGAAGAAGAATAAGAAGAGAGAGAGAAAGAACCTGAAAGGGTGGGGTGTGAAGGTGAATACTGATAGGAAGAGGGTTGGTTTGGTAGTTGAGTTTAGCAGTGGGGTTGGTTTCTCTTCCCTTCCACTCCCTGTATTTGCTGCTGCTCTCACAAGGGCTCCGTTAGCTGCTATGCTGTGCTGTGCTGTGCTCTGGATTTTCTTACTTCCCTAATCAATATATTCCTATTCCCTTTTTTTCCTTTTTTTTAAATCAATACCTTAAATATTTCCCCTCCTCTACTCACCTTTCCATTCCTTTCTCTCTCCTTACTACGTAGTCTTTCAACAAAATCAAACATCCAATCACTTCATTCTTTCTAATGTCTCTGTAAATTTTGTTCTTTTTTAACTAATCAAAAATTATTAATTATTTTAACTAATCCTAAACTACACTTTAATTAACCTTTACCTCGTATCTCAACCATTAAAAAACACACTCATACCCACACAGTCTCTGAAAAAAACAGTAACCTCAAAACTCATTTTATATTTCAAAATACTCACTAATCTCATGTCCAGAATTTTTTTTCTTTTTTAGCTTGTTTTTATCAGCTCTATTTGAAACCGTTCAACACTCAAGTTTTCATAAAAACTAAGGTATGATAAATAATGTTTACCGAGTAAGCACTACTAATCTTAAAATTATATACGGTTTTTTAAGTAGACTATACGGTTATTACGATAAAAAAAATCTAAAAACACTTTTTTTGTACTTGAAAAATATTTATAGTTGAAAAAAGAATTAACTTGTTTATATGTCAAAAATAATTTATAAAACAGCCGTTGAATAACTTTTCAAAAAAGAATTTTTATATAAATTAATTGTAATTCATAAAAAAACGTATTTTATTTTATTTTATTTCTTTGTTTGTTTAAAAAATAGTGGTAGAAAAGTTTGTCTTTAACATATTCTTAATCATTAAGGTTTTTAAAAAAAATCCAAAAAAGTTAGTTAGTTTGTTTAAACAGAACTTTCTGGGTATGCTTCTAACCACTGGAGGTTGAAATGGACTTAACAATATACTATGAATTTTTATCAACCTTCTTTTTCTTGGTGCTGTCTTTTATTACTGATATACTAAACATTACTTTAAATCCTGTAAGTGAGGAACAATGAAGAGCCAACATTCCTGCAAACTTAAATTTGCACTATTTATTCCACCAACTTTGGTTTGACATTTAATTCTTTCATTTTTAATAAATATAATATAATTAATTATTTTTTATTAAGCAATAACTATATATAAGTTCTAATTTAATGAATGAGGAGATTGGATAAGGTTGAATATAATGCTTTTGAAAACATTTTTATTTAGTTAAACTCGAGGTTCAGGAGTTGTGTATATTATGTAATACATATAATCAATTACGGATGTTGATTAATAATTTCACAAAATAATATATTTAAAAATTATACGTGATTATAACTATATAAAAACACATTTATTTAAAAGATTATCTTTACTTTTTTAAAATTCTTAACAAGTCAATTATTGAATTTGAATTTGAATTAAAATTATTAATTATTTCTTTTTTAATATAAATAATCATAATAAAAAAGTTCATGCAATCTTTCTCTCAGAAAATAAATCTATTTTTTTTATTTTTTATTTATACATATATTTAAATAAAACTAAAATTAAAAATTAAAAAATAAATTATAAAAATATAATTAAAGTGTTATGTAGATTAAAAAAATTTAAGAATTAAGATTTTACTATTTACTTAAAGACTTTTTATACAAAATTAGTTTAGAACATAAAAATATTTAAATTAATTATATTGTATCAACTTGAAAAAGATAATAAAAAATTTTAAACATAAATTCAAAAAATATTTTTTTAGATGAAAAACATTCAAAGTTTTTAGAGAGAGTTATATTTTTTAGAAATGAAACAAAATAAAATTTTTCTTCTTTCTATTAAATAGAGGTTTCTAAAGAATTTCAAACATTTTTTTTTAAATAATCTTTTTTATATAATATTTATTCCTAAAAGTTTTACTA
The DNA here is from genome assembly GCA_030347555.1 of Lablab purpureus. Taxonomy (NCBI): domain Eukaryota; kingdom Viridiplantae; phylum Streptophyta; class Magnoliopsida; order Fabales; family Fabaceae; genus Lablab; species Lablab purpureus. Next base: position 63,138,946 of record CM059256.1, on the reverse strand, counting down.
CAAAAAAAAATAATTTAAAACATTATTAAAAAAATTTAACTTCTTAAAAAAAATTAAGATTTCACCTAATTTTATTTTTCATTAAGTCTTCAACTTTTTTATTTTTCATTTTTTTTAGTTTCAATTTAAATCTTTTTTAGAATGAAATAAATTAAATTTATTAAAAATAAGATAAACAAAGAGATGGAATATTTAATTTTGTTGCAAATTGCAATTCTAATAAAAACAATATTTTAATTTTTTTTATTTAATAAAAAGTAAAATAGATAAAAAGTAATTAATATAGTCTTAGAAAGATCCATGCATATAAACAAATTTTAAGAGAAAAAATATTATTAAAAACCAGAAAAAATATTTATTAACATTAAATGACATGAGTTTTAAAAATATTGAAAATCTGTTTTATTTAAAGTATCATGTCCCCTCATTTCTATAAGAAGTTCCATATAATCGTTTTGTCAATAGTCTTGGAAAAATACTTTTTTACTAGTTGTTGTGTGGGTGTTGTTAAGGTTGTTTTAAGATGGAATGAAGACAAAAGTGGTTTTTCAATACTTAAAAGCATAAGCAGTCTTTTACTTAAAAAGAAATATTTGAACTGGTTAACATACTTTTGAACTATAAGAAAACTATTCTAATTCTTATGAATTTTACAAGGATTCCTTATTATTTAATTGAGACTTCGTGTACTACAAATAAGTTAAAAAATATACTTAATCATCCCTAAGATACTTGTAATATAATTATACATATTAATAAGTGATTAGGTAAGTTAATTTTTAAAAATTTGTGAAAAAATGTTAATAAGTGTTAAATTCATCTTTATTGTTAGTGATTTTTTTAAAAAATATTCTTATTATTTACTAATAAATAACGTTTATAATGTTTGATAAGGATAAATAAAGAAAATATATAAACTATCTCATAAAAATAATTTTTTCTATGATGTATCTAATACTAAAAATAAATGAGGAAATAATATAGTAAGAAAATAAGATTTGTTTAGAGAGAAAACTTCAATGTCATAATATAAAATTAGTATAAATTATGAAATAGTTAAACTTATTCATAAAAAATTCAATCAGATGCATGTTAAGACTAAGGTTAACATATCATATTTGAAATTCCAAAGTAATAATTAATAAAAGTTAAATGATTAAGAGTTGGTTAAATTTATGTATTTATAAAACACACATATATATATATATATATGTGTTTGTTAAAGGTGTATATGTCTCTTATCTCTATGATATTTCAGTATTTTCGTAAATAGTCTGGTTCAGATAAAATATGTGTTATTGTTTTTTATAAAAGATTTTATTTATTTGGATATAAGTGTTTTTTTATGCTTAATGTTACATATTGTAAGAATAGTCCAAATGTTGATAATGTTAAATATCAATAATATAAATGAAAGGTTATAATAAAATGTTTAATTTAAACTCTTAAATAAGACTTAAGGCTAGGAAACTATGTGGTGATAATTTTAAATTGGTTACCCGTCTTAATTAAATGATTTGGAATCTAAACTTTATGGTATATTAGTTACATAGGACAAGGTATGTGGTTTGAATGTGATGTAAAGGTAATAAGTATTTGTTACTAAGTGATAACTTGAGTAGACCAATAATTAAGGAAACCACAGGGCAGAAGAAAGCTGAAGTAATAGGAGGTAATGAATGTTTATGGTGTATAGGAAAAAGATGGACAAACAAGTTAGTGAATGTTTACGGGAACCGGATACCTTTTGGCTATAACACATACTATTCACTCCTATTTAATTTCTTTTAAACACTTTAAGAAGATTTTCAAACTTTTCTCTCTAATTTTTACAATGATAGAAAAATAAAGGTTAATTGTACTGTTTTTTTATTGATACATCTAATTTTTTAAAACTCTTTTGATAAGTTTTAACAAAAAAGAAGACTTAGGAAAACAAAGAAAAAATAAATAAAACAAGTTAACCTAATTTCTTGCTTAGCTAAATTTATTGTGCTCTTAATTCGTCTCATCTTAATCTATGACTAGATAGCAACGTGAATAATTTGATATATTTATTAACACATAGAGTCCAACATAATTTTTTCTATTTTAACTAGAGTTTGAAATCAAATTAACCTTAATAAGATAAATAGGACAATTTAGATCTTAATTATAATTGTACTTGTAACTTGAAATAAGTTTCAATAAGGTAAATGTTAATTTCACAAACCAAGTTATGTCTATATAAGATTTCTGAAGCTCTTATTTGAATGAAAAAACACGTGTGTTGTATATATTTTTTCTTTTGTCTACCTTAGTTATTTTCCTGTAGATTCATAAGCGGTAAAGTAATAGACTTGATGTGATTTGTAGATCTAAGGAGGAGTCTTTTAATCTTCGTGGTGATCCTCCATAACATGTGATGAAGAGTATTTTATTTTGAGATTCCACTATGATGCAACTACATTGTACCGATAAATACGAGAACATCTTACTACTGTATATGCTGATTATGTAATTACAATGCTTTGATAACAATGATTATTATTTATGAATAGTATGATTACTGGATGAAATATTCATGTTTTGTCAAATGACTTTAAGTAGAATGAATGGTTGGTTATAATGAATGAAATTGTATTTCCAATTTTATAAATATTTTAATTATAGATTTTTATAAATTAAGAAAACGTGTTGGCACAAAAATAATTTATAAAATGATGTTAAATGAGAAAATCTGGAAGAACAGATATAGGAACAGGAATGATGAATATGAAAGGGAAAAAGAAAAGATGAATTTTGATAATGATTATTGTATTATTGGAGAGCGTGAGGATATGATATGGGATATAATTTGGTTTTGATGGAGTTGTATTGTATTGTATTGTATTGGATGTGTGGTTGATGAGCAGCAATAGGAATTGGGAATTGAGCCCTACTTCTACTCAGTGAATCGAAGGAAATGACGGCGACGGCAACTGTGTCAATGGGAATGGGAATGGGAATGAGAACGCCCTCTCCCTCCCACACTTTCCCATTCCCACTGCTTTCTTCTGCGCCCATTCTCAGCCCTTTCCCTTCTCCTCGCACAACCTTTTCCCTTCTTCAAGCTGCAAATGCCAATGCCAATGCCAATGCCAATGCAGATCCCCCCTATCGCCATGCCCCTGCCCACCACTTCGATCCAGAGCTGCGATCGGTGCTTGAGCTTGCCACCGATTCCGAGTTGTTAGAGATTGAAAATATCCTTTTCGGCACAAGGTCACAAACACCTATTCACTACTTTCATGCAATTCAATTCAATTCAATTCAATTCAATGCATCTTTCAAGCTCTCTCTCTCACTCACTCCCTTTCCAATCTCACAGCTACTTCAGTCCTTTGCTCAAATCCATCCCATTCTCAAACGCAACCCACCTCCAGCGTTCCATGCTCGGAGTCGACCTCAGCCTACGCCACCAATTTATAGAAGCTCTCGAGTCCCGATTTTTCTTCCTTGCTGCCGATGCTCGCTCTACATTGAGGTTCTTTTTCTTCTTCTACTCTCTCACTCTCTCACTATCGCACCATAAATCTTACTAACTCTTTCTTCTTCCAGGGGTTGGAGGCCGTCTTATAGAAATGTTTTGCTTCACATACGAACAAAATTTAATATTCCTTGCTCCACTCGATTGTCAACTCACGACCTTGAACTAGAAATTTTCCTCCACCTTTTGCACTGCAACTCTACGTAAGTCAATTGACCCCCTTTTTTCTTAGTCTATTTCTCTCTTCACCTCTAAAGCTTTAATAGTCTTGTAGTGAAGAACCAGAAAACTACCCTGCCTTGTTCGACGTAAGCACTGCATCTGACGGTCAGGGCACTCTACAACATGGACTCAGTCCATGGAAACTGCACTCCAAAGTTGGTGCCCAAGATATTCGATCAATTCTTTTGAAGGTTGTTTGGCCTGCTACTTAATAATTCACTTCACATGCCACTTTTTTTAATTTCGTCTTAAACATGGATTGAGTTGTCTTTTCCCTTTTTGTTCCTCTTCTTTTAAAGGGAGGTGGTGTTTTCACACTGGCCAAGATATATCAATTGGTAAGAGAATGATGTCTGTGTTTTATTTATTCTCTTTTTAATGTGTTTCCGAAAGAAAGCATTTTGAGCCTCTTCACCAAGTCACAACTAGATGCTGACTTGTAGTTAGCGAGGAAATTATCTGGGAAAGTTCTTGTAGAAGCTGCCAACTACCAGGTTAAGAAAGAGTTGGTGAAGAAGGTATACATCGGTACTGGTGAGATTTCTGGTACTTTAGTGTTTCCAAACAATAACTCAACATCCATTTTGCTCTATATGATTTACAGGGTGGGCAGCTAGCTATGATTAATCTAGAATCCAGAGCAGCCCTGCTTGCAGCAAAACAGGTGCCTGACAGGACAGTTTGATATGTTTCTATAGTTATGCAATTTTTATTTTAATGGTATAAATTTCCAAGTTTATTTCCGTATTGATAGATAGACTGGCGATTTGAAGCTTCAATGTATTATGTCATAACCAAGAGTTTGGAATGTCAGTCTAAATTTGATTCTTCATCTAACGTTTTGTACTGCCAGTTAATGAAATGCTGTCGTACCATTTGAGGAGCCAAAGCATTTTGTTGTAACAGTTTGGCTGACTTTCTAATATGCGGGAACACTGATTCAATCTTAGTGTTAATTTTTGCACGTGAATAAAAATCCAATTTCATATGTAATTCAACCAGTTTACGTAGATATTTATGAATCAACCTAAGCCTAATATTAGGAGAGATTATTCAGTTCTATTGCAAAAAAAATTAGTATCACGATAACAATAATGATTTCTTGGTGGTAGTTACTATATCAGCAGAATTAGTTATTTTCTTTGGTTCATATATCTATTGTTTTTCTCTTTCTTGTTAAAACAAACTATTGTTACATATGTTTATTTTATAGCATGTTTCTCAACTGATGTTTGATTTATGCCAGGGTTTTCTTGGTGCTGCATCAAGGTACCTGGGCTTTAGAAGCATGCTCACATTACTTGGACCTCTGTATGTCATACACCTCTTCTTGTTTTATGATTTTAACAATTTCTATCTGCTTTTTAGTTTCATAATACTAGCTTTTCGTTTCTTTGCTTCTGTTCTGTTTAATGTTTATATGAAATATTAAATAATATTTTAAATGAGTTATTTGCTTATTGATATAAAAAATTAGAGATTGTAATGAACCTTTCAGTCCTTCACAAAGAGTTTTCCTTTTCATACAAGCTTTCTAATTCTATGTATACGAACCCCTCCGTCCTTATTCCTCCGATCTAAACCAATGCACTATTTAGTACTTACCATCGGGTGATTTTCATAAGGGACCCAATAAATAGGGAGTGTTGACCACATAGTTTAGTGGGTCCTACAGAAATTTCACATAATAGTAAAGAGTGTTACATACTGTGTTCCTAGCATTTCTTTTAATCTAACAATTCCCCTCTAACTAACCAACTGTCTGTCTGTTTTAACTGTCTCCCTAATTCCATTCCAAGTAACAAAGCTAACAATACACTCGTCAGTACTTACTATTAGATGATTTTCGCGTAGGACCCAATAAATAGAGTGGTGCCCACGTCATTTAGAGGATCCTACATGAATTTCACATAGTAGCAGAGACACATAATTGCAAAGAGTGTGCTACATATTTTGTTCCTAGCATTTCTCTTAATCTAATAATTCCCATCTAATTAACTAACCAATTGTTCCTACTGTCCCTAATTCCCTTCCCTTCTATTCTAACTATATCACCCCCATGTACTTTATCCTTGTTCTCACGGTTGAATGCTGGAAATGTATAAAATATGCATTCTCCCTTATAGCTTTTTCCACTGCCTTCAGATGGGAGTTGTGACAAACATGGTGAATGAAGACAGCAAACGCACCGATCTGCTTCATAATTTTTCAAATGGCAATTTGTTTGTACATGACTTCAGCTTGGCCTATTAGTTTAAATGACCTAGTTGCCAGATTTGCAATGTCTAGTCTAAACCCAAATATTGGGACAATGATGTGCATGATGCATTCGGTAAGAACATTGCTCAATGTTTGGATTTCCATTATTCCCTTGTTCCATGCTCCTCTTGGTTAGGGCTGTTGTCCTGTTCCATGTCTTGTTCCAAAGCGCCCATGAGGGAGTAATCCAGACCAACAAATATCGCAGCATGCAAAGTTGCTGTTTGTTTCATTGAGGTCTATGGAACGACTCGAATCTGATTGTAGTAGGTTGACAGGACATCCACCTACTCGCGTTTGTTGGTACCAAGACATGAGCTGGGGGGTCCTTCCTCCTATGCCTGCCGCCTGACATTGTATAAAGATATTTACCCATCTTGGCCCTTAAGTTGGCACCAAGACATTACCTTTACAACAGTTATGTCTGTTTCATTTTATCCAACGCTTCTGGCAGTTCTTCCGCTGCCATCTTAGCCAATTGTTAGTGCTGGAAACTGTAAGGCATTTCATCATCTCCATCTTTGACTTTTTCCTCTATTTCCTCTATTTCCTCCACCACTGGGTCATCTCTGTTTCTATTCCTATATCTTGTTTGGATTTTGCTTCTTGGTTTTTCCAGTGACCAATTTGTTTTATACTTTGGCTTTTGTTCTTCTAGCAACCAATTCTATGGACAACTTCCACTAAAACTAGGCAATTTATGATCCTCAATGTCTGGTCACTTTCGTCATTGGTTATTTCTTTCTCAATGAGAGATCTGGCTGGTCCAAGCAATTTTTACAAGCCAACAAAACAGAAACAAGAAAGTGACAGAAAACAGGAAACAATTTTGTTGAATGAATTAGAATAGGAAAAAGAGTTATCCCGTAAGGGGTTTCCCTTTCTGATGAAGTCATTAGACAACCTTTTTACGAACCACTACCTCTTTGCTTTCTGATTTTGGTACGCTCCGAGACACGAGTAGTGAGTATTTCTGAACATTTTATTTGGCTTGTGGAACAGGCTTTGGGGAACATTTTTGGCTGATATTGTCATTCAAATGCTTGGAACAGATTATGCTAGAATCTTGCGAACAATTTATGCCTTGGCTCAGGCAAGATATATGTTCTATTCTTCCATTTTAAGCTTGACACGATTAACTTTATGCTGTGCCTATTTGGTTGTTTTAAGAGCACTTGTGATCTTCGATTTACATTTCTTTTAAGTTACCGCTCAAAAATGAGATTATTGTTGGTTTTTGGGTCGGCGTTGGCAATTTGACATAACTATCCGTTTCATATGTAGAGTCAGAGCCTGTCATCCATGGATGCTCTATTGTATTTTAGTTTTAATTGAAGAAAATGTTCACCTTTTGAATTTCAAATTTTTCTGTAGAAACATATAGGTGATACTGAGATTATGTGAAAGAATTATTATTGCTATACTGACTGGTTTTCTTATTTCCACTCTGCTTTTGCTTCAGATACGAGTCATCCGCACATATCCGTTGCCTTCTGACGTTACTGATGAATAATAGTTAAGGACTTTCCTTTCATAGGTTTATTTTAGTGTTAAGGATTCTGATGATTTTGGATCTCGTTGAAGCGTTTGGAGGAACGTCATGTCTAGAGCTACACAACCTCCACTTTTCAAAATTGTAAATAACTGGTATTAGTGTTTGTGCATAAATAGTTAAGAGGGACTAATCGATTTTGTTGTGCGTGGTGCTACTTTTATTTTCTGCCTGAATAAAATCTTGTGTATGAAAGCATAAAGTATAAAAAAAACGGAGACCCAATATTTCAAACCAAACTGTTTGCCTTCTTAACAATGCATTGCTGTTGGCATCTTGTTCTAGTGCTGACTGCCAAATGACTGGAAAAAAAAATGTGCACATGAGCCGGTTCGATAATTTCTTTTACTAAATAATAGTAATAAGGTATGTAAAAATACAAAATATATTGATGTAACGTAGGTAGAAAACATAGGTATAAAAGCATTTAATGGATAGGTATACAGTTATATTTTTCTAATGATGAGTTGTGAAACGTATCACTCGTTGTTATTATTATTATTATTATTTTTAATTTTTTTTTGCATCTAGTCAGATATAATGAAAAATATTTAAATTATATGTAATTAGCTTAAATAAAATTTAAGATAAATGAATAAAAATATTTAAAATCATTATTTTAGTTTGTATATAAGGTAGATGATAATTATGTTTAAGTTGTTTAGATGAGTTGGTTGTTCCTATATATTATAGAAATAAAAGGCATGAAAAAAGTAGGCAATACTATTGTTGTGGTGGTGGGGTGAGTGAAGGAAGTGTCTTGTATGGAATATAGACCAATAAAGGTGTTGATATAAGCTTAGCCCAACATAATTTGGGAAGGGGTAATTTCTTCTTGCACTTCCCCAGTTTCTTCTTCCATTCTCAAAATTTTTAAAAAATACTAAGATTGTCTTTGTAATATTATATGGTAGGGCATGTAGATTATGATATTAAGTGATGTATTTTTGTTATGTTCAAGTGAGATTTGGTGTTAAAGCTGGGTGAAGCTTGGCAGCGGTTGGTGATGGTCGATGGGCTTAGAGAATCAAGATTAAAGTGAAGATGGTGCAAGAAGAAGGTAAATACATTGTTCCTCATTTCATGAATGCTTTTTTTTTATCCCTCTCTTAGATTGCATAATTTGAAAAAAAAAATATTTTTGAATTATGTAATCTGTACAAAAAGACTTCTGGATTGTGCAATGGGAGAAATTTCTGAATTACATAATCTATAATTTTTTATATAAATATGACTTTTAAATTGTATAATGTAGAAGTGACTTTCAGATTATATAATTTAGAAGTCAAGATTAACTTTTAAAATCTAAAAAAATTTAACTTTTTAGATGGTATAATGTAGAAATTATTTTTTACTTTTGAATTATATAATCCAAAAGTTAAAATTAATTTTTAAATTACACAACCTAAAAAGTTTTTAAGGGTAAAATAAAAAATTTCGTATATACGAGATATGGGGTGCAGAAATAAACTTCCTTGGGAAGTATTCCAGGCCCACTATGTCAAGCTTTAGCTTTTTGGGCCATTTCGCAACAGACAATGTTGGACGCTATAACCTCATTAAGGGAATTTATTTCCGCACTCTTATATTTTCATTCAGCATTCCATGAAACTTTCTGGATATAATCTATAAATCAAAATTAACTTTTTAGTTATACAATTTAAAATAATAATTTGAAAATCAAATTTACTTTTTAAATTATATATTTTGGAAGTTAAAATTATTTTTTAAATTACATAATTTATAATTTTTTTAGAAAAAATAACTTAGATAATGTAATTTAAAAATTATTTTACTTTTCAGATGGTATAATCTGACATTTTTTTTCGTATTTTTTTTAAATTATATAATTATTAAATTATTAAATTCTACAATTTAAAAGTAATTTTTTATATGTACAATTTCTATACAAATTGCACCATCTAAAAATTATTTTTTACATAAAATTTTGTTTACATTGTGTAATGACATGCCTTGTAAATTATGCAATATGGATATTTTTTAAAGTGAAATGAGTCGAACATAAAATATAATTTTATCTTTTTTTTCGACGGGTGATGGAGAAACCGATGAAGAAAGAATTTGCCCCTTATCAATCACTCTAGCGAGCTCAATTAGTTTTCTTAAACTTAAATTTTGGTTGCTTAACTCTAATTCTGCACTTCACAGAAACAATCCATATTTAATCTCTTGATTAACTCCTTAATCACGTCTGTAGCTTCTTCTTCCATCGTTTTCTCCAAATGCTCCAAAAAGGAAAGGAAATTAGTTGGTATGTTCATCTTCTTCATTTTGTATTTCTCATTCTCATCCGTATTCCCCACGTCACTGATAAAATATTTGCTATTCTAATTAATATGTATGTCCCTAAAACACTAAAACAATCCAAATTAGTTCAAACAAATTTAATATTGTTTTAAACTTTATAAATAACATTTTTAAGGATCTGTTAGTCCGTAGAATGGTTCTAAAAAGTTGTATTGTAACCAATTAATATTGCGAAACTCGGAAACTAAAATGTAAAAGTCTAACAAATTATTCAGTTTTGAAGAGATAAGAGTTTTGTGAGAGTGTGTGTGTGTGTGATCTAAACGTTGTTTATATTGTGGCTGCCTTGCTTGTTGTGATGAGGAGATGTGGGAAGAATATGAGTGCGGTATTGCAGATTCATATCTTTTTATATGGCAAGACAAATGAACCAAACAAATCAAATTCCAACAAAAGGAAGAAGACACTCACTCAATGCATTATTCACTACTACAGAATTAACAATTAATGTCGCCATTTTACGTCGGTTTAACTATAAACGACGTAGAATGTGTAAATTGATCATTCTACGTCGGTTAAAGGATATAACCGACGTAGAATGTTTTGAACTTAACATTCTACGTCGGCTACTATAAGAACCGACGTAGAATGTCAAGTTCAAAACATTCTACGTCGGTTATACCCTTTAACCGACGTAGAATATCTTTTATAACAGTTCTTCCTCTTCTTTCTCACTTTTCATTCTTTGTTTTCTTCGACTTCTCCCAGCTCGCACTGGTTTTCCCTGCCGCCGCGACCTTCCTTCCCGAAGACGGTCCCTGCCGCCGCCGCCGCGAACCGCCCCTCCGCTGCACCGCGAACTGCCCCTCCGCTGCACCGCGAACCGTCCCTCCGCTGCACTGCGAACCACCCACTGCCGCCGTCACGAACCGCACCTCCTCGCTCGCTGCCTCAGCTTGCCGCCGCCACGTGCCCATCAACTCACTCCACTCCCAAAACACCACACACATGGAACCCAGGCAAGCACCACAACAACACCAAGAAGAATTGGTTCCTCCTCTCATCCTCTCTCTCCTCATATCCACCTTCCTCCTTCTCTTTCCCTTCTCGCTTCCTCCAACTTCTCAACCCAACGCCACCACTGCACCCAAGTCTCCGCGGCGGAGGATAGAGCTTTTCTTTTCTCGCTTCCTATGATATGGATTTGGTTGATTCTCCCGTGGTATCGATCGCCTTTGTTCGGCTGAGACTTCGCGTCTGCGGATTCTCTAGTAGCTGCTCTAGCGTCCGCTCGTCGGTGCTCGAATCGGATGCTTTATCTGCGCGGTTTGAAACTCTTTGGAAAAGAAAATGCTTTGCCCAGGAATTCTAGGTTGAAAGCCCTCTCTGACCAAAACCAGGAACGGAAGTCTTGATCCTAGGCTTTGGAATCAATCAAAAGAGCCCGAGCCGAGTAAGGATACAACGCATCAGTATAAGTTGCTACAGCATCAGGCAAGGTGAACCAAGCTGGGGATTGGGATTTTCAACGTTGAACCAAGCTGGGGATTGGGATTTTCAACGTCGGTTCAAAGTAAACCGATGTTGAAAATATTACTTTCAACGTCTCCTTATTCAACGTCGGTTTTGGGATCGTCGTGAAATTATTCCCAGAACCGACGTGGAAAGGGGTTCCTGTAGCAGTGATTTATTACCTTTATCAAACATATTCCATATTACATATATTTTAACCCATTTCATCTTCACATCTTTCTCTTCTAAATCAAATCTCCTTGCCTATATTATACATGCCAACCAAAACTACTTTGTATAATTATTCATCTTCAATTCTTTTTCCTCCACAAAATGAAAACCTAAAATATTATCTACAAAGTAAATCATATTAATTCATCTCATTCTAAGTATTTATACCGGAAAAATAACGAAAGACAATTATAACATAAAATAAAAAGGAGAAATGTAACACTAAAAAGTCAATCAAATAAAAGAATATTAATCTAAATTTTTTTAAAGAAAGAAGATGAAGCATAACTCTAATATAATTACCTTTCATCTCTATTTAGTTTTTTTAACTTATTTGTTATACCGAATTACCACACTATTATTAAATTAACAAAAAACATATGGTAAACTTTTTTAGGGTTATTTAATCACTTATTAAGAAGGAAGAATAAATTCTAAATTATTTTAATATAATTGTTTTAATTAATTTTTTTATTTGATCAATTTAAAGATGAAATTAGAATATTCAGTATTTATAGTTTTTTGGTTTGTTATTCCAAGTCTTTATAATTTTGTTTTGGCTAATTTCACTTCTTATAAGATAAAATATTTATATGTTATTCATTGTTTCTCATATTTCGATCATGATACTTCTATTTTAGGAAACAACTTTAACTAATCTTATTTTTAAGGAATCACTTATAAAATGTTTTTTTTTTCATTTTAATCATGCGATCCTATATACTAGAAATAGATAAAAGGATATCATACAACACTTGATCTTCTTATAGGGTTTGAAAGTAACCAAATTATCAAGTAATATGACAATTTCCAAACCATCCCATATCCATATATAACATCCAAACACAATATATGTTAGCATCATAATGAAAGTCATATAAACCTCCAACCTCAAGTGATACTCAACAATGAGGTTGAAATTCTAAGTTAATATCAATAGGAAACATATTAAATAATGCACAACTCACAACCTTAAGTGTTACATAGTAATGATGACAAAATTGTAAGTAACTATCAATAAAAAAAACATTTCGACTAATATAGGGTTTAAGCTATCTTAGAAATTTTGCTTTAAAAAAAAGTTTTGTATTTTATTTTCAATGCTTTTATGTGATATAATTAACATTTTTTAAGTGAAATGTTGAATGACACTAGTTAGGGCTATTAAAATGAGCGATTCAACTCATTTTGACTCAACCTTACAAGTCAAGTTAAAAAAATTTAAGAGTCTAGTCTGACTTCTATTTTAAAATACTATTGATCTAGTATGATTTTATGTTATGCCTACGATCCAATGAACCATTTTTTTATCTAATTGAAAATTAAAGAAGATTATAGTCTATTCATACAAAAAATATAATATATTATTATTTAAAAGTATGAAGTTTAATATTCAATAGAAAGATGCATTATACAATAATGACAGTGCCTTTGAAAGATGAACAAAGCTGCCCTTGATTGTGTCCTTTGTGACAAAGGCAATAAAAACATGAAAATGTGGTGGAAGCACAATAGCTACGATGGAGACACGACAACTATAATGAAAAATGTGACACACGATAACTATAATGAAAAATGTGACACAAGGTATGAGATACAACAAAGGAGATAGAAGTACAATAAAAAAGAAAAAAAATGAAAGAGACACTCAAGTTTCTAATTTCTTTTATATGATAACATAAAAATTGAAAATAAAAAATTTAACACAAAAAAATTGGTCATCTCATAATGGGTTAGCTAGTTGTTTTTTACTATTTTAAAAATTATTTTTTCAATTATTAAAAAATACAACTCAATTTAGGCTAAAGTAATTTTAGTTTTATCATAACAAAAATAATAGTAATTCTACTAAATATTTATTAGAATAATTTCATTTTATATTAAATAAAGATTTTTTTACACATGATTAATTAGAATAATTTTAACTTGTATTATCTTCACCAATAATGCATTGATATATTCACATTAAATTATGAATAATCTTCTTCTCGATACTAATTAAAGCATGTTTAATAGAATATTAAGTGAAGTATCTTCACCACCTTAACCATTCATATCACTAACTTAATTTTGAAAAAAATAATAATGGACTAAATCAACATAACTTTAGTTTAGTTTTTCGAAAAATATTTTCAACTTAATATTATTCAAAATATTTGTTTCTTAGTTTGAATGAGAATATTTTGACTTCACCTTTAATAAAAATGTATCTTTTAAATTTGGATGAAAATGATTGTACTTTAACATTTTTTTAGAACATATGAACCTTATCTAAAACATTTTTTCAAACATAACACAGGTTACAGGGTAGCACTAAACTAATACATTATTACAACTCACAAGTATCCTGTCTATTAAATTTGCCCTGATATAAAATAATTTGATCCACAGGAAAAGGATGAATTCAAATTTTCTTAGTTATCAAATAAGAAACTTGTTTCTGCGTATAGGACTATTTCCTTGTAATAAATGTAGCGCTGGTAGCCTCGTCGTGGGTGAAATCCAAATATTTGTCTATGTGTATCTTCTCTTTCATTGATTTTCTCCCCTTTCTTTCTTCTTTGACTTTCATATTTTTTTATTAGATATTTTTTCACATATATGTTAATCGAATAATATGGATACTTATACTGAATTGGAGGTGCATTAAGTTTTAAGAAGTGTTTTGTCCTTCTACCTCCAAAAATTCGTATCCTCATCAATTAATAATATTACATCCTTTGTTAGCTGTTGGTTCCTACTTTTAGGAGTACGGGCACAACATGAGATATGCTGAACCTAAAATGTCCACATTGTGGCAGTTAACCTGCATTGTTCAAACCATTATCAGGTAAGTTTTGGTATTACATTTGCCACCAAGTTTTCACTAAAACTTTGTGATGGACAGAATTATAAATCTATTTTCTGCTATAACATACTACATGATCAAAATTTTAGAAAGTAAGAGTTTGCATTAATACTATGAATGGAAATTTGTCTTGTTTTCCTATTTCCACTGTTTTTCATTTTTACATTGGTTTTGTTAGGAGATCACACACACTTATCCTTCACTGACTTTCCTGAGTGAAACCTGACTTATATACACCTATAAACCACTCCACTTATACCAGAACTATGTACATAATCACTCATCCAAACTTTTTACTCACTTTAACATTCCTCTCATCAACAAGCACATTGAAAATCACCTGGTTTGTTGTGGTTGAAACAGTATGTGTTATGTGGTGAAACATATAAGGTGATTGTTGTGTTTATTGAAAAGCTGGTGTGAGAAAAGTTATAAGGAAATAAATTGCTACGGAAGTGTGTCTTATAGTATAGATGGAGCGAAAAGGAATGGAATATTTGCATTGGATAGTTGTATTGTATCATAAGAAGTAAGATTCAAGATTTCCATAATGGGAGAGAGAGTGTATTTTGTTTTGTTTTGTGTGTATATGTTATGTCTGCATGGTACAATACAGGCCTACAAATACAAACAAATACATAAAGGACAAATAGGCATCAGGCAATAGTGAATGGGACCCATGTCCTCTTCTTGCACTTCCACTCTTCATCATATTATTAAATACACACACATCCCTCCATTTCTCATCCCTCCCATTTACACTAACAATTATACAATTACATCTTCTTTATCCCTTAAAACAGATCATACACTTTTCTCTTTTCTATTTATAATTAGGAGTTTTCAATCAGAACTGTAGACATACATTTACCTTCACTACAACAACTTTCTAAACTAACAGCATATATAGTATAGCTAATTTCTAGTAAAACAGTTAGATACCAAATTACTACAGTATTGATCATTGCATACAATAAGTACCTAATTAACTAACATGGAAAAATAGTCCTACTTCATTTGTAGGTAATTTTAAAAAATGGTAGTTATTCTCTAGCCAATTTGTAGTAATATATTGTTCAATATTTTTTGTTCCAAGTTATATAACTAGATTATTTTTGTTGGCCATGTACAGCTATAAAATTATTATTTGCTAGTTAATTCCCAACTAATTCCTAGTTAGTTATTAATATATAAATGTCATCTCAAAATTATTTTATTACTTGTAACTATTTTTCATCTCAAAAATATAACTTATAGCTAATTTTAATTTATAAATTAATTTTACTTAATTCGGGTATTATTTATTCAAATTGAATTTTGCACATAATAATAAATTGAGAGATCAATCCAAATGAGCTAATTAATATTAAAATATAATATATCTATGAACTTATCTCTATTTTATTTTAACAAAATCATGGTCGATGGTCAATCATGAATGTTCCTAACAACCCCATCCATAAATATTATTAGGTTGCCAAAGATGCAAAGACAAATAAAACAACTTGACCTTGGCACTAATTTTTATGTAACAATCAACATTGATAACATATATGCTTTGAAGAGAGATGTTGCAATTTTTTATTCTTCAAAGTAAAACTGAATGTCTCTAAATCACATATGGGTGTCACTTTTAAAAAATCTCTTCTTCTTTAACTTTGATGTCTTTATTCATATTTTTTTAATTAATAAAATAATACTTTGAAAAATCTTCTTTTTAGCTCTCCAACATCATAAAGTCATATTGCATAAAATTAAAATTAAAATAATATAAAAAATTCATCAAATAAAATAAAAATAAAAAATTCACGAAATCCCTCATCTTCTAAGTTAGTTTATCATCAATAGCATCTATCATCATGTCCACATACAAAGTATAATATTCAACTCGTGATAAACAATTGATGTTGGATTATCAGTGGACCTTCACAATAAATTGTCCTATAGATATAATTTTTCACAAATTCAAATAAATACAATTTTCAATTGGAGGATCTCCTTCCTAACACAATTCTTACATTTTGACTATAGACAAGAAATAAGGTCTTCAAAAAATAATTAAAATTAATTCATAAAATTGATAACTAATTAAAACTAAATCTTTTAGGTTGATTTAAATATTTTTCTTTTAAAAATTTAGATGAGATTGTGATTTTAAATTTCGTACACATCAAAATGAACTAAAATTAATTATTATTATATTACATATTAACTTACTCATATATAATATATGTATAAGATAAATATATAATATATGTATAAGATAAAAATGTAGTAGACCTAACTTAATCTCATTCCTATAAATATGTAGTAAAATAACAATAATATGTTTAACATAATTAAGGTTAAAATAAAGTTGTTTTAGTTATGTAAACATTATATTATTTATTTTTAAAAAAGTGAAAAATATCAAAATAAAATATTATCGTAAAAAAATAACACGAAACAACTATTCTTTTGTATTTATAGTTTGAATTTCGTGCAATATTTTGCAGATGTGAAAAATATATAGCATGAGATAGGCTTATGAGAGATAAATCTATAAGTTATCTAGTATTATGTTACAATAAATTTAACTTTTAAATTAAGTGCAAATATATCACAAAAAGAAATTTCTAAACATGACTATTTTCTTTTTTAGAGAAAAGAGACATTGTTCATTCAATGGGACTGTTAAGAGAATTATTCACAAAGGAAACACACGAGGGAGTCTCACTAAACACTTTGGTGTTTCTAAGATCTTAGAATTTTTTTATTGAACATTTGGTTTGGTCATATAGGGGTGTTCAAAACTAAACTAATCCAAAAAAAAAATTAAAAATTCATTAAAATCATTTTTTTTATATTGAATTAGATTTTTCTTTAAAACTGTGCAGTTCAAATCTGTTTCAGATTAAAATTTTGGAACTGATCCAAACCGAACCGAACTAAAATTAATTATTTAAATATTATTATATCACCTATTATTTGACTCATATACAAGATATATGTATATAATAGAGAAAAATATAACGTGTTTCACTTGTTTCATGCCTATAAATATCTGGTAGAGAGTAAAACAATATATTTAACATATGAATGAAGTGAAAGAAGAGTTATCATGATAGTGTTAATGTTAAATTATTAACCTTAGAGGAAAAAAATGCTACACCAAAATAAAATATTAATAAAATAAAATAATACAAAAGATTTAATTATAATGTTTATGTGTTGATTTTGCAAGTATATATATTTGTACATGATTTTGCTAGGTTTACGAGAGGCATTAATAAAAATATATACAATAAAATTGCAAAATGATACAAATTAAACTTCAAAGATTAGTTTAGTTTAGCTTAATTTTTTTTATGTTTAAACCAAATCAAAACGAATCATATGCATAATTTTTAGATTCTATTCATATGTGTTTTTAACTATGTAAACCAAACTAAATCAATGTCACATCTAAAATGTGATATTTAACATTTTTGTGAAAAATCTTATAAATAAAGGTAGAAAATATCATCCTCAACTTGAAAGATTGACTTTGACTACATTTGAGGAAAGATATGTTCCTCATAACCATGATGCTAGAACTAGTTTTAATGTGAATGATTTATCACTTTGTAATATATGTCATGAAATTTTGTAGTTGAATTCCCTTTAAGAATGAGAGAATTATGAAACCTCAAAAGAGAAATCAACCATTAAAGAATAGTTATAAGATTAAAGTCTATAGAAGTAGAAATGGAAGATAAGATTCAACAACTTAAAAGAAAAAATAATAAGATCTATGACTAAGAAACTTGATTAATAGATTAAAAAAAGTTTTGAAGTATATTAAAGAAAATATTCTATACTTGTAAAAGTGTACTTCTTAGATTTCTTTAGTAGAACATATAAATTGTAGAGAGAAGAATAAGATGTATTTCTTATAATTAAAGCTTTAACTCATAATAACAAAACTCATGACAATTAGAGCTAAATTTTATTGTGAACATTCTATTAGTATATAATGTTGGATATATAAAAACATGTATTTCATGTAAGTTCATATATGATGTAATTAATGAAACATTATGACTAATTAATGACTTCAAATAAATCACATCCACCTAGTAATTCAATTGAAACTTTCATGGAAAGTATTTTTAGAATACCTCTCAACTTCCATCTAAACTAACTTAATTATTAGTTTTTATTAACCATAATTTAAGGTCTGTATTAATTTTAGTTAACTCTAGTTAGTTTTCTAGACTGAAGATAAGTTAATTAAAGTTAAAAAGTATCTTCTTTAACACTTTTTTTAGTCTAGCTTATAAAAATAAATTTTAAACACATTGTGTTGCGGGTGACATTAATTGTCTCTTATGTGGACTAAGTCACAATTAAACCGTGACATTTGAGCTTACATTCTTAAATAGAAAGAGTTGTGCTCTTACTAACCCCTATAGCTTTTGGTCTATTTGTAAGCCCTCAATCCAATACATTATACACTTTATTGATAATATGAAATGAAATAAATTTGTCTTCTATTAAGATAGTAGTATTCTTCCTAAAGTTTAGAATTTTTCCTCTTGATTTTTATATTGAATTGTTTCATTCAAGTAAAAGATTATATTTTCAATTATCCTTCTTTCTCATAAATTAGAACGACAAGATTTTAATTTTTATCTATTATTTGATCGTTGAAAATGTCGAGCCGTGTTCTTCCTTTTTTTCATGGATTTTCTTAAATTTTTGACCTAACCAAGCGTGACTCTCATTCCTAGAGAATGAAAAAATTCTTCAAAATATGTATAAATATTAAATTAGATGACTTTACTTAATATTAATTAATTTTAAGATAAAATCTAATTATAATTATCATAAGACTTGAATAATTATGATTAGTCATTAATAAAAAATAAATCCCAAAGTACCATCAGTATGATTTTTTATAGTGATTATTAAATTCAACAAACTTATTGGTGATTTATAACTTCATGGTAGAATAAAATTGCTTTGTAAGATGAGACAATTTATGTAGATGGTAGTGAATAGATCTTTATCATAGTTTTCTTTTTAATTTTAACTTGTTTACAAAATATTCACATCCTCTTCTGAAAGCTTTATTTTGAACAATACTAGAATGATGCACTTGATTATATCATCTTGTGTTAAAATATATAGTATCCAAAATCAAGTTTAACCATTTTTCTCAATCGACTAAAAAACATAGTGTAATCTTTACAACCTATATGTCATCTGTTTCACTAATATAATTTTTTTTAAAAATTTAATTCATGAGATCATTGAAATTGGTAACCTAAGACACGATCCACTAAATACAATACAACATACAACATGTTGAACATGTAAAATGAAAGCCATTAGATGGGTTCAATCCTTGAATGCACATTGTCATTTTCCTCGATTATTAATTAAAAAGGAACAGTGAAAATATATGATAAGATATTTATAATTACATAATTAATAAAGTTACTAAAATTTAATCATTAATTTTTCAACCATTATTAAAAATGGCTTTTATGGCTCGTTACGTTTTCTTGTTTTTTAAGTATAATTAAAATGCATTATTTAAAAAAAACATGCATGTTTTATTTTAAAAGACATCAAATAAAAATAAAATTCACATATGATATTTATACATTATAAGAATTATTGTTATCAAAATAGATGGCATTAGTAATAGAAATAGATTACATATCAGAATAGAAAGTTTTCGTGGGTAATCTAATTATGTTAGAGGGGAAAACATATGGTTTGCAAATTCCCGCAAATAAAGTCACTGAGAAATCGGAAAAGGAATTTAAATATGAATAAAAAGGAAAAAAGAATGAATTTGAAGTGTTTCTCGTGCTGTGAAGTGTTTATGCATGAATCTTGGTTCTGCAGTTGTGGATATAGTGGTTCATCTGAAATGAGAACTGGAAAGTAAGTGAGATGAATAGCAGTTATGGGAAAAGAAGGTTTAATACTTTGGTTTTGGTTGGGTGTCTTGTTGAAGTCGAGGTAAAATGATGATTAATGCAGCACAGTATGTGTTGGGGGCCTATCAACAATATTGTCAACATTACGAACCTCACCTACAAAAGACAATGTTGCCTGTTTTTACTCGCAACTGTTAACTAAGATGATGCCCCTGATTTACCAAAAAGCAAAAGAAAAAAAGCACGTTGGACAGAAAAAATTATGACCCCATGGACTGGAATGCCCTTGAGGGCGACTTCACATCCTCATAATCGCTTTTAGAAAAGCTGCCTGAAGTGAATTAATTAGAAATGCTGCGTGTGGGTACAATGGTCTATAAAGATGTATCTGCCCTCTCTTCTTTCTTGGTAACTAGTTGTAAGAGAGAGAAGAAACAAGAAGGCTAGGTAGTGCGTGAGAATGAGATGGATGTTGAGGGGAGTGTGACAAAAATAGGAAGCTTACGTGTGTATTTGGGGGCTTGGCCTGAATTTATGCATGCAAAGCAAAGGAAGCAAAATTTTACTGTGTGATGAAATTGCCGAGAGGGGTTTTGTTTGTTTGTGGGGATGTTTTTCTTCTGGAGCCCATTGTGGGATCGAGTTTAGAGGTTTGTGATTGGGTCTCTCTCTCTCTCTCTCTCTCTCTCTCTCTTTTCGAAAGTTTATTAGCAAGGGAGGGCTATACAGACAATCCCTGTTGAAGATGAGGAAGAGAGAAACCCAGAGTTAGAGAGAGAAAGGCGTTGGAAAAAGCTGAAAGTTTAAAAGTAAGTTAAAAGAAAGCTGAGTGTGGTAACCGAAAGAGGAAAAAATAAATAAGCTTTTTCCTTCCTCTTTTCTCTTAGCTACCTCTATCATCTATCATCTATCATCATCTATCATCTCATCACCTTCTCTCTTGTTCCTTAACCCTCCTTCCCTTAATTCTATCTTCCTATTATCATACAAATGGCCTCCCTAGTAAGGATTGACATGTTAGTCAACAATTCATCTCCCTCCTCGCTTCCCACTTCTGAGCCCTTTTCCTGCGCTCAGAATGCTACTGCCACTAATAAAAGGAAGAGAAGGCCTGCAGGAACACCAGGTGCACGATTACTTCTAATTCTAATCCCCTTCTTTGCTTAATAATTCCCTAAAACTAATTAGATTCTTTTACTGATTGTTATTTACTCACATCACATGTATCTATTCCTATTCTTGAAAAGTAATTGAAGTTATGTTTATTGATGGGAGAATTCATTAATTCATTCATTTTATGATGGGTTCGGGTGTGTTGTTGTGCTGTGTGAATTAAACGCAACACAGATCCAGATGCCGAAGTGGTGTCCCTCTCACCCAAGACCTTGCTCGAATCAGATCGTTACGTGTGTGAGATCTGCAACCAGGGATTCCAGAGGGACCAGAACCTTCAGATGCACCGGCGCCGCCACAAGGTGCCGTGGAAGCTCTTGAAGAGGGAGACGCCGCTGGTGAAGAAGCGAGTTTTCGTTTGCCCGGAGCCTACTTGCTTGCACCATGACCCGTGCCATGCTCTGGGTGATCTTGTTGGCATAAAGAAGCACTTCAGAAGGAAACACAGCAGTCACAAGCAATGGGTCTGCGAGAGGTGCTCCAAAGGCTATGCAGTGCAGTCTGATTACAAAGCACATCTTAAAACCTGTGGCACACGAGGCCACTCTTGCGATTGTGGCCGCGTTTTCTCAAGGTAAGTATGTATGTGTATACAATATCCATACAACGCCATTTTCTTTCCCTCTTCATCCAAACCTCTCTATTCCATGTCTCATGTTTATCCGTTCCTCCTCTTTTATTTTGTTCGGCTTTTGACTTTAAGAAAAGGCCAGATATATTTTTTGGAATGGAAATAAAGCCATCAATGGGGGAAGCAAAAGGAGTATCATATATAAATAAACTAATAAATTAATTAGTTAAAGTTTATTAGTATTTGACTGATGGAACCTTAAACAAAGTCTTCAACCTAGCTAGCTGTTTATTGACAGCTGGGAACACACGGTTCCCGAAGCTCACGGATATATATTTTCATGAAGAAAAATTATTCATGAACAACTTCCGCCTTTCCTTTTACTCCTTCTTTCATTCAACCTTGGCAGCATTCTACTGTATTTCTTCAAGAACCTTGTATTTTATACCAGCTGAGAACAAGCTACCTCGAAATGACATCAGTTTGTTGTCCTTTTTTAGTGGAACTGAGACCTCTCCCCCACCTCTTGACTTCTTTTCCAAGCACCTTTTTATTAACAACTTTTTTTTTCTATCTCTTCAGTTCTTTCTACTATTTTTTGCAAGAAGGATCTGATGAGCTTTTCGAAAGGTACGGAATGATTCTTTTTCACCTCTCAATTGTTTGTAGGGTGGAGAGCTTTATTGAACACCAAGACGCGTGCAACGTGGGGCGGTTGGGGCCAGAAACGCAGGCAGTGCAAGCTGCTGCATGCTTGTCTCGAACCGCTTCGAGCCCTTCCAGCGAAAACAATTTCAGCACAGGTGCCCCTTGGCAAGGCGGTGTAATAATTCCAAAGCCCACCGTAACAGTAGTAGAACCTCCCTCATTCACCAACGCTACCACTGCACAAACCAACAACGACAACAAAGTGAACAAACTCCACCCCAACCTTGAGCTTCAGCTCTCTACTGCCACTCCTATTGAAATGATCGCGGCTGCATCAGCCGCAGGCAATAAGAGAGACGGCAACCCCTCCTCACAGTTGCAGCTATCCATAGGGTCATTGGAAAAAATGAACACGAGGGAGAAGATTGGGGAGAAGTCATTGGGAGAAATGGTTCAAGATGAGGCACGTGAGCAGCTGAGGATAGCGGTGGCGGAAAAAGCATATGCGGAAGAGGCAAGGAAGCAAGCCAAGAGGCAGATGGAGCTGGCGGAACTCGAGTTCACTAATGCCAAAAGGATAAGACAACAAGCGCTAGCGGAACTGGACAAAGCCTGTGCTTTGAAGGACCATGCAATCAAACAGATCAATTCAACCATGCTTCAAATCACTTGCCTTGCTTGCAAGCACCATTTCCAATCGCGAACCATAACGTGTACTTCTCCGCCCGACGAGACCTCTTTCGTCTTGAGCTACATAACAACAGACGGTGGTCAAGTTGGAAAACATCGTGTCAAAGCCATTAACTCATAGACATCATCACCTCTCTACATTCTGCTTATCCCATCTTATTTCTTCTTTTGCTTTTTGTTATTGTCATTATTATTTTGTTTTTCTACCCTAATTAATATCCTTTGTGAAATGGTATACCTTGTGAGGTGAGTGCTACGGTTATGTACGTGGGATTAATAGCCAGCGAGGTGGTGGAAAAACGTATGTTCTTAGTAATGTAAATTATCCGCATTTTGTGCCATTTTATTTGTGCAGTAATTAAAATTGATATGAATGCAGACATAATATACATATATAATATATATATATGTATATATATATATATATATATATATATATATACACGATGAGTAGGTTTTGCTGGGTGTATGCATATATGGCTAAGTGTTGGTTTCTTTAATTAATTAGTAGCTAGAAGGCCATAATATTGGAGTGGTATAATATCGTCCAAGGTGTGATGATGTGGCGGTATATGTACAGTAGTACTTGTATATATATATTGATTTCATTCTCGTTAGGTTTTTCTCTCGTGCATTGCAATGAATGAGAGTCAGAGAAGCACTGAATTCCCCTCCCTTTAGTTTTGGATTATGTGTTTGGACTATGTGTAGATCTTTGTTGGTCGTGTAGGGCAGAAAGCGGAGTCCTTAACAAGCATTAAAGGATTGTACTGAGGAAAATAAAGTTAGAAAAAAGAAAGAAATTCAAAAAGGAAATGAATACACACTGCAGAAACACACTGGTGAGAGAGGGAGAGAGAGAAAAGGGAATCCAGGTAGTAGAGTCCTTCCTTTTGGACTGCTATTCTGGCGACTTATAAATGTGAATAAAAAGCAGCATGTTTTTCAGTGCCACTGGGTGAGGGGTTAATGACAGTCGCAGACTCAGTCGTCCCTGTCAAGGGTCTCAAAGCGTTCAGACACAAACAAACTCTATTCATGATGACCACCTTAACGTCTCTTGCATCTGAATCAGGGCCATGACAGTAGTGGGGCGCAGAGAGAAGCAGCATCTTTCCAAATATGCAGAGACCATTCTAAGCTTTTGGGGTTACAAACGAATTACTTGTGATGTAAAAATCTATTTTTTTTATTATTATTATTCGTGTTCTTCTTTCCTCTGTGGTCCTCTAATTACCTTTCATCGCGAGAACCAATACAAAAAGCCGTAGAAAGGCCAAAGATATGAGCAGCTTAAAGTGTCGTATTTCTTTAGTTTCCTCAGCTGGTAGCTTTTTATCTTGGACCATGTGCTTCTTCTCTCTCGTCTATGCATCGTTGTAATTGCTAGACTCAGTTTCAGTTTCCTCTCCACTTTTACCTGACGCACAAAATTGCTTTGCATTTGCTCATATAATTATTATCAACTGCTGAGGTTGCACTGTCAATATGACCCCGGGGTCCTTTCCCTTTCTATTACTATAACCACCTGCTTTCTTTCTTCACATTAACTTACTGGTTGAGTTCACTCCCATTTCACAACCCTTTTCATCTTCTACAAATTAACAAAAAGGGCTAAACCGTCATGCTAACTATATTTGCTACATGTCTTCACATTGAAATATGACTTTCTACTATAATCGCAAAACAATTATTGGGACCAAAGGTTTCTTTTACTGTGTCGAAAATGAAATGTTTTAGGATTTGTGTTCAATGTCAGCATCAAATTATGCTAGCAACACCCCGTGATTTTGTAGAATTAGAGCAATTCTGCATACTTACTCAGCAGTAATAACAATAATAATAATAATAACTACTATCGTTAAAAATTAAAACTCGTATTAGATTTTTCTTTGGTTGAGTGGTGGCGTATATATTTATATGTATATATATATATATAGACACATATAGACACATATACAATGATGAAACGCTTCCATTAATAGAGGAAGGTACAGTCGGCCAAAACACCCAACTTAATTATAAATGTACCCCAATTGTTATTTGAATTATGTACCTGTATATATGACAGTTGTTTTTTCTTTGTATATAACTTTATGCAAAATCATAGCCTATCATTCGGTTATCTTAACATAGATAGTATACTATAGGTTTTGATATATCTGAAATGCAGGGACACATCTATATATATCTTGCCAAAACTAGAAACATAGATAATATTCTACAGTTTCTAAATACCATCATATCTAATACATTTTTTATTGTGCATAATTCGATGCTACATTTTTTATTAAAATATTATCTGATAATCTATTTAACGATTTTGTTCTGCAAACTGTTTGTAGACCCAGAAAGATAAATGCCGCAACTGCATCATGTTTCCTTTTTGGGTAACGTGGTATAGTACTACTAGTTTAAATTAGGTTTTAGAAGATGTTAATAGATGTATAATTCAACTGGGGATATGTAGGAGTGGGAGTAGTTATAGTAGGGTTCATTACACCCTACTAATCCTTTAGATAGCATTATTATCAAAAGAAACTGTCCAAAACATAAAGATACAAAAGAAGAAATCCACCGCAGCATGATTGAGTGCTACGCGTACAAACCCAGTCGAAAAACTTTGTATTTTTTTATCCAATTATATCTGCTTCATTTTTCAACACATCAATAATTTCTCATTGATCATTCAGCGAAAGTTACCAAATCCTAAAATAAAAGAAGTTCTGTGAGAAATTTCCAGAAGGGTTTGTTTTGTTTGAAAAGGTCTTTGATATTATGGACCTTATACGATAAAACTTTAGTGAGGAAGAAGAGCAATAATGAGCAATTAATATGGACCTTAGCATCGATAATGGAAGGGAAAAGAAGGAAGATAGATGAGAAAAAAGAGAAGAAAAAGACCTTTCCATAGATAAAGCGTTGGTGCTCCGATACTGTCCTGGCATCACATTGACATGGGCCGTAAAACAAGGATATCCGATCAAATGTGGAGTTCATCCCTTCACATACACAGTCCTAATGGTGAATGCGAACCCGCCACTACCGCCACAGATAACGCCAATTAACCTCTCTATCTTTTGCATACTTCAAAAATCTCAATATTTTGATGGATTTCATTTTCGGAGGAAAGAGGGAAAGTGAAATGGATAAAGAAGACTTAAATGTGAAGTTATGAAGTTTAAATGAAGGGAAAATCAATCCAAAATGGACGAGGAGATAACTATTTACTAGTATGTTCTATATAGGTACAAATAATTAGAGCCGTTATTAATGGGATCAAAACTGTGACTGTAATGTTTACCTACAGTGTCTCTAAACCAACAAAGTATGTCAATTTTTCGCTTTCATTTTTCATCTGCACTATTCTTTCCTATCATATATCCCTTGGCCATCACTTCTACTTCTGATCTCTCTCCCAAAGCTTCTATCTGTTATATTTATCACTTCTACTTCTGATACAGCGGGAGAGTATCAAAAGATCCCTTCTCTTAAATGTCAATTTTTTTCCATCTTTAACTTTAGATCAAATTAACCCTTAAAAATTATGAGATTTATTAGATCCTTACACGGGACTAGTATCAGGAATCACAACCTCAGCAGCCTCTTAGTTATAGAAAATGAGAAATTATTTAACCCGTGTATATAGAGTTTCTTTTAACAATTTATTTATAAACATTATCACTTAAAGTTAGAAATAACGTACACATAAAATAATTTTTAAGAAAGATTTCATATTAATTTATTTAAAAAAATATACACAGGTAGACTTAATTTATGAAAAAAGTTCTTGTTTATTTTCTTTTCTTAAATTTATGTTTGTTTGGTTGGAGTGTGGATAAGATAAGGAAGATATGCAGTAATTTAAAAAATAAAAATTTGAGTATAGGAAGGAAAGAATTATACTGGAGTTTGAGGGGGAATCTGAAGCATGGTTGACAAGTGTTAAATGGGGTCTTACTTGTCATGCATGAATCCAAAGGAGAAGAATGGACTTGACGTTGTCATTTTCCTTATGTAATGGAAAGGGAGCTCAAGTTGAATGTCCAAAAAAATGATCGATCAGCTAAATAAAATAATCTCACACTCCACCATGTTAACGCCGGAGTAGCCCACTTTCTCATGATAATACGAACATAATTAAGAAAAGTTTTATCTTACGTCTGCCCTTAACTATATAAGCATGGAGCACTGTTTCACTTTGGCAGAAGCATGAGACATTGGCTCTTCATCAAGAGATGCTCCAATTATCAAGTTGCACAAAGAGACAGTAAGAGTTCACCTATATATCTTCAGAATCATATTGTGACTCCGAATCAACACACAAAAAATATATGTTCTCCATGCTTTCTCTTCAATAACACCCTGCAAAGAGAAACATCCCAATCATAAAATACAAACGCCTAGGTCTTATCACAAAAAGACGAAGCAATCTTCCTATAAATAACAATAACTCTGAGTAAGGGAACAACGTTAGTATAAAAACAAAGACCATCATTCTATTAAGTGGAAAATCAACATGCTTAATTCCAAACTAACCAACTTCTATTCATAACGATGTCTGATGCACATTTACATAGACACAAGAGTATTATAATAGGACTTTAAGTCACTTTTATCATCAAAAGATATTTGAAACATCCCAGTCTTTCACCATATGTTGGCCAACATAAACCAATACATTGAGTTGCAGGGTTTTATAGAAAAGAAAAGATGGAGTAATTGGAATAAGATGCAAACCAACTTAACGAGCCAAAATTTAGCTAGTTATAAGAATTGCCTTACAGGAAAATGAGAAATAATAGAAATGAAAATGAATGTATCTAAGAAGGGAATAGAAGAAATGATAATGGGCCTGTGTTGGGAAGGAAAGGTGAAAGGAATCCACTCTGAAATCATGATTGTGAAGAGGACCTACTCATTGAAGTGCCTTCCGTACAGTGAATTTGAAGGAGGCCTGCATTTAATGCACAATTCTCCGGAAGGTTGATGACCAAACAAAAAAAGTGGTCCTCCAACCCAATAATAATAATAATAATAACAGTAGTAGTAGCATTATACAGAAGGAAACGTTTTGTTATCTTCAGCTGGGAATCTTCTTTTGTTTTAGCTGATGAGATTGAGATTGAAGCTGCAACAGGGGCCACTTCCTTATATTACTTCTCACTCACTTTGCCTTTGCCATTTACCATTTACCAATTACCAATTACCAATTTTTCCAACATGTTTATACAACCTCTTCATTCTATCAACTCTCACCTTTTATTTTCCTCCATTTACTTTATACTCTTCCCAGTTTCATAGTCGGAATATATTATTTGAGAGATTTTTGTGGTATCATAAGATATTTGTGCAATATAAAGTTCTAACAGCAACACTCTTACACTTCTCTAAAACTTATTTAGTTTATGTACTCTAGCCTTTTAATACTATAAATAACATGAAAAGAAATTTGTTTGAAGTTATCGATACACGGAACATTGTTCTTCTTCTGTACAACTGCATAATTTAAATGTGAGTTTCAATTTTATATTAAAAAAATAGTATGTTGAACAATAAATGAAAAAAAAGACTAATAAAGATGGTATTAATCTTTAATTTTTAAAAACTATATCTACAATGCGGGTTAATTTACACCATTTAAATTTTTTATTTTTTAACATTAATTATATAATAATAATTTACCAAATTTATTAAAAAATGCACAACTAATAAAAATTAGATTTGATGATATGTTTGATAACGTCAATCATGAATAGTTCACACAAACCACAAATATTATTATGTGAGTAAGATATAAATATTTTTACATTAAAAATTCATAGAAAAATATAAACTCACGTCTATGCAAATTATGAGTAATACATATAACCCATACACTTTTATTTAAATATCAAACTCTACTTGTAATGCTTTAAATTAAACAGAGTCATAGTGATTTAATTATTTACATATACCATAGCCACAGTTTACTATTAAAAAATAATACAAGAATATCTTGAAGTAAATTTATCTTACTTAAATAAAAAAATTAATCTTGAATTTCAGAAAACTTAAATTATAATACAATTTAAATAAATAAAAATACGTACACTTTTCTTTTTTCCTTTTATTACAAATTCACTTTAAATTAACTTTCGCTCTTTTTTCATAAGAAAAAGTTTTACTCAATTTTGGTATTACTTGATGGCCCAGATAAATGAACAAGAAGGTGGGCGAATTCAATTCACGGTATTGGGCTTTGTATCAATCATTCATTCATTCTAGGCCGGGCTGACTGAAACAATTGGGCAACATAACATTTGTTTTTTTAAAATTTAAAATTACTCATTCTACCCGTTCGATTATATGAAGTTTTTCATAAATATGTTTGAAAACAATTTACTTTCATTTACCATAATACCTAAATAAAATATAGGTTAAATTATAATTTTTTTACTGTACAAGTTTGAGTTTTAATTTTACAACTTTTCAAACTAAATTATTGGCTTATCAATATTAAATATATTATTATTATTATTATATTAAACTAAAATATATAACTTAAATTATTGGAAATTAACAACTTTCTTCACTAAAACTAGTTTAGCCATTCAAAATTAAAATTCTTTACATAAATAGTGGGGCTTGTTCAAATGTTCATTTGTATAAGCATGATTATTTATTTATGATTTTTGTCTTTAAAGGGTATAGTCGTACATGTTTTAAATTAGGCAACAAAATTTATATTTAAAATTATGAAAATTGAAATAAGGAAAGAAGTCTAAGACTTAATTTAACCACCAAAATACTCCAAATATTTGGTTTAAAGTATCTCTCGATTCATTAGATAGGTGTTAACAGGTTAAATTAATCATTTTCACTTTGTTTTTATCTTGAATTTAAATAATCAACCAAAAACTCTATTAATTAGTATATATAAAACAAATATTTCGGTTAATTTTAATAATAATAAAACAAAAAAAGACACATGAAAAAGAAAAAAATATTTTAATATTAAAAAAATAAAAAATCTACATATATATATATTAGTTAAAAATAATATAATTTTTATGATGTTGTCATATTTATGTTTTTGTTATACTTTAAATATATATATATATATATATATTAAAAATATATTATATTAATATTGACTTAGTTGATATTAATTTAACACTAACATAAATATTTTTAATTATACAAAATTAAAAATAATTAGTGTTCACTTAGAATTTTTTAAGTAAACTCTATTAATATTTATATTAAGAAAATTCTATTAGAATTATCTAAACTAACTCTAATCCTATTCTAATTCAAATATTCATTTATTAAAAGGAAGTAACATTGGTTTAAAATTTATTAAACCAACTCTAAATTATTTAAAAATATTCTTTTATTTTCATTTTTTTAGATGAATCTTTTGACATGGTATTAAAATCTCTTAAACCACCTCTGATAGCATTGCAACCGAGGCAATTATTTAAAAGTTAATTTAATGTCTCCTTGTACTTTTATTTGCTCAACTAATAATAATTTCCACACATCTAAACAAATATTTCAACGATTTAAATGCTAATATTAATTTCTCTTAATAAATATAAAATGCCAATGTGAAATATAATTAAATATTAATGCTAATATTTTGTTTAATCAGTACAATGATAATAAACTAAGAAAATTAATTAAGAAAAAAAATTAAGACAATAAACACTATTAAACTTAAAAGTGAAATCAATATCAAAAGTAATATATTAAAATTAAATTATAAACATGTATATATATATATATATATATATATATATATATTAAAATGTAACGTTAAAAGTAACTTTGTGCATTAAAAAAATAATAACACCATTAAAAGCGATAAAAATAATTGTTTACGATTAATTAAAATTAAAAATAAGTTTTGGTTATCTAAATTAACATTTTTTATGTGATTAATGCCAACGTTAAACAAACCTGAATTAATTAACAATAAAGAGTAAAATAAATATAGATTTAAAAATACTAAAATCTATTGCAAGAAAGAAAAGGATACATAAGTGTATATTTAAGCATGGTCAAAACATATAAATTGTGGTGAAGTAGGTGGCGTGGATTGTTTTAAGAAAATAATTTGAATAAAACTTTTATTACCAATGCAATCAAAATGATTCTGGAGATCTTTTTGTTGGATCTAGCAGCTACATGATGTAAGTGACAACCTCTTTCATATCAATTATTGTTCAACACTTTTTCCATCGATTACAATTTTTTAACTGCAATTTCTATATTTAAGTGCCCTTTCACAAATTAATTTTATTGCAACCTTACCTAAGTTTTGCTAACCTATGATAGGTGGCCCAACCCTCTAAGCTCACATTATTTTCAAACATCATTTCCCAACCATAAAGTAACAATATTCTATTCATTTTATGGTACCAATTCATCAACTTATTTCATGGTAAATGCTAAACAATCAATAATTATTCCTAATTTTTTTTAAATAAATATTAGAATTCTTAATATGTAAGATTATTTTATATTAACACAAACTTTTATTAAACAATTTATTGAAATTTTTCACTATGTACAGAAGTTACATTCTACTGGATGGTCTTTAATAATTAGATGGTTTATAAATTTTATAGATGGTTTATGAATTTTATACATGTTTTATTGAATCAAAATTTCACAATCTTGTTTCTTACTTTTCCAAAAGATAAGAGAGTCTCCTGAATATACTAAAACATGTAGTAGGCTTACAATAAGTAAGATCATAAGCACAATTAGTATCATAATAAACATAAATATCCAAGAAAAATAATGAGAAGAAAGAAAAGACTGTGAACCTGAGTACCACAAAGATATATAAGATTGTAGACAACAAATGCTCTATACATTGTAATAGGAACAAAATGACTCACAACATGCACAACATAAAAATATCAAGAAGAGTAATGGTGAGATATACTAGAATTCCAACAATAGTACAATATACAATGAGATCAAATATAGAAACATTATCAGATGTGTGAATATCAAAGACAAGCTTGTGCTAGAATAATGACAATATACTTAAATTGAAAGAAGATACCTCTAGGAGAATATGCAACTCTAGTCTTCAAGAAATTAATGACGAGGGCCTAAATCCTTCATTTCAAATTATTTTGCCAACTCAAATTTTTATAATCTCATCTGCATAATCTCTCTGGTGATTATCATGTCATAAATATAAATAGATAATAATACAACCATTATAAGTAGTTATTAGAAATAACATAGTCATAAGTACTCAAACAAAATTCAAGACATATAATAACTACAAAACTTCTCAAACTAAGTCTGGAGAGCTTATTTGAGACTATAAAGAAAGAATAATTACATAACATTTGCCGGCTAAAAGATTTGAATCGGCTTGCATTAATTTAAAAAATAAAAAATTTATTTATTTTTATAATTTTTTAATCCGAATCTTGAATATATTATTTAGTGCAAGTATAATAATTAAAAAAAAAACTTAGAATTAATAATTATTATCTACTATAAGTTATAAAAAGATATAATATGAAAAATATATTAAAATGGAACATAGAATAAAATTTAGATTTTTACTTATAAATATATGATGTTAATAAATAATAAATGTAAATATTTGGTTCTATTTAACACAATAATAAAAATATTAAAAAATAAAATAAATATATAATATTAATAAAATAATAAATATAAATATTTGGTTCTATTTAACACAATAATAAAAATATTAAAAAATAAAATATAAATTACAAGATAGACTTATCTCAACTACATCTTAACTATCTAATCCATCTTATATGTTTTTATAAATGATTATAAATGACTCATCCTATAGCTATTCCTAATCAGAAATATCTTCTTAACCTATAGAGTCAATAATAATAAAATTAGAGAAAAATGTAATTTTTTTTTAAGTTTTGAAAATAAATTACTTTGTTTTTAAGGATATGAGACGTCGGTAACACTCTGTGTATCACCATCCTAAAATTATTAATGATAATTATCCTAACTAGGATAGAAGTTTATGCATAATTTGGATTTTATCCTAGAGAAAATATTTTATTTGATGTTGTCTTAGTACTGTAGAATTATAATTTTCAAATTTTCTAATTAGTTATTATATATAATTAAAAATTATTCCGTGTGGAAGAGAATCAAAATCTCAAAATGAAGAGCTGTTATAGAAAGCAGGAAAAATATAGAGCAGAAATGATTTAGTAAACTAGTTAGTAAATAATTTTTCAGCAGACTTTCTCCTTTCAATAATAATCCTTTAACTTCACCTTTTTTATTTTTATGTTAAATCCTTTTCCTGTTTAGGATAGTAAGGAATGGTGCAAGAATATTAATGAAATGATGATATACATAAGAGCAAGATGGACTAGGCTAGCAACCATATTTTGGTTGTTGCAGCCTTAACCAGAAAAAAGGCAAACAAAGTTGTAAACTAAAGTGCTCTCTCTCTCTCTCTCTCTCTCTCTCTCTGTGTTGGAATTGGCATTGGACTCCAGTAGGAAGGGTCACACAGTACAGTGACTGGACACTGAGTGGAAGGAAGCAAAGCAAAATGGTTCCCAAAAGATACTGAAACAACCATTATTGTTTTCCGACACATCAAGTGAATGCGTCTTTTGCGTCTCAATTTCCCACTCACTCATTATTCCAACTCCTAAACATTGCATGTATTATTTTATATTTCACATTTCACATTTCTCGTTTCTCGTTTCTTTCTGCTCTCACCATTCTTATACCTACACCTCACCCCCTCACGCCCATACGCATGCAATTATTGCTAATCAATCTAAATCTATATTTATGCCTTTATTATTATTTGTTTTTCAATTCTTTTTCCC
This sequence comes from Lablab purpureus, assembly GCA_030347555.1. Lineage (NCBI taxonomy): Eukaryota > Viridiplantae > Streptophyta > Magnoliopsida > Fabales > Fabaceae > Lablab > Lablab purpureus. The sequence goes on along the minus strand of CM059256.1, from coordinate 63,104,696 downwards.
ATGCAGTAATAATATATATATACCCATCCTCACATCTATCTTTTTACCATTTTTTCTTTTTATAGTATCACTTCTTACAACTACCACTTACTCTTTTCTTCTTTTAATCTCTTTCATCTTTCTACTTAAGTCACCCCAGCATTAATTTGATACATGCATGCTTTCCCATGGATTTCACTTTTGCTCATTGTCACACAATCCACAATTCAGTGTTTTCTCTCTGGTTTATGCAACTGTTAAAAGATAACTAGACAGAAGAGGAAGGATTAATTATCTAGTCAGATCTAGGAGATGGGTTTGACATGAATAGATTGGTTTGTATTTTATTTAGAAGAGAAATTGAAGAGATAGAGTGGGTTTTGTGTGAATAGAGAAAAGTACAAAAAGAGGGGTGTGTCTGTATCTGTATGTATACAAAATAATGAAATTCCCCGAGGTTTGGTTTTCTGCATTCCAAAGTGAATTATTGGACAGAGCCCATACTGTTGAGGGTCCCTCTGCCTCAACCTTTCCTCATTTTCCTGGATAGACGCTCATGTCCCTTGCAGGAGCTCCAAATTACTGCTCCATCTAATATAGACATAGTTAATGTAAACACCATATAATGCATATAGTATGATAAAAATATATGTGTCCACAAACTATTTTAAATGAGGTGTTGTTTACTTTATTGGATAACATATTTTTGGAACATTTATAATATATTGTGTAACCCTACTACGATAGATTGATATATAGACTTGCTTTTATGTTTGTTAGCTTTAGGGTTTATTCACAGTTTAAAATTACCTCACAGTCCTCTATTGCAAAAGCAATTTATACTGGTTTACAGCAGATTGAGTAAAATTGAATTGAGTCTTACAAGGCTTATAATAGAAAACATTGTCTTAATAAGTAGTTTTTATGGGATATTTGAGATGTTTGTGTTTACTTAGTAACAGTAGGTGGATGTGGATGTTGTTGATGAAGATAGATAATATCGAAATGCGTACGTAGATAGTGTTGAAGTTTGCAATAGTGAGTACGTGTCCACAGAAAGGGAGACACTGTAATATATGGTATCCAAGGATGACTATAGTAGTCATTGCAAATGCAAAGAAAGGTGTTGGGCTATATAGCTTATGCACGTTGCACTTGGAAGAAGCAGCAGGAGAGAAAGAGACTGAGAGAGAGAGAGAGAAAAGAGAGAATGGAAGGAGGATCTGGCGAGAAGTGGAAGAGTGTATACAGAGAGTGCCTGAGAAACCATGCAGCCAGCCTGGGAAGCTACGCCACCGACGGCTGCGGGGAGTTCACGATGGACGGCGGGGGGCTACAATGCGCGGCATGCGGGTGCCACCGGAACTTCCACCGGAAAGTGAAGTACCCGGTGGGTCCGGAAAGTCCTGGAGCGATGGATTACGGAGGGGAGGGGGGGAGTAAGAAGAGGTTCAGGTCGAAGTTCAGCGCAGATCAGAAGGAGAAGATGCTGGCGTTTGCTGAGAAGCTTGGTTGGAAGCTTCAGAGGAAGGATCTGGATGATGAGATTGAGAGGTTCTGCAGAAGCATTGGAGTTAGCAGGCAGGTGTTCAAAGTTTGGATGCATAACCATAAGAACTCTTCTTCCTCTTCTTCTGCTTCTGCTTCCACCGGAAACATCTCCTCCCTCACCACCCACTAACACTGTATTCACTCTCTCTGCACTTCTTGTATTTTTTTATTTCTTCCCCTCTTATAGTCAACCTTCTTCTTTTTCATCTTCATTCTCTTTTCCTCCTCCTAACCTTACTGCAAACATAAACTAATTTGCTTTCCTCTCTAATCTTTCATACCCCTCCTTATATATACACATACATTATTACCTTCAAAATTAGTTATGTTAATTACATATATCTTTATTAACTTTTTATAAATTACAAATTTAATCAATCAAGTTATTGAATTCTATGATATATATATATCAACATTCACATCATTTTAATTTTTATAAATATCTCCCTATTTTAATATCAGCATTCACATTCTATGATATATAGATATTTATACATTAATGTTAAGAATGTGAAATTTAAGTGTTGGATTACCTAAATTTGTATTTTATAAGTGTTATCGATTGTATAATTTGCTTAATTTTACATCTATGTAAACAGATCACAACTCTTTCTCTCTTTATATATGTATAAATTCTTAAAATAAATAGAATAAGTAATAATTTTAAAATATTTGTTCCCTTTATTTCATGTAATGGAATCTTTCATTAATATTCTTTTCTATCTTCATCCTTACAAACAATCTCATTTAGTCTTATAGAAATGAAATAATCGACCATCTTATTAGAAATTGACTGCAGTAAGGAAATTGCCATCCCAAATGTATAAAACAAACATATGGTTTAAAAATAATAAAATAAATTATGTTACCATCATAGTAATTTCTCTTTTTAGGACACTGCTACGTTCTTTAGAATGTGTTTTGTTTTAAAGAACAACTGCAGAAGTAATTTGAGTTTGAAAACATAGTTGGATAAGTTAAGTAATTATTGTGAGTTTGAAAATGAAGAGATGGATGAGTTAATTTTGTTGGTGTTGAAAAGTAGTAGGAACATGGTAACCTTTGTGAGAAGAATGTTATCTTGGAAACCATGAGTTGGTGGAAGAAAGTGGAGGAAATATATACACAATGGGGTGACAATTCCTCACAACACGTTTTTAATATGTGTTTTCTCTTTTAAAACAAAACTTCTTATTACTTATATAATTTATATATTAATGTGTTTTCCACACACCTATACTTTTCTGAGTGAGTTTTCATGTAATTTCTTCTGGAATGTTTTTCACTACTCAATGGTTAGCCATATGGAATAATTAAGTAACTTATTCTTCAATTTATATTTTAAAAAAGTAAAAAAATATACGATATATAATTCTAATATAATTTAATTAAACTTTGAAATAATAAATAAATTTCGATTCAATGTAATTTTGTAGTCCAAATTTTAAGATATCACTAAATAACTATTATACAAAATAAAATAACTAGTATAATTTTTAAAGAAAAATAAACTATAAGTATAATACATAATTGTTCTTCAATTATTGAATTGGTCACAAGAGAAAGAAAGAGAGAGTTATAACATTTATTATATGTGAAGTAAAATAATTAAAGATATATTTTGATAAAAAATAATTAATGAAAGGAACAATTAGAAAAAAAAAAGAGAAAAAATTGAAAACAATATCTTATAATTAAAGGAATATGAATATAATTGAGTAGTGAAGGCTAACAGACTTTGTTGAATTTGAAATTAGGTGACATTGTCCCATACAGGTGGCCTGCCTGCCAAACATGACATAAGATAATAAATGGTTAATGAGAAATTTGAGGGCAGAAAAATTGATTGGACAAAATTAATATGCAGCAAACCATTTGTTTGTCTTGTGTACATAAGATAAGAAAATAACCTAATATATACAGTAACTGATAAATTATGAGCTAAATAAGAGGGATTGTAATGGTATTGTGTAATAAAAGATGAAAAAATGGAATGATGGTAGCCTAAGTGGTGAAAAGGCGGTTGAAAGTGAAGTATAAAATTAATTTAAGCATGAAAAACTCATGAACCAAGGAACACAGGCCAAACATGACTACTCAACAGAAGCAAAAACATGAATGACGAAAATGAAGTTTAACCATCGTTCACCAAAACTTGAAACAAGTAGATAGATGAAGACGATGTTATTCCTTGGAGATTCCGTGTAGGCATGCTTTCAATTTAACCAAAATCAAACTCAAATTGCACCACGATGCAAAAGAAGATCAGCAGGGAATAACAACAAAATAGATGAAATGACAAAACATGAAATAAAATGGAGTGTGGTTGCAGTATCACCTGTATGCCTGAGTTGAATTGAATGTGTCTTTTTAAAAGTTTGTTGCTGTTTTTATTCTCACTTGAAAAACCAAGGAGCATAAATAATGGGCTTTGGTTTGGGCCATTCTGACAATGATGGGTGGCCCACATCAGAATATATTCTCTCACCACTACACAGTACAACATAAAAGACAGCCCCTAAGACCATCTCCAATCCCTCAAACAAGTTTCTACATCAAAACAAATTTCTCTATGCAACCTTTTCTTAAGCCACTCCGCCCCAGCCATGGACCCTCCTAGTTTTGACAAAACTCTTATTGGTTAAAAATTACGTCCTCCTTTTTCTTAGGAATTCACTAAAATTTGAATGTAACTCCAATCTAACTTTATGTGTATTCATTTATTATTATTAGTTAAAATTTTGCACCATTAGGTGTCACAAATTTTTCTTTCATATTCAGGATTTTCCATATTAAAAATTTTGGTGTTTGCTTTTTTATTGAAAAGATTTGATCCGAGTCTTGTTTGTATTTGTTATTTTTGTCATCTTCCTAATAAGAAGTATCAGAACTCCAATTAAAAATTTTGATTTGTGCTATAAAGATAAAAAATGATGATGGTGATAGAACTATGATAAAATTGGATTTTACCAATTATTTAATTTGGAAATTTCAGATGGAAGATTTACTTTTTTTCAAAGATCTGTATGATCCTATTGACAAACAAGATATTAAATTAGGAGATAAATATGAGAGAGATTAGAAGAAGTTAAATAAAAAGATTATTGACATAATTAGGCAATGGATAAATCAATCTAATCATCATCATGTATTCAATGACACTCTGACTAACAACTTATGAAAAATATTAAGCGAGTTATTTAAGTCTACAAATTCTTTGAACAAGGTTTTCTTGATTAGGAAGCATAAACTTGAAATACAAAGATGGTTCTTCTGCGGTAAAACATTTGAGTGGTTTTTAGAATATGATGAATCACTCTTAAGATTGTGTTAGATGATGAATCACTTGCATTGTTGTTACTTAGCTCATTACCATTTAGTTGGAAAACATTAGTGGTGAGCAACTCTACTAATAAAGGAAAACTGACCTTAACCTGGTTAAGGATAATATTTTAAATGAAGAAACTAGGAGGAAGGACAGTACTAAGGTTGTCTTCTCAACTCAAAATAAAGTTTTAGTTATGAATTTAAAAAGGAAGAAATATTTGTACAAATTCTCAGAGATTCCATTGTAGCAAATTAAGAGAAAAGTCAATGACAAATAAAAACATCACATTCACAGGTTTCCATTGCAATAAACCACAACACATGATAAAATATTGCAAGATCGCGGGGCTTCGATCCGCTATAAAAAAACACCCATCCCACTGTTATTAGAAGAGAGATAAAATGTAAAGTTTCACTAAAAAATCATACAAGAGGGTGTTCGATGATAATTAACTGCGCTCACTGCTTCACAAACAGACTGAGTTTCATCGTTAGTAAGGCACTGGTGAAATGTTTTGGTTTGAGAAAGTAATCAGCTTTAGTGGAGTATCATGAACGCTGTCTTTTCCTCTCCCGAGTATCCATGTCATGCCAGATTCTGGCATGAAGATGGAAACAGCGTGGTGTCTTCGATACGCAAACTGTCATAATGTTCCGTTATGCCGCTCGGGGATTCCACGCATCTCAGCGTAGAGTTTAATATCTGCGCACCGCGCACACGATTGGTGTCTGTTTACTATCCAGCAATATGTCAGATAAGGTGCTCATATGCCATCTTTTCGCTTTTCTTTGATCCAATAAAAGAGTTCTGAACTTGAATATCTTCCATTTATTATGCTATACAATATCTTGCGTTCTTTCATACTAAATAGCTGTTGGCACTTCAAGATAGCGCGCTATCTTATCAAACAATTTCACCCAAACAGGTAGTGGCCTCAAGATAAACCTACAAAGCCCACCCAGAACTGAAATGTCGGCTACAATATTTAATTATGTTCGATATTTTTTTAAAATTTTTCCATAAAGAGTTACACCCGCCTTACACATACAATATGATCTTATCCTATACAAGATGTTCCTAGAATAACTACATTCTTCCCTCGCCATTACTGGCTCTTTCACATCCCTATTATTACTAACAGGCTGCAGAGAGCTTATCCATAAACTGTCCACTCAGTTTTTCTATAATATGCATCTTCTATCTCATAAACAAGAACTAATTGAAACTGGTCATCATCACCAACTTTGTTATCTCATTCATTTAAATTATCCTTAAGATATAACTACATTTTCAGAAGATTTGATGACTTCTGAAGAACTTGTTAGTCTAGGAAAATTAGTCGACTTTGTGACTTACATATAGCAAAAATGAAAATAAAATCAGTCACAAGTCAGAATTGCTTTATACAACCTTAGAATTTAAAAAACGTGATACAATGCCACAATAATTACCATAAATTATGTCAAATCCTGATGGTTTAATTTAAACAACTTGAAAATACAATTAGATGAACTTAATTATAAAACTTTAATCTGTTAAAAAACACAAAAGATATGTTTAGGTTGGTGTTTACATACTTTAGCTGAGGTTCACCATCTATGGTACTATTATGTTTGATTTTTTTTTTCTTGTTGCAGTTTGACCTAAAGATACAATATTATTGTTTTCAAGTTAACAAGTTAATATTAATGAATTTTTAATATTTTTTAAGTTAATTTTTTTTTAATTTTAATAATAGTTTCTTTACTTATCTTCTAGTTATTATTATTCAAAACCTTAAATTTGAATATGACAATGATTTTAATTCAACCCACTTTTAACTACATTTAAATTTAAAAAATAAAGTTTAACTAAACTTAACATTTCAACTATAATTCAATCCCACACAAAATATTTCTGAAAGTTATATTAATAGAAAATGATGCTTTTTCTATAATTATTAATCTTATTGTTAATCTTTCTTTTTATTATTTCATTATATGATATAATCATCACAATGTAATATGTAATTTTGTATAGTAATAAAAAATGTAATTTTAATAGTTTATATTGTATTCTTCTTTTTAAAATTTAAAGAATAAATTAGGAATTTTTTTTCAAGATATTACTATTTTTAAATTTTTTTACCAGATATACCTTCTCTCATATTATTTATACAGCTATTACATTTTACTGTTCATGTCAGAATTTGATTTCTGGAAAATCGAATTCTGACCTACGATGCGTCCTTGTAAGCAAATTTTGCCACTCATAATTTATTTTCGGGGAATCGATTCTGAATAGGCTGTTTTAATTTTTTTTTCTTTTACCACTTGAAATTCACTTGAAATAGATTTTTTTAATTTTTTTTTTGTATTTATGAGCACTTCTTCTGATTTGCATTAAACAAGACACGACAATGATAATTCTCGTTTGGTATAACCATTTTCCTATGAAAACGACCGTTCTAAAGTGAACAATGTTCTAAACGTTAATAGCCTTGTTTTGGATCTCAGAAGGGCCGCTATCAAGATAGAACGACCATTCATAGAGGATAAAAAAATGAAAAAACTTACTCAGAATTAGGTTTCCGAAAAAACAAATTCCAAGTGGCAGAACAAAAAAAATTAAAATACCTTTCTCATAATTTAGTCCGATTTTTCAGGAACCGAATTCTGAGTGTCAAAATGGACCAACAAAAACGTTTTATAGATCAGAATTCAGTTTTCCGAAAATCGAATTCTAACATAAACATTATAGTGTGATATCTATGTAAATAATATAAGAGAAGATATATCTGGATAATTTTTTTAAAAAAATAGTAATATCTGAAAATTCTTTTCATAAACTAGACATTGGCTGAGGGATCTTATTAATCTATATTTATTTTACAATGTTAACAGTAAAAACCTGGCCCTCACGGTTTATTGTTTTGTTTTCAAGTACCGGCCGCAAAGTGTGGTTTCTTAGGGACTGTTTTTCTTATGAAAATGAGTATTTGAGTGTGGAGAGTTAGAGCATGAGAAATTGGAAAACAAGAATTTTTAGCTGGAAAGAAACCAAACCCTACAATACAAAAACTCAAATTTGAAGAACTTTCTACTCTTTTTTAATTAAATAATAATTTTAATCTTTCAAATTTTGGGATAAAACTATTTTTATCCTTCAAATTTAATAATGATTTTTCAATCTCTAATTTGAGATCAAACTGGTTTTAAATCTCTATATAAACTACTCAAACACTATCAAAAGAAATACTTCGAAAGCCAAACGTATGTAGTGAACTCTTCGGAAATAATATTTGTGAAATTTTGTTCCTCATGGAAATCGATCTCTTGAGATAAAATTTTATTGTTGAAATTTTGAACAGTCCGTGCACTGGCACACTTGCTGGTGAGCACAAATGCTTGGGACAAGAAACAGAAAAAGGTACATAGTTTTCCTATGGGCAAAAATGATCCAAAAATTATGCCTACTTAGAGGTAATTACTTACTTACTGTGCTCCATGATGACTACTGGATCGGAGAAAATAGTAATAAATCTGACCCTAACTAAAAATGAAGCTTATAGATGGCTTTAGGATTTCAACATAAAAGAATGCCTGGGTTTATGTAGCTTCAGCTTCAATTTTCTTTCCTCTACAAACAGCCACAAATTATCCTATCAGACAAGGTGCTTCTTCAATTTTCAACGGTTGAAAATTTTCATCACATTTTCACTCACACCACTATTTATTTAACCTCATACTCTACTGTTCAGCCATTGAATTATATCCTGTGTGATAGCATCTCGTTCTGGTTCAAAGAGCAGGTCATGTAAGAACCCCTCGTATAGTTTGATATTTTTGTCAGTTGAAGAGGCTTCTACATATAATTTTTGAGAAGCAACGGGATCAGTTACGGAATCAGCAGTGCCATGCAGAACAAAAAATGGAACTCTTATTTTTCTTAGATTTTGCTGCAAGTAGGTTGTAATTCTGAGAATCTCATAACCAGTTCGTACTCTAAGAGGTCCAGTACATACTAATGGATCCGAATATTTAGCAATTAGAGCCTCCGGGTCTCTAGACACTGCCGAACCCTTCTTATATGCAGAAGTACATTGATATGTAGGCAGCAAAAGTGAAGCTATAGGAGCAAGTAGCTGCAATGAAGAGGACACGAAGATGAATATGCCAAATCTTCCATTTTTATGCATTCAGGTATTAAACGAAGACGTCAAAACAGGATAGGCATGCTCACCAGCAAAATTGGATGAGAAGGGGCAACACCGACTGCAGGGGATGTCAATACAGCACCAGCTATGCGAGCTTCAAACTTCGGGTCAAGCAGAGCCTAAAATTAAGACATAAATAAAAAGTTAAATTATTTATACTTCTGGAGCTTTTTCTCTTACTAGTACTTGCAACAATCTTATTTTATAAAAAAAGTATTACCTTAAGAGTAATGGCTGCTCCTGTCGAGTGTCCAAAGCAGAAACATGGAAGTCCAGGGTTTTCATTTAGAATCTTCTCCAAAATTGTTTTCTGCGCATCAAAAAGATAACATTCTTTATCAGTGTAAAAAGGAATTTTCCTATATGAAAACATTCTACAAATATTACTCCCACCCACCGCGTCTCTCATTAAACTGATACCCCGCACCATGCGTACTCAAAACATAAATCACACAGTTTAGAAACGTACCATATCAGAAACAGCATCATCAAGAGAATGGACATAACCATGTAAGCCATCACTTCCACCGTGACCTAGATGTAAACAGAACATACACATCAGAGTTGAGCAAATACTGAGATAAAAAGATTTTAAAACACGATCTACTAGAAAGGAAAGATACCACACGTCACAACTTTGTCCCATGAGGCCATGAAGAACATGCATTCTACTGTTTATAAAATTTTCATATTCTAACAAATTGCACGCTTATGCTTGATTTAACAAGCAATAAAAGGAAATCTAACCTCGGAGGGCCCAGAAAGAACCAAACAAAAAAAAAATGTAAATCAGGCACTCGTATGGATTTATTGTTTTGAAAAGCACTTGTGAACATATTGCAATGTTGCATAGGATCGACTATGAAAAACATGCTCAGAGTTCTCAAAACAAAAAGAAAAGATAAAGAAAAAGACGATGAAAAAAATATCCATATTAGAAATGGAATGAATGTGGCTCAAATCCAATTGATAGCTTAAAGGGAAGAGATTAGCCAAGTCTTGTACAAGAGTATTTTGGTCATGTTCCTAGATGATGTTGGACATCTTAACACACCTGCCTCATACCGAATCCGAGACAGTTGAACGGACTGTGATACCAAATTAAAAAAAGGAATGGGTCTACTCAACCCAAAAGCTAAGTTAAGGGGAGAGGATTGGCCAAGTCTTGTAAAGACAAATCCGACACATTCCAAGCTGATAAAGGCAGCTTAAAAACTACAAAAGAACAAGAATCCTATGAATTTACAGAAATGTTAAATTGTTAATTAAAAAGGCATATATATGCAGACTTCAGAGACAAGCTTTACATTTTAACCAGCTGAACACTTCATTCTGTCTCACGTTTTATTTCCGTGCATTTGCCGATTAAAAAAAATGTGCGACAAATAGCTATAATTAATTTTATAAATACAACCCCTATTGATTCAGGGTCCTGAACTGAATCGGCCACTGTTACAGAGCAACAGGAAAAAAAATTGGACTGTTCATAATGGCAGTGAATGTTCATGAAGATAAAGAGGGGGGAATGTGATGTTGATGTTTAGTCTGAATTAGGAAAATCCATGTAAACCATCTGTGCCGGTATTGAATTAAGTTTTTGGACTAGTGTTTTAGAGTTGCGGCCAAAAGTGAGTGGTATGGATTAAAAATGTTGCAAAATTGATTTGTAAAGAAAATAGTAGGGAAGTCTTACCAACCCAATCCATGGCGTGAACCTTGAAACCATTAGCATTGAGGTGGTTGGCAAAGTTAGAATATCTGCCACTGTGAGAGAATAACAGCGATGATGATGAGGAGGAGGAGGAGTAATTAAATAATATAGGGGAAGTTAGATGGGAGGAAAGGAAATGAGAAGGAGGATCAGATACCTGTGTTCATTAAGTCCATGCATAAGAAAAACAAGTCCCCTGTATAAGGAAGAGATTAGAAAAATTGAAGATGTTAACGAGAGACGATTGTAGAGAGAGAGAGAGAGAGAGAGGAGAATGAGTAACCTGATGTTATTGTGAGGGGGGGAGCGGGGAATCCAAGACTGGGTGAAAATGGTGTCACCCCTGGAGGAAGGGAAGAGGCGGTAGTCCCTGAAAGAGGCTGGATGAGCGTCTGCATCCTCAATGAGTCTCCGAATGGCCAAGGCCCTCCTGACCACGGAGGGGGAAGAGGAGGTAGTCTTCCAGGCGAGTCGGGAGGAGAGGAGAGTCCCTTTGCGGAAGGGAAAGAGTAGGAGCAAAACGACAGCGTTGAAGAAGGCAAGGAGGGCCTTCAAGGCTCGGAGGGAAAAGAGGGCGCGGATTCGGCCGCTGGCTCCAGAAGTCAAGATGAAGGAGGAGGCGTGGGTTCCCCCGAGAGCCATTGCCAATGCCATTGCCAATGCTTCCTAATCTTCCCCTGCAGCTTCCTGTCCTATCCTATCCTAAACCCAACTCAAACAATCTCCAATGCAATACAAGGCCACGCAATTCACCCAAAACCAAACCAGAGAGAAGCAGATTCAAAAATGAATATCCAAATCCCAAAAATAGAAGGCTAGCCACCCAAATTTAGCAGATGAAGGAGAAGGAGGATGGATGAAAGTAATATTTATTTATTCATGTGGAATTTAGAATAGAAAGATAGCGTAGCATGGAAGGATGATGATGAGAGCGTAGAAAGTTGGTGTTCCAGAAGGTGCCCTGGTGGTGGTCACCATAACATGTGGGGAATTCCATAACCACATCACAGGTGTGGCTCTCCTGGGACGACACGTGGGTGGGTGGTATGCGGCGAAAATTATTACTACTTCTCTTCCTCTTTTCTCCCAATCCCCCAATCTCTATCTCTGCATAACAATTCCCTCAATGGATGCACCCAACCATTTTTTCGGATCACCCTCAACCGCCCTATTTTCTTATCTTATTTATATACACGTGTCAATTTCATTATTTCCAAATCTTTCTTTTTCTTTTTCTTTTTCTAAATAGTCTATTTTTTTTAAAAAAATTAAGAAGCAAACTATGCATTGGTTGGTGAGTGGGTTTGGAAATTCCTAGAAGGTGCCCTCAATGAACACATCATCACATACGATGATATGCATAAATTATATGATGGGTGGCATGTGCACCTCTAGGATACTGTTATTTGACTTTTGGCCGTCTTTGTTTTCTATACCCCTAAAGACATCATCCTTGTACTAATGTAATTTATTTTTAACAGATATTGTCTTGTTGCGTCAAAAATAATACTTTAAATTATTTATTTGACGAGGAAAGGAAGGAGAAGGGATTGGACGAAGGGTAAGAGAAATGGTGAATCAATTAATCAATTAATCAATTAATAAATTGAATTGGGAGAACAAAAGCGATCCCCTTTCTATTTATGACGAGGATTGCTCTGTGTTTGGATCCATCAAAGAAAGAGAGATACAGAATATGGCTACCCTGAGTGTACCCCCTGTTCCTCCCTCCCCCAGAGACGACGCCATAGCTCTTTATACAGCTTTCAAAGGTCCCACTCTCTTCTCTTTCCAATCCATTCAATCATGCCCCACAATCTTTCCTTCTTTCCCTCCATTAATTACTCCCCCCATTTTTCACTTTCTCAATTCCCTCAATTCCCTCAATTAACCATGCATCATCATCATCATCAAAACTTCCATTTCTTGCTCGTTTTCTTTTTTAGATCTAAATTGCCTGTTCCTATCCTGTTCCGATTCTCGTCGCAACCATTGTTTTTGCAGGATTTGGCTGTGATACCAGCGTTGTCATCAATGTACTTGCTCATCGAGATGCCACTCAGCGTGCCTACATCCAACATGAATTCCAGACAATGTATTCATCGGACCTTCTCAAACGCTTAGCTTCTGAGCTTTCTGGCAAGTTGGAGGTACTTATTGCTTTTAACATAACTTTCGTTCTTATGGATTCCATTCTACTTCATCATACACACTACCCCATGTGTTCCTCTGTTTATCAACCAAAACATTATGTTATGTTATCTGTGTGTGAGTTTCATTTCCCAATCCTTTTTAACTGCGTATGATTTCGTAGACTGCAGTTCTGCTTTGGATGCATGACCCTGCTGGGCGTGATGCACTTATCCTCAAGCAATGTCTGACTGTGGCCAACAATCTTGAAGCTACTACTGAAGTAATCTGTTCACGAACTCCATCCCAGCTGCAATATTTACGACAGGTTTACTACACTAAATTTGGGGCTTACATCGAACATGAAATTGAAAGATACGCCTCCGGGGATCATAAAAAGGTGAATCTTCTCTTTGTCCTTGTCTATATATTTGGCTTTCATGAAAGACGTCCTTGCTGTCACGAATTAGTCATATTAAGATTTCTATCTGTTGGCCTCTACACTCATGTGCCGTATTTGATTCCTAAGCACCCTTGCCAGTTAAGAGCATGGATGCTAAAGAAATTAAAACTGCAATGTGACTCCAGATGTTCATCAGGAGGTATATTAGTATATTTCTAATATCATTGGTGGATATTTCCAATTAAGACTCCATATGCTTGTGGTCTTTGCATTCTACTCGGAAATGTACAGATGAATGACTTCTGCCAAATCATTTGAGGCAAGGGACTAGTAATGTAAGTGGGTTAACCTGGAACTTGTCAAGAAACCAACAAAAGCACACAACTGCAAGAACGACATAACCGGAAACAGAAAGTAAATCAAAACAGTTAAACAAAGAGAAAGAAAACAAAAAATGAATACAGGATATACATGCTTAGATCTTAAAGACCTACATCCGTGAGAAAGGGAGCAAGACGAAGCCTGTACAAAAGAATTCCCTTGGCCCTTGTATCACCACTGTTTAGAAACAAAAAACAAGAAAACTCAGTTCTTCACTCTCTTCCCTCCTCTCTCTCTCATTCTTTCAATCACCGAGAAGTACATGAAGTGAACCTCTCCTCTCTACCCAAAGAATAATCTCCAAACAACACCTCTAGAACGAGTTAGTTATGATCAATAACTAATTGGAATAGAAAAACTTGCTACAGATTTTGAGGCAATTCAATCAACAATTTACTCCAATAAGAATATAGCTACAAGGCCGACAACTTTTTTTTTGGATCCGCACAAAAGATTGAATGCCTGCTAGAAGTTGCAAGATTTCAGTCTCAAATCAACCATGGGTTGAAAATAGACTAAATTTCTGGTATATCCATTAATTCAAACGTGCTAGCGTGTTTCACTGCATGTCTCTTTAGGGAAACCCTGTTCAGTTGTTTGCCGTAGATCCCATTTGATGTAAAAATTCTGCTTCATTCCTTCTATTCTCTATACTAAAATCACGTCTCATTTGCTTCTAATATATTCAAACAAAACGTTTTACTATTTATGCAAAATGCTTGATGCAGATTTTGCTTGCATATTTAACCACACCGCGTCATGAAGGCCCTGAGGTAAATAGAGAGATGGCTGAGATGGATGCAAAGGTTCTCTACAAAGCAGGGGAGAAGAAGCTGGGAACTGATGAGAAGACTTTTGTGAAAATATTTAGTGAACGGAGTGCAGCACATTTGACTGCTGTAAATCATTATTACCATAGCATGTATGGGCACTCGTTGAAAAAGGTATCTTTGCCATTTTTATTTCCTTTGAACATAGTCTTTCCCAAGGTTGTTTTCTTGTGCTTACCCTATCTGAATATATCAGGCAGTAAAGAAGGAAACATCAGGAAATTTCGCTCTCGCACTTGTGACAATAGTTCAATTTTCTGAGAATCCTGCAAAGTATTTTGCAAAGGTATCCCCCTTGATTGAATTCTGTGTAATTGCTTCTCGGATTGCCACTATATTTGGATGGAGATCACAATGTTTTCAATCAGTGATAACTCCTCATTTTGTAAAGCAACAAGGATGATGGGTGAGAATCAAGTGAAAAAAAGTGGTGCAAGATAAGATGATAGACTTGTTGTTAAGATGTTTTTTCACTGAAAGATCTGTTAGCAACATTAGCACCGATTCTTGAAACAAATTAATTTAGATGAAAATGTTAGAAACTCGAATGAAGATGATAGTTTACTATATATCTTCGTGCAGTTCATACATTCAGGCTTTGGCAGGGTCAGGAGTCTCTCGAGGGTAAAAATCAATGCAGAGTATGCAGTGTTAGCTACTTTGTTCTGAAGGCTGACATTGATTTTTATACTGCAGAGAGGATCCTAACCCCATTTAGCATTACTTATTAATGTATAATGAATGAATCAGCAAATTTTTCTTTCCCTGATATCTTGTGGTGACTTTGTAGTAGTTGGTTCTCTAAGCACAAAGTGAATCTCTTGAAATTTTTAACTGCCAAGACAATGAGATTTGTTTTCAAGTCACCTTTTGCACCGTGTAGGTCTTACGAAAGGCAATGAAAGGTTTGGGGACTGATGACACAAAACTTATAAGGGTGATTGTAACAAGAGCTGAGATTGATTTACAATATATCAAAGTGGAATATTTAAAGAAATACAAGAAGACGCTTAACGACGCAGTCCACTCAGAAACATCTGGCCACTACAGGGCTTTTCTTCTCTTACTCTTGGGTCCCAATCAGTAAACAAAAAATGTTCAACCATGGTTTGGTAATAAATTCAGCGTATGACGTTGAATATATGTGCAGGTATTTTCTGTATTGGTTTAGTTAGTGCGTGCTGCTTTGTAACTATTATGTACACATATTTGGTTTCATCATGTATTTGCTTGTCCTCACAATGCACGGATAAAGGATTGGTGTTTGTATAAAACTACTAATTTTTTGTTTTCATTACCAAACATTTCTAATTCCTTTGCTTGTGTTTATGTTCTTTTTCTTTTTCTTTTCTTCTTTCGTGGATTCTGGAATGATTCTGTCTCGATGGTGCTAAGATGAAAACAGATCATACCTCTCCTAAAATTACATCCTAGTTTACACTAAGCTTTGGTTATACCTGACAATCAAATAAACGATAAATGACTAATTTAATCCATAAATTTAGTCTTTAAATATGTAAAAAGTTTCTCAATTAAGTGATTTTATTTAGTAACACTATTTTGTCAGCAAAATATAATTTTGAGAATCAATTTGATACTAAAGTACAGACTATTTTGTCATTGAATATAATATTCATGAAGCTAAGCTAAAATGCTTTAAAACTTTATTTAGTTAAAAATTTAAAGTAAAATAGGTTTTTTTTAATTTTTTATAAATTTTTATAGTATATTTTTATTTTTAATATAATTTTATTTTAATTAAAATCAATTAATGTAGTTTTTTTAAGAGATCGTATTGAAGGAAAATATGTTACTAATTTTTAATATTATTTTTATTTTTAAAGTTGATCATTATTGGTTAAGAGAATTAACTTATTCAAAAATTATGATAATAAAATCAACTTATTTAAAAATCATGATAACGAACTTATTAAGTGATCTTCGAAAACAAATCGAACTATTTAATATCTCTAGTTGGAATGAAAATATTTTAATATGTGTAATAAAGTTTTATTTTTTATTATTAGTATGATTTTTAAATTAGAAATGTTATAATTTTAATATTCAATACTTCTTATATTTATATATATATATATATATATATCATAACTTATTTTATATATATATATATATATATATATATATTAGACAATATTTAAATATAAACTATATAATTATCATTTTATTGGTTTTTATAAAATTCGACCCAAAAGGTTAATTAATCTAGAATTGTAATTTAAATGTTATATTAATAAAAATTACCTTTTATGAAAAAATATTAATGATATAGTAGTTTATATAACCTACTTAACTTTTATATTATATCAAGTTCGAATAAAAATGAATGTTTCATTTTAATTTTTTATGTAAAAAATTTATTATCATCTCATCTAAATATATGAAATTTTTATTTCATCTTTGTTTTATCGGATAAAATGTATGATATATTTAAATAATTACTATTTTAATTATTAATTAAATCATTTTATTAAAAAAAATAAAAATAAAAATTAAATTAAAGAAAATATAATATATTTCTCTTTTTCAATGTTCTAAATAAAGAAAATTTATAATAAATTTTATAAATTATTTAATAAACCAATATGTCTGTAATTTAAAATGAAAATGAGTATAGAAAAAAAAAAACATGTACATGTCCCTATCATGCTCGTATCTCATCTAAAACATCTGACTATTACTTACGAGGATTTTGGATTTTTCGTCAAGCGACAAGTTTGAAAAATGCCCATGCGTTATTGCAAGTATAAAAGTTTATCTTTATTTTATTCATTTTTTAATCTTACATATAGAAGGAAAATTTTACTTGTTGAAACTGGTTGCTAAAAAATATAAAAGATGAAGATACAAAATAAGTTTGTGGAAATGATTGGTGTCTTAGGAGGAATCGTTGTTAATAATATAAATATGAAATTGTTTCATTTATAGATTATTGAGAAGGAGGGTATGAGAAACTAATGGTGAGATTTTGGATGGTGAAGAAAGGTAAAAAAGACAAATGGTGTGGTGTTTATTGAATAACAGTGGAGTGAGGGAACCAATGGAGTTGGTGGGAGGAGCATCAGAGCATGGCATCCGAATATTCTGCCTCATATGCCTTTCTCTTGAGTTGGGTTTCGAATATTCTGCTCATTCATGCTTATTCCGCATCAACTGTTGCATGGCATATTCGAATATATCACCACCCAGTCACTTCCTATCATCATACGATAGCACACCAACCATCCAGTTCTACTCTGTTTTCTTCCACAGCTTTTTCTCTTCTTTTTTATTTGCTTCAACGTCTCTCTCCATTCTCACTCAACTCCCATTTCTTGCCTTCCTCCACCTTTTCTTCAACTCACTAGCTTTCGCTTCTTCTCGTCTTTCACCATGTCCACCTCCTTTCTCTTTACCCTCCTCGTCACCTCTTCCCTGTTTGTTCTTTATGCATCTGCACAACTCCAGAGATTTTCACACTCTTCTAAACATGATGGTTCTCTTAGCTTCTTGGTGCTTGGTGACTGGGGCAGAAGAGGCGCTTACAATCAATCACAAGTTGCTTTCCAGGTTTCTTTTTATCTTCATTCGTGCCCTCTCATGCAAATATACCAACCATTCATGTATTCCGAAACATTTAGGTGGTGTAGCATTGTTTAATTCATTTTCATCTGCTCTTCTAGATTGCTCCTCGTTGCATCCTTTAATGGATACAAACAATGTTATATTTACGTCTGAAAATGAACATGCAGATGGGAAAGGTTGGAGAGAAACTTGATATCGACTTTGTAGTATCCACTGGGGACAACTTCTATGACAATGGACTAATCAGTGAACAAGACAATGCGTTTGAAGAGTCGTTTACCAAGATCTACACAGCAAAAAGCATGCAAAAGCAGTGGTATAGCGGTAATTTCCTAAACACATAATGATGACCACAAAGGAGTTACACAGCAGAGTCTAGTAGACCTTCTTATCATACGCATAAACTTTTGTATCATGGTGGATGCAGTGTTAGGTAACCACGACTACAGGGGTGATGCAGAGGCCCAACTGAGCTCGGTCCTTAGAGCAATTGATAGTAGATGGCTCTGCCTGAGGTCATTTATTGTAGATTCAGGTATTGTCTTGCTTGTTCATGCTTTTCTTGGTTCGAGTTATCTTCTAGGGGTTAAAACCCACGCACTAATCTGATGTACTTCTCTTGCAGAGCTGGTTGAGATTTTCTTTGTAGACACAACTCCTTTTGTTCACGAGTACTTCACTGAACCACAGGAACACAAGTACGATTGGGGTGGCATTGGACCACGGAAACCTTATATTACCAACCTACTCAAGGTATGCATACACAATCCATTACTCTTTCCTCTTCAGCAAAATCAGCCCTGGTTGTCAATGTTACTTGACAAATGGTATCTGTAAAATTCTAATTCTAGTTCGGATATATGAAATTTGCAGACTGGAAAATTACTTGATGGTTGATTAAATAGTGTCTTCATGTCATCTTGAATTATTGTGTTTCAGGACCTAGAATTGGCACTGAGGGAGTCAACAGCAAAATGGAAGATTGTTGTTGGTCACCATGCCATTAGAAGTGTTGGGCATCATGGTGATACTCAAGAACTTATAGAGAAGCTGCTCCCAATCCTTCAGGTAACTAAAAGCTAAGAACTGAAGACGATCCTCGTCTCCGTCCTTGTGAAAAATAATTTCCTAGTTCCTCTAACCAACTGGGCTGATTTTTCTTCCATATTTCAGGCAAATAATATTGATTTTTACATGAATGGGCATGATCATTGTCTTGAGCACATCAGTGACACAGAGAGGTAAAACTAAATGGATTAATGCAAAAATATTTGACAGGGAAGAAAGCGAAAGTAATATATTTATCTGATAAAGGAACTTGTTTTGCAGCCCCATTCAGTTCCTGACTAGCGGGGCAGGGTCAAAGGCTTGGAGAGGAGACATTAAACTCACGAACCGAAGAGGCCTAAATTTCTTCTATGATGGACAAGGCTTCATGTCCGTTAAATTGACTCAGACCGATGCCACCATTGAGTTCTATGATGTTTTTGGCAACGTTTTGCACAGACTGGCTTCTTCAAAACAGCTACATTCTTCCATGTAAAGTTTAGAGCTATAAGTTTGACATTGAGATTATAAAAGAAAGACCAGCCCAAATTGGTTAAGATCAAATTCAAAACCAATCCTTGATTCCATGCGTGAGTATGTAAAAGAAATGAAAATATGATGGCTCAACTCCATTTTTCAATTGTGATTCATTCACCGCAGCGACGGACTTGTAAAAGTTAAGGGCTTTCGGTTCAACATCACCGAATCAATAATATAATTATTGAATTGTTATCAGGAATATGTGGTTTATAAACTTAGTTAAATCTACAAAGTTATCCAACATTTATAATAGTCCCGAATCCATGATTTTGTAGATAAGAAATTGAGGATAATGGATTTGTAAGGATGGCCAGATGGAAGCATACGTTGGTGATATCCAATATCCACTAGTGTTTTATACGCCATCATTAAAATACGACCATATTTTAACACCTTCTAGAGAACATTACAAAGACATATAATATGGGAATATGACAAGGGTCCAATATCCGTAGTTGGATTTCAATTTAATTTATGGGTGGATTTAAGAAGAGCAAGAACACAGAAATACCAGGTGATGGTACAAAAGGAAATTAACTTACGAATGTGCAACAGTAATACTCAACCCTTGAACCTGTTAACGTGAAGTTGTAAATTTCTGGAAAATAAATTGGAACTTAACAACACCTACTTTATACCGACCTTTTGGGGAATCAGTTAGCAAGACGTTTTTCCGAACCCTCCATCTATCACTCTTTCACTCGTTGCTTCAGCATTCAGCGCTGGAATTCACTGCTTCCAATTCTAACTATAATTTGAATTTTAATTGGAGGAATGTGGTACTCGAGGGCACCAGCAAATTTGTCTGGGGCTAGGAAGTTGCAAAGAAGATGCAGAAACTGATATGTGGGCCAAGTGACACCCAGTTGTTAGCATCCACATACTTTTCTCCCCTTGTCCGTTAGCTTATTGATTGCACAATTATGCATGCCATGCCAATCTGTCATCAGAACTTGTAATATATGTATGCTACTTTGACAGTAACGCTTATAACATCTTCTGTTTCAGTTGGAATTGCTTATGAAATTGTCAAACTTAAAAGCAATTTTTATGAAACTTCACCGTTCAACCAACTTTACTGTTTTTGTAATGTTGGATATGCTCTTAAGATTCAATAGTTTTTCTTTTTCTTATATAAATTGCCCTGCAAGTGAAAAGTTGGAAATACCCACACAAATACATGGCTGGTTTGGGTGTATGGATGACTTTCATTAGTCTGTGTTTCCTGAATGTATCAGCTCTGCTCCAACGCCTACAGCACCCTGTCAAAGCTGATGGCTCACTTAGTCTTGTGGTTATTGGAGACTGGGGAAGGAAAGGAACGTACAACCAATCTGAAGTTGCTGCTCAGGTCTTTCTTACGTGCATTCTTCATCTAGTAACGTTTAAGCATTTCAGTTACAAAGATTCCAACTAGCCTTTTAAATAAACAATTTACAAGAAAATAGACATTCTCAAATAAGTGACCTTTAAGTTGCAAACTAAAAACTGAATAATAAAAAGTTATTCAACACAAACATAAAAGTGCATTATTACATTTTATTGAAATTAAAACAAAAGATAAGTATTTCTAAGACAGTTTCTTTCTAACCCCCACTTCCTTTTCTCATTACTAGTTAACAAAACTTGAGGGAAACACTTAACAGTCGTGAGATTGATGTCCTGTGACTTGCAAGTCATAGGTTCAAAATATATCCTCTTTAGTGGGAACTTCTGTTCCAATATTACTACATTAGTCTAGTGCCTTAACTAAGCACATGTTCACAATAATTTTTTAATTAGGATTCGGAACTTAGCATTAGCATCATCTTTGTGAATCACTGTGACGCATGGTTTATGGTTTTTTTTTAGCTAGAATGTTTACGTGTAATTAGTTAAACTGATGTTCATGGACCTTTCTCAGCTAAAGCAAAAGCTGGTGCGTTTTAGACTCTGATCTCTTTGCCTATCTGATATGCCAGATGGGAAGAGTTGCCGCAAAGTTAAATATCGACTTTGTGATATCCACTGGAGACAATTTCTATGATGATGGATTGACTGGTATAGACGACCCTGCTTTTGAATTTTCCTTCTCAAAAATCTACACTGCCAAGAGCCTCCAAAAGCAGTGGTATAATGGTGAGTTCAGACACACCAACTACTGACGTATAAGCAAAAATTCTTAGCCACCTAAACTATTCCTCTAATCTTCCATCCTTCGGTCCATTAAACGTGATGGGCTTTCATTTCAGTGTTGGGCAACCACGACTACAGGGGAGACGTTGAAGCACAATTGAGTACAATCCTTCAGAAAATTGATCCTAGATGGATCTGTCGAAGATCATTTATTCTTGATACTGGTAAGGTGGCTTCTCAATGTAGGTTTATATCCTGGATAGCAAATTTTGGACATCATTAAGTATTCTGCTAATCTTAAAACTCTCCAGAAATTGCTGAGTTCTTCTTCGTTGATACAACACCTTTTGTGGATAAGTATTTTCTTAAACCGAAGGAACACAGGTATGATTGGAGAGGAGTGCTTCCAAGGGAGAAATATTTATCAAAGCTCTTAAAGGTAAATCTCTTGATCTTTATCATCACGAAGGATTAAGATAAAAAACAATCTAATACATGTTTCCCCTTTTCTTTTTGGTTGTGTGATTTTGAACATAGGATTTGGAAATAGCATTAAAGGGTTCTACTGCCAACTGGAGGATTGTCGTGGGGCATCATCCTGTAAGAAGCATAGGACACCATGGTGACACCCAAGAGCTCATAAGGAAGCTCCTGCCAATTCTTGAGGTCATTTGGCCGAAATATATTACAAAGAAAATCCTATTCCTATACTAGTCAAGTGAATAATGAGTGCACCCTTAACTGATAAAAACGTGATGATAAAATTAAAATTGCAGGCAAATAATGTGGATATGTACATTAATGGGCATGACCATTGCTTGGAACATATAATTGGCACAAGCAGGTGTGTGTTAACGTATTGTTTGTTAACTAAATCATCTCTAAATGAAGATAAATATATGATGGTGTTGAGTGTGGTTGCAGCCAAATCCAATTCTTAACCAGTGGAGGAGGTTCAAAGGCATGGAAAGGAGACATGGACGAAAATAGGAAAGATGGGGCAAAGTTTTACTACGATGGACAAGGATTTATGACTGTGGAGCTTGAACAAACCAATGCTAAAGTTGTTTATTATGATATTTTGGGCAAAGTTTTGCATGTTGTGAATCTGTCCAAGGGGTTACGATCTCTCTATGCCATCATATAGACAGAAAACAAAGAGGATAGTTAAACCAGCGCATAGGAAAGGTCGTACCTAAAGAAGAAAAGAAAATATGTGTACCAGATGTAATGGAATGATTGTCATTGATAATGGAAAAATATCTGATACAGTATTCATAGACAAACTAAAGTGATTGTCTAAAAGAAAATAGGTGAAGGTGATCTGCGTAATTATATTTGATACAGATCATTATATTATGTGTTTGTGGGACACGGATATGGGCCAAGTAACACCAACAACCCAAGTGGTGAGAGTGGGCCAAGTAATGAACTAAAAACTCAAGAAAAAATTGGAAGCAAACCTCAAGGCCAGCTAACTGAAATGAATATTCATCCGCTAAGAAAACAGTTCCTTCCAATTATGTTGTGTACAAGACAGTAGTTTAAAATAGGGTTTTTCATTACACCAATTGCATAGGAGATGTTATGCGGGATCAAAGTCAAGTAGATTATGGATTAGACTACCTAATAAACTTCCATACATGCTTAAAATAATAAAAGTAAATGAAAGACAAAAGTATTTTATATATATTCATGGAGAGATCTTAACAACCAATAATTGATTGTTTGAAATATCAAATTTATAATTCTTTTTAGAAGCAACTGGGAAGGGAAGTGAATGAGAAAAAGGAAGATGTGGAGGGTATTTTCAACACAAATGATACTGGAATCAAAACAATAGAGGATGAGAGGTGCATCACAAAATTGCGGCATGGGTGGCCAGTTTTGCACCTCAATTTGGGTTCCCCATGTTCTGTTCTCACTCTGAGTTTGTCGCAGCCCCACAAAATGAATTAAAATAAAACGCTCAAGGATCTTTTTTTCCCTTACAAAAACACGTTTCATGATCATTCGCGAACACTCTAATCCAAACCACACCCAGATATCTTCTCTCTGTTCTTGTTTAACTGCAAACCTATCTATGCCTTTGAAGCCTTACGAGTAGCAAAGAATGAAAATACAGTTGGTTTAAATTGGATCAAATTTACAAGACCCTAATACTTCTAAATAATATTTTCAATCATTCTTGGATAATTTTACAAATAATTTAAATAATAGAAGTAGTAGTTAAAGAAATTAACATTTACAAGAAAAATAAATTATTAATATTTTTTAATATAACTGCTTCGTTAGCTATATATATATATATCAAAATGATGATTAACAAATAAATTGTGAAATTTTGTTTGGAGGGTTGAATGGTCATTTGAGCAATTGTGGGCCCGCGAAGCACAGGAGACGCCCTATAAATTCTTCTTCACGTGGCATTGTGGTTTCTCCGATAAACGCAAAACGCCCACCGGAATTGAATTGAATTGAATTGAATAGAATTATTGATTATTAATTCCTAGCCGTTTTCTCTTTCTATTTTCTCTATCCATAGGGTTTCGTTTCTTCAGAGCTTTCTTTCTTAATTACTTCTCTAAATCCTTCAAGCTTTCAACTTCTTGGTTGGCCTCTCCGACCTCTAAATGGACGTGGCACTCACTGCTGTTCGCTCACCGGCGATCGTCCTCGGAAGACCGATCAACGCCCACGCCTCAGCTCGCCTCGGTTCCACTTTTAGGTTTTCCAGAAAGGTACCGTTACTACGATTGATTGTTTACGTGTTCTGTTTGTTAACTGTTATCCTCGTGATGTGATCTGATGGGTTGCCGTTTTAGTCATCTTTTGCTGCTAATAGTTGGAATTAGGGATTTTGGAAATGCCTTTCTTTTCTCATTAACGTAACACGGTACTTTGTAAGTTAAATGAAGTAAGCGTAAATCGAACCAACACCGCGTGAAGAGATTGATATTATTGATTAATTATCACTCACTTGCTTTTGTTCTTGATGTTTACCAGCTATGCTTCACTTCACTTTCTATCCCCAAGCAAGGTCATAGGAGACGGTTTGTAGTTCGAGCAGCATCGTCATCTCCGGAGTCATCTGAATCAGACGCCACAGCCAAGATTGCTCCTCTTCTGTTGGAGTCTCCAATTGGACAGTTTCTTTCTCAGATTTTGGTAAATCATCCGCATCTTGTACCTGCTGCGGTAGACCAGCAGCTTGAGCAGCTCCAGGTGGACCGCGATGCTGATCAACAAAAGGAAGACCCTTCTGCTTCAGGCACAGATTTGGTTTTGTACAGGTTTGTTTCATTCTCGTGTCTTCTTACACTCTCTTACGTTCCTCCTAATAAATCTGACAAAGTTACGTTCTTGCGCATTTTGACATCCATAACATGTATGAATGAAACATATTCCATTAGGTGGCTACAAAACATTCTGATGTCCTCTATGGTTTAGGTTTAGATGCGCATATTCAAAGTTTTTGGCATTTTTATGGTTTGACTATAGGTTTAATACGTTTAAATATATAAGAATATTTCCCAAAGTACACACCTCACTGTATTATTTTCAACCGTCATTACCAGAATAGTGAAATTTAAATTTAAATTAAAGTCACTTTAATTTTCTGCATCACTTCGAGGCTTTGTTTGATGTATTATATAGTATACTGATCTAGTTATCAGTAATATTCAGATGATTGTAAAATATTCCCCCGAATATCTTCTTTTATTTATAAATCTGAAAGTGTTCTAGTCTTAAAAGAAATCTGTTGTTGACCATTGTGCTGGCTTCCAAACCTTTTCAGGAGGATTGCCGAGGTGAAGGCTAATGAAAGGAGGAAAGCTCTGGAAGAGATCTTGTATGCATTGGTGGTGCAGAAGTTCATGGATTCTAATATTTCTTTGACACCCTCTGTAACCCCAGATTGGTCAGGTAAGGTTGATTTGTGGCCAAATGAGGAAGGTAAACTTGAGCAGCTTCACTCACATGAAGCATATGAGATGATTCAAAACCACTTGAGTCTCATTCTGGGTAACAAAGTAGGAGATTTAACATCCATAGCTGAAATCAGCAAATTCAGGGTAGGGCAGGTCTATGCAGCATCAGTGATGTATGGTTATTTTCTGAAGCGAGTTGACCAAAGGTTCCAGCTGGAGAAGACAGTGAAAGTTCTTCCAAATGCAACAGAAGAAGAGAATAACGTTCAACAAGCTACAATGGACAATGCAAGACCCGGTATTGAGGAGGACACGTCTCAAGTGACGTCTCATCCTGAAGTATCTACCTGGCCTGGTGGTGACGTGAGTCCTAGTGGATTTGGCTATGGTGTAAAGGCAACCAGGTTGCGCAACTATGTGATGTCCTTTGATGGAGATACCCTACAAAGGTATGCAACAATTAGATCCAAAGAGGCTGTCAGCATCATTGAGAAGCACACAGAGGCATTGTTTGGAAGACCTGAAATTGTTGTAACACCCGAGGGGGCAGTCTCTAAGGATGAAAACGTCAAAATTAGCTTTGGTGGTTTAAAGAAACTTGTCTTAGAGGCTGTGACTTTTGGTTCTTTTCTCTGGGATGTTGAGAGCTACGTGGACTCAAGGTACCATTTTGTCTTGAACTAAGGAAAGCTTTGTCTGTCTATCCTCCTTAGAGCACACCACGTGGTTGTCCTTTTGAGTTCTGTTTTCTCCCATACATTACAGGGCATAGTTTATAGTGTGTTGGTACTGACTGATGAAGTATGTTTTAAATGTAACTTCGAAGTTGAAGTCCAATTGTTGTTTCTCTAATTCATCTGTATATATTATACTATATAGTGACAGTGGCTCTGGATTTCACTAATAAAGGGGAGGTTTTCTTAAAGGTGGATATTTTGCTTATTTATCCGTCCTTTTGTTCCTTAAGCTTTTTGTGATTAGCCTTTCGTCTAATGGTTTGTTGTTATTTGGTGGCTTTGGTTAAATTGGCTGAATTTTTCCTATTTAGGTTTATGGTTATAATTTATGAGATAATGGGTATGCTTGGGTGAATTTGAGATTATAAATATGATTTGTATTGTTTTTTATATAAATTTTTTGATAGAAAATATTGATATATTATTATTATTATTATTAAGTATTTTGAGGGTGAAGTTGTTAAGTATGCATTGTAGGAAAACATAGTGATGGGTATGTTTTGACGGTTACATGATTGTTCAAACTTCTTCATTGGACGAAGAAGAAGAAGAGAACCCTAAAGATTATTGCTAAGTTCAAACCTTGCTAAACTCATCGCTGTTATTCTTTCTGATAACATACCCTTTTTTTTTCATTCATTTGTTTATAAAAAAAACTAAGCAAAAGAACAAATCAATATGAAAGGAATGAGAATCAACAAAATGAAAAAGATAAACTACTCATAGCAATTTGTGCTTGGATCAGAAATTCTAAATCTTAAGATAATTTAAAATGCTTGAAATTTGAATTCCTTCTATCTAAATTTTTTATATTAAAAATGTTTCATTTAGATAAATTAATTTAAATTTCAAATTCTCAAGGTGATTTAATTCTTACTATTATCTTAAGTAACTTTTATGAATTATTAAACTCAATAACTTTAAACAAAAAGTAAATTTTGTTAATCCAAAAAATTGAATTATATATTATCAAGAATAATTTTATTACTTATTAAATTAAAAAAATAATAAAAATGAGATAAAATGGTTTATATTTTAATATATACGTTGATGTTTCAATCAAGATTAGTTGGCTAATAATAAAAAGGAAAGGACATTGCGATCTAAAAGTAAGTATAAAAAGATATGTAAAAGGGAAAAGTATAAAAATTTAAAATTTTGAATTCTTACATAAAATTTGAAATTCTATAAAGTTAAAGTAATCAAATTACTTATAAATTTTTTTAAAAAAATTCTATTCAAGTATACTATTAGAATATAAATAGAAATTTTATAAGATTCATTAAAGAATGTATAATGTATACTGAGTACCCAAAGCCATATACACAAATTTATGATTAATACATAGTTTTTAAAGAAAGCAATAAGGCTCTAAATAAACCATTTCATAAAAGGAAAAAGATACATCCATGGCAGTTAACCATGACTAGGATAGAAATCTTATTAATTCAAACATACATGTTTTGAATTTACATTTTCATTATTGAAAATAATGTTCCTATGAAACCATTCAGTCCATGTGGAAGCACACCATGCCACCCTAAGCTTGTTGTAATTTCTTCCCTGTCAGATTGCAGATATGCTGTAAAAAAGTGAGTCCTACCACTATTGGACAAGACTATTTGAACCACTTGTAGCAAAATTCCAAACATGTGAGGAGAACCAGGAAGAAAACCTAAAATGACTGGTAGTTCTTCCTCTATACTGTAGAAGGGAAATTATCTGGTTTCTAATAAGGTATGTCTCTTCTTCAGGTTGTCTTATGTTTGTATCTGTCAATTAAGATCTTCCATGCAAAATATAAAACTTTAGATGGCACTAGTGCACAAACCTTTTAAAGAAGATTCTTTATTTGAATCTCCTGTTCATGTAGGATATCCTTTCAAGCAAGATATCCTTCTCCAAAAGAAGAACAATTTGTTGTATCAAATGTTCCCATTTTTCATAAACATCCCAGCAGGACAACTTTACCGCTCTACTTCACCACCCCCTTCCTATAATTGCATGACAAATATATCCATTTCATAATTTTCCACATCTTTTCCCTCTCTGATTTCCCCCCACGCCAGACACATCTCTGGCAACCCTCTTTTCCTATTCAGTGCTTTCTCCTTATGACTTGCTTTTGAATAACTTTCAGAAAAATAAATTCAAAATGAATAACTCAAGTTTCAAAGTTGAGCTCTCAAAGACAGCTGGTCCTAACTTGTTGGAAGTACGAGATTCATGTCCTTTTGAAGTTGGCCATTGGCCAAGACCTAAATGCGACTCAGACATAGTGGAAAAAATGATAAAATACTACAAAAAGCACTTTATCGTTTAGTTGCCTATAGTCCTCCTATCATAGTAACGTGATATATTAAATACATATCATGCTGAGCTGTTGAAATTATTAACACAGGATACAAGATCTATCGTTCTGTTACATGAAAAGTATATTATTCAACTGGTAGACACTTGGAGTTGGATGAGCGGATCATTTCACCTCTTTTTCTGCTTCACTCACTACAAATAGCTTCTCGTCGTTGTTAATCATGTCTACATAAAGAATTTTTCCACCTTGTTCTGACAAAATATAGGAATTGTTGGTAGTTTCCAAATGTTTCCCAGCCTCCTTTATAAGCTCTTCAATGCTTTGTGGGACCCATAGGACCACTCCCTCTTTTTTACCCGCTTTGTCATCCCATGGGTGAAAAGGATACACTACACATCTCCTTTTAGGAATTTCATTTGTTGACTGCAACATTGGTGTTGCTGCAAAATTGATGAATGTACAATATTTGTTAGAATGCTTAGATGAAAAATAAAGAAAGAGAAGTTAACAAAAACAAGAAGGACTTAAAAATAAAAAATCTTTATTGAAAAATTTAACAGTACACTCTTCCGTGGTTCCCCGTAACAGTCTTTATTGATTCCTTAACTAGCACTAGTACTCTTAGGACTCTGGTTCTAAGAAAGCCGGTTAGCAAGATGTTGGTTAAAAATGTACGATACCATTCTAGGACATATATGTGAATGCTTTTAATGAACTTAAGTTTTGTTATCAAACATAAGAATCCAAGCATCCCTCACGCCAAAATCCAAAAGGAATTGCAGAGTATTTAGCATTCCCAGGTTTTCAAATGCCAATAAACCAAACACCTAAAGATCATCTACAATGGTATTGTACTCAGAAACATACTGGTACCTTGAGTTTCACGAATATTTTCGGACAACTCGGCCAACTGAGAAACTTTTGCAACTTCAAGCATTTTGATCATATTTCTGTTTCCGCCAGTATGAGCTTCATGAAGAGGTGTATTTCCCCATCTGCCACAAGAAAGTGTTGAAACATGTTTTTTTGCAATTCAGTAAACAAGACAGCAATGCTATTTTCTATCCTTCCAAGTTAGCAATGAAAATAAAGTGCTATATTCAAAAAGATATGCAAACTCAATATTAGGACCATACCTGTCCTTAGATAAAACACTTGCTCCTGCTTCTAGAAGTAATTCAACCATTTTAAAGAAGCCTTCAGAGGCTGCAATGTGAAGAGGGGTACGTTGATCATAATTTTTGGCATTTGGATTAATACCACAAGCTAGAACCCTTTTTAAAAGGTCAAACTCCTTCTTTGCAACTGTCATGCAGAGAAAACTGCCAACGTCATCAATAGTAAGGATAGCTCCCGCGTTAACAAGTACAGATGCTACTTCTTCATGTCCATTCTTGAGGGCTTCGAGCAAGGGAGTGGTGCCAAATTTATCTATAAAACAAACGGATGTT
Source organism: Lablab purpureus (assembly GCA_030347555.1). Lineage (NCBI taxonomy): Eukaryota > Viridiplantae > Streptophyta > Magnoliopsida > Fabales > Fabaceae > Lablab > Lablab purpureus. Next base: position 63,074,470 of record CM059256.1, on the reverse strand, counting down.
TCAATATGAAAACAGTAATTTTCGTTTCAAAGATGAATATTTAATAAAATATTTTCTGTGATTTGGGTATCAAACTTCCAAAAGTCTAACCTGCAGTATTCATGTATACTCCTTGTTTAATAAGAAAGGAAGAAATATCCACGTATCCTTTTGATGCTGAGATATGCTGTTTAACAAACATAAAATCTGATTAATAAAACGCACTTGCTCACAACTGTATGTGATCACTTGATTATTCTATGCCCTTTCTTCTTGTGTTTTTCAAGAGGGAATAGGAAAGAAAACCAAATCCAAACCTCAGGGCCTGACATGAACCAACGAATTATATACACTAGTATTTGTTTGGTGCTACTGCGTAGACTATTAGTTCATCCACAGATCAAGATTTCCAAGGACAAGATTCACTATCTTATACTCAAGGACCAGAGACAAACTTATTTACAAGAAATGTGAGAATAGAGACAAGTTATCTATATGTATTATGCATAATGAAGAAACGAAAGTTCATCACGATTGAGTTCATGAAAATTGGTTGTGCATACCAATGGCGTTCTGCCATCATAATCAGTTTTATTGGGATCTGCCCCAAATCCAATCAAACGTTTCATAAGATCAAGATGACCATCATGGGCAGCACAGTTCAGCCTTGTAGCCAGCTCTGTTTCCATGTTTCCAATAGTGAGGTTGAAGTCTGATAACAAAAGCTTACGCTGGAAATGTGAGTCTTCCACCTGTCAGCCAAGTACAAGCATGAATCAGGGTGTAGTAACCATATATAAGTGAAAACAAGGAGTGGGTTTTAGAGATGGATAAGAGCTGCAAAGCTTAACAATGATACTAGAACATTGCTGGGAAAAAGACGATGTTCACCTGAAACTTGATGGAGTTATACATGTAATTTTATTAGATGTTTATCAAGTTCCTGAACTCAAGAACAATTTGTTGAGCATAAGATGTTTTTCTTTCTATCTACTGTGGTACCAAAAACTTCTACATGTATTCAGATGGAATTAGAAAATAAATCTCATTTTTAGCATTATCGATTTGGTAATTTCAGCTGAGGGCTTGAGGCCACTTTCCTGTAAGAAGATGGCGAATGCTCTATCCTCTATCTCTATCAGTTTTAGAGCAGTAATTTTTGTGCTCAACAGTCCTAATTAAAAATAAGGTAAAATTTTATTTTTTAAAATGACGACATACCTCAAGGAGATTGTTCAAGACAACACGACCATCTAGAAAGTATATCTTCAGTATTTCAGTAAAGGATTTCTTATCAAGTCGCAAAACCTTGCAAAATTCATAAGCTTCAACTGTAGAACTTTGAGGTATATTGCAAAAAAAAGAAACATGGCCGAAGGAACTATAAGTATGCAATGTGATGGTCTCTTCTTCTGTATCACCGTCTTCCCTCGTCATCTCACGCTGTTGACAAGAACAATAGTTGTCAAGCCAGATTTCAAAATGAGATATAAAACAATTCGTCATTAAAAATGCCTTTGTATGCATATCATGCGTGATCTTAGTATTATTTCATGGTTTTTTATTATATATTTAAAGTTTTATTGTATCCATTTCAACTTGTAATATTTTAATGTGACTACCTTCTAAGAAAATTTGTTGAGTCACGTACAAATACAACTAGGTTACAATATGAAGGACAACACCAATGTTCCTCGCTACCTGTTGTTGACTCCTTTTCCAGACAGTTGACAGTAGAATAGGTAGTTGTTTCCAATAATATAAGCAACTAATTAGTCAAATTGAGTTTAGACACTACTTCTTGCCGTACTTACCTTAACATAAGCATTCTTCTCCTACAGTGATATTGGCATAGCATCGCAACAATCAAGAAATGCAAATTTGAAATACAAACAACTGGGTGAAGTTGAGGAGGAGGGGAAGTAACACTGAAGATGTTCCTCTGAATTACCGATAAAATAAGAAACTAGGTACAGATATAGGCAGTTGTGGGTTACTGGAATTCTTACCAGCCCACCATGGTATACAAAGTAGAGGTTATCTGCAACATCTCCTTGCTCCGTAACTAATTCTCCTGGGAGGAAAAACTCTTCATCGACTTTGGTTGCCTGTTAAAACAAATTTTGAATCGGACATATATGATGAAAACAACTGTTATCTCACTATACAGACGCAATCAATCACATTACCAAGTTATAAAGGTCCATGTACATAATGAAACAAGTATGAGAATTTTTCTCCTTCTACGTTTATCTTTGCCTTATATCTTTCAACACCAGGTTAAGTTTCTCTATTGTTCCGTTTATATGTAAATAAATGTAAAATATCAAATACTTTTAGTTTTAAGAAGTCATACACGCTGAGATGGAACACAAGAAGGACATATAAACTTTTGTCAATCTTCACATGCAGTGAAGGGGATAGTATCTCCCAATTAAGTATTTTCAAACTTAATTAGTTTAGGGGCGGCGGGGGATAGGTATTTATGGGACATGATGTGGTTTAATGGTCATTCTGCTGTTGGCATTGCAATTTAATGAAGGAAATATGCACTAAAATGATAACTAAGCAGATTCAATAATGAATAATTAAGTGAAGAGTTAGGATTAGTGGTTGGAAAAACTGATAAATATTAAGAAAAATTCAAATAGAAATGCCAAAATATAAACTTCAAATTCCAAATTTCCACTCTGATATTGTAGATGACTTAGTGTGAGCATGTAAAGATTTCCTTACGATCTGCTTTATAAACCCCGAAGAGCATCCCTTGAAAAGAGAAACTTTCTGAATGAACTGTTCGTACAAGCTTATTGAAATCTGCAAGCAGGCATCAAGATTCACATAAATATCTGGAAAGTGATAAACAAAATTGACATTTGAATACCGTGGCGGAGCAACTGACAGTTCGAGTCTTTCTTTGCTTCCATTACACTTACGAAAGCTACAAAGTCCTCTCCTGCAAATTTCTCTTCTATAAAGTTTGAAAAGTTATTTTGAGATGAGAGAGAAAAAAAAAAGCTGGTGTTACGAAATAATTTTTTTACACTACTGTACTAGCAAGAAGAAATGAAATGAAACCATCTGCACAAAACATGCTCTTTACTTTTTAAAAAATGGAGATAATGGACGGCAGCATGCAGAGTATTGACCCGAATCAAAACATCATGAGATAATTAATTCTGAAAAAATATCTGAGGTAAAAAAGAAAAAAGTGTGAAACACATTAGGCTCGAATGAGTCGAGACAAATATACGAGAAATTAGAAAGACCTTCGCGCGAATGGTGGTTGGTATCTCCTGAAGAATGAAAGATCCTGAATAACTTCGATCATACTTTAACCTCAAGTGATCTTTAATTTGGTTAAATATCTGACTGTCCAGTTTGTTCTTATTGACGTACTTAGTAATATCAGACATTTTATCTCTGAATCTCTCTGTCTTAGAGCCTTTGACGATCAACGCAGTCATGTTGCCCAGAAGGTAAGCGCCAAGAATCATGTCAAAGGAGACATAAATCATGACGAATATCATTTCACGCACATTGACTGCGTGGATCTCTCCGTAGCCTTCAAAGCAAAGGATTCATAAAATAAGATAAGATAACAGTTGAGTATGTGAGTGAGGAAGCAGAGGAGTGGAACTCGAAGGAGTGCGTTACCGACGGTGGCCATGGTGACAACCGCAAAGTAGAGGGAGGTGACATAACGCTTCCAGAGATGGATGTGTCGGAAGTCAGAATATGCATAGTCCCCCATCTTCAAGCTACCAATCCAGGTGTAACCCTCCTGGGAAGGGGGCAAGGTGGTGGCAAGATAGTAAAAGATGCATGCAGCGGTGTGGGTGCAGTAGAGTTCAACGACGAAGAGTTTGAGGATTCTGGTGAACAAGTAATTGATCCTGGTATCCTTCTCGAGGGCGTCGAAGAATTGGGAGACGCGGGAAGCACGAGCGAGTCTGATCCAAAGCAGAGAACGAACGAGCTCGTTGTTGTTGGTGCGCTTGTAAATGTAGTCCCAGGGGAGACAGGAGAGAAGGTCGAGGAGGAAGCGAGACTTGAGGTATCTGATGGCGATTTGGTAGTGGTTGAGGACCAAGGAGAGGGAGTTGGAGTGGAGTTCGTGATATCCCAGGAAGAACTGGAGGACCATGTCCACCAGGAAGACCAATTGCCCCGCTATGTCAAGGAGGAATATGTTGTGAGGTAGGCCTCTGAAGAAACCGAACTCCATGGGAGTGAAGAATGAAGAGTAAATAGCCCATATCAGAATGAAGTGCTTCCACAACAGGTACCACCTGCGTCCATGCAGCATTCCCGTTTCACAACTTTATCATAAAACCAAATTACGGTGAAAAATTAAATCAGATAGAGAGAGACCGATTGTGAGGATGAATGAGGAACCGGCGGCAGGGCCATGCATCTGGGGTGGGACGGCCGTAGCAGCGGGTGAAGGTGGAGAGAGACGTATCCTTTATTCTCTGCATTGTTCGGTTTCTTCAACCCAAAACTGCACTATATATGCATGATGACACACAACACACAATAATAATCTATCATGTTCATGTGCAATGAAAAGAAAAAGGAAAAGGAAAAAGGATAAGATGATGGGATTTTGTAATAAAGAAAGATGGCCTTGCCCCGTCCACTCTCCAAAATGGTAACCTTAAATAGACAGCCAAGAGGTGAGTGAGAGAGATGCGTTGAATTACGTTACGTCAATCTCACTCCTCCCTCCTCCCTCCTCCCTCCTCCCTCCCTCCGCCGCCGCCGCCGCCCTACCAACCTTCCGCAAAAGTTCACTCTTTTGTATTCTCATCTTCCCTCTCCTTTTAATCACTTCTCTTCTCCATTCTTTTCTCTATAATTTCTTTTAAACAAAGAATCTCTAATCTCCATAAATAACACTGTATTTTTCTATTTCTTTTTCAAATCTTATTTTTTATAGTGGAAAAATTATTTTTATCAATCAAATAATATTTATTTTCACTTTTTTCTTGTAAATTTCTTTCTTTTTTTTTTTCTTGTTTTTTGGGTCCCTACCTAACAAACGGAGGATTAAAGTGAAAGTTTGAAACATGTGAGAGAAGAAACCTTATCTTACCTTCTTTTATGATTATATTGATATTTGATAAAACCACACACAAAAGTGACAATTTCATAATTATGTCTATAACTTGGAAAAAAAACAACTCTAAAATAAAAACAGAAAGAATGACCTAACACTTAAAAAGACCATGTCGGAGTTTGACAATTTCAAAAGTACAGTAGATATAATATTTTTAAAATTATTTCTCTTATCTTAAAAATAATTAGAGCGAGACTGTTGATAAGCTTTCACACACAATACATATAGACTATAGATCCTCTAATATATGAATCATCACCACATCATTTCAACAAATAATGTCTAGTCATTATGTTTTCACTTTACCTTCTACTCTTCAATTGTTCTATAAGTATTGAAATCAAATCAGTAAGATGATTAAAAAAGTATGTGAGTGAATTCCTTTAAATGAACTGGTGTCAATCAAATTGAATAATCATATTTAGGTATGAGATGAATAGATTCTGAGATATTTTTTTTATGGAAGTTGATTTTACTAATCTGTCGTAATATAAACATAAAAAGTAAAATGTTGCAAAAGTAGTAGACTTTTAAAGCATTTAGAAAGAAGAGTTATTAGCTGGTAAAGCAAGAAAAATATTCTGATAATATATATTTATGTAAGAATTATTAGGTGAGTTGAGGCGAGAATGATTATCCTAATTGAGTGGTAAGTAAAGTTTTGAACATCCATGATGAAATTCCTGATCATTATGAAAGACTTCAACATGTGTAGGAACCTTGAAATTCTTACCCATTAGATATGGAGAGATTTGTCTTGGAGGCATAATCAGTCTCAATCTCTAAAATTAAAGTTTAATTCACTTTTGGTCTTATAAACCTACAGTTGATGTATTGATTCTGGAGGCATTGAAGCAATGGAAAAATATGGTTTCAAAATATATTCTTGAAGATGAGAGCCGTTAAACGATAGTCCATTGGAGCATCAATTCGAAATTCGGATCCCAATGGCATCCCATGCCTCTTCTCTTCAATCAAGGAAAAAAGATACTCCAATGTGTCTAATTAGTAATTGGGTTACAAGTAGTAATACTTGGTTAACCACAACTACATCAAATCATCAATTTAACATCAAGCAATTGCGAATCACATTCTACTTATTTTTATCTCCAACATGAATCTGAATTTAGTATTCCAAGTCCTCATCTTACTTTTATTTTATATCCTTTCATGTATGCTAGAAATTGGTTATGACTATATATTTTTAATTTAGCAACTATTTGTCTATGTTTCACTATATTCAATATTCATAGGTTCTGAAATTTCTCCCTTGTATGCTAAAAGGAGAGACTATTGTTTAGGAGCGAACCAGCAAAATGTGATTCTTTTGGTGCGAACCAATGAAGCATGGAGCGTACACAAATAGTGTGATTCCATCTTAGTTCATAATCTTAAAACTCTCCCTTCCTCTACTAAAAGATACAACTACTACATTTTCTGCTGTTAATGGACCATTTTGTGGCGAATATGAAACCTGGCCTACTCAAACTCACCGCTTTAAAATTTTACATTCATGGTTGTGTAAATTGTTAGAAGGACAAAGCCAACTTTAAGTTTTACAGACTAACAGCAGCAAGTCATATTGAGTTGTGTATCATACACAATTTTTCATGTTCTTGCGCCCAATAACTCATCCAAATATACATCAGCATTTATATGCTCATGATGTCTACATCATGTAAACGTGACTATAATTTCTTTTGGCACAAAAATCCAACAATATCTCCATTTCCATTGTCTATATATATATATATATATATATATATATCTTGCATAGTCTGCGACCTACTACTAAAAACAAGTAAGAAATATTTTACAGTGTTTTTTCCTCTTCTTTTGTACCTCTGACTTCTGACTTCTGTGATGGCTCTATTAAACCCGCATAATTTGTTGGACTTATATAGTGCATACTACACCAACTTCTACAAGAGCGGCATGAGGGATTTTAAGAGCCACAGGAGGTTCCCGGCAATTTTTTTCGCTGAAACGATAGACCATTATTAAGAATCTCTTGAAAAAGTTTGAGCCATCACGCACCACTAAATGTGACTGTCCCAAGAAATAGGCACTGCCACTCTCCCTGGCATCAATTAGCTCCAGTAGCTCCTTCCTAACAGATACCTGCATTTTAGGACTATTATGAGGCAACGTGAACCGAACCTTTTTTCTCTTTTTACAACCACTGCTACTCTCCAACGCCTCATCTACCGGACTTATCTGAGATTCATTGTTCACCTGGCTTTGCCCCATGCATGATGAGTCAAAATCATCCAAAGGGACTAAAGCATTTCCATCAACCGTTGCATGTCCCACAAAGATCATTCTTTCATCTGGGCAAACCGTGGACTCAATGTCATTCTGTTCAATGGATATGAATTCCCCGATAGAACGAATTATCTTCTCCTCAAAATCACCCGTGTCCCTTATGTGATCACAATATCCACTTCTCACAATGCAGCGATATATTTTGTAATCCTTTGGCCCGATCCTACCTATGAGATACCTCTCACTTTCTGGGACGTAAGGCACAGGTATAGACTTGAATGACACCAAGATCAACACTTGATGGAATGCAGGAAGATTTGTAATGAAATGTGAAAAGAAAGCTGGGATTCCTGCTACAATGTCCGTGTAAATGAAGCCAATTCCGGGTACCCTGGAAATCCCAAGGCCTGGACTGATATCTATTAGCCACTCAGTTGATACCTTGTTTTGCAAATCAAACTCGTACTTCTTCATCGTTCCATAATGCCATGAAAGCATGACTGTCATGGAAACTACCAATAGAACAACCAGATACCACGCTCCCTTGTGGAACTGTAGCAGACATGCCGAAAGATATGCAACCTCTAGGAATCCAAAACATACAAGAAAGCACGCAGACACCATCAAATTCTTCTCCCAATACAAAGCAATGATCAGTGACATCAGACTGGTTGTCACAAGCATTCCACATATAATAGCCAAAGCTGTCACAAATTGTGAGCTTATATCATGATACTGTCATGAATATGGTAACCGAATAGTACAGAACTTCATGCACTCATATATCTAATTGGTACAAACAAACTCATTCACACACATACTAAGCATCAGATTTTTTATGGCTCCCCTGTTTACCAACTAATCATTTTCTTCAGAAGAACGAGATAAGATAGTATACTATAATACTAGTAGTAGTATGTCAGCAACATACAACAACGGCATACCTGTGGCATTGCCAATTTTCACAATGTCTCTGAAACCAATTGTGACAGTGAGGCTGAAAATCATCAATAACCAGTTGACGTCGGGGATGTAAATCTGCCCGTTTATAGTTTTTGATGTGTGAATAACTTTTACTCTGGGAAAGCAATTCAATGCGAGGCACTGGTTAATGATGGAGAAACACGCTGTTATGGTTGCTTGGCTTCCCACAGCTGAAGAGAGTAGGGATAATACTATGAACAAGTGTTTGCAATGACCTGGAATCAACCAACCATCACTTTAGTAAAGTGAAATTACAGAAATAAAAATCTCATCCAAATAGATACACTCGACCAACTTACGTGGCATAGATTGACTAAGATGATTAAAATCAGAGACAGTTAAATGTTTGGAGATATATGCCGCCTGACCAGCATAGCATAAAAGAAGAAGCGGGTAGATCAAGCATATAAATGTAATCTACAACCACAGACGGTGCACAAGTTAGTGATAATATTTTTCACTGTACAATTAATATATGTCCATTACAGAAAATGTTACGTATTGTACCTTGATTGATTTCTTGGAGAAATGGCCCAGGTCAGCAAACATTGCCTCCGATCCTGCAAACCAATACATCTTCCGATATTATCAACCGAAACAATAATTGTAAATTCTACAAGAAAAATATTTCAGAATTATAAATAGTAACATTTGCACTGAAAAAAGAAAAGGAGGGGGGGGGGGCTACCTGCTACACATAAAATGACGCTCCCTAACAATCTCCATCTGGGAATGTCAATCTTTGTGATGAATTTGTATATGTAGAATGGGGATATTTTATAGATAATTTTTACATCCCACCGGAAAATGTTATACGTTCCGACAGCAGCGACAAACAACAGCCAAGCAGCAATTATTGGTGCGAACATGATCCCAATTTTACGTGTACCGCAATGCTGCAGCATGAACAGGCCAACCAATATAACGCACGCAGAGGGAACAGGTACATCTGAATAAAATAAATGAAGCACATAGTGAACAATATAATTGCAGGAGATACATATGCATCAATATTCGTTTACTTTACTAAATGAATACTCAATCACAACTTAAACTGGCGAGTAAAATGCACCAAATAGAGGATAAACCAACTCTAAACAGCATGAACTTGACATTTCGGGAAATCCTCAAATATATAAATTAAGCAACTAAGCATATAAAGTCTGTAACAGATATTATAAATAGATGCAAATTCAATGTTTGTTCAATAATACAGATTAACCAATTGAGGCAATATAAAAAGGGACTTTTTGAAAAAGCTAGATAACTGTACAGCATATGCATAAACTTACATGTTTTTAGAGCCTTTGACACGGAATCCTGAGTATGTGGTGACGAGGCAACTGGTTGTAGATAAAAAGGTAATAAAAAAACACGTTGTAGTAGTTAAAGATAAGGCCTTAGAGAAAACCACGGTGTTTACTTCTAGCTAGCATCAGTCACAAGGTCTTACATATGTCTTGCAATATGTCTGTCAAGGATATCTGAACTCCAGTTGAAGCTGAGTAAACTGGTAAACAGCCATAGTATTAATATATACTATGAAATGTAATTATTAAACTTGCACATCAAGCCAGCAATTAATTACTTCTACGAAAATTAAAATATAGTAATTAAGCTGAAACTGTATTTTATTATACCTGAAAGTGCTGGAGTGAGCACTGCGTCCCCAATGGTCATACAGGAACCGAAGAGGGCTAAGAACAATATTAAATAGTGACAGATCTTGTGTTTCTCAATGGCCCTTCGTGCTCTTGAATCGGCTTTGATCTTACAAGAACTTTTCTCCTCGTAAAGCATTACCTCGTTTGCACTTCTGTCACATGGGAGTAGACCAACTTTTGCATTTCTACACAGCAGTGAGTATAAAGCAACAGTGCCACCTACAAAAAACTTCTATCAACATTTAATCTTAAAGGATATATATATATATATATATTATAGTCACTGAAGATAAGAAAGTTACCCTCTCCTTCATCATCAGCTTTCAGCACTATACAGGCATACTTAAGCAAAGAAATTATTGTGAGTGTCCAGAAAATGAAGGAGAAGAGTTCATAAACGACTTCCTGATCTGATGCAAGATCTCCCGCTCGCATTGTCCCAAATACATATAAAGGTGCGGTGCTCAGTTGACCATAAACTATTCCCACAATTTGAAATGATAGCAGAACTGTTTGCTTCCATGTTTTCTTCTGAATAATATATGGACATAAAAATTATGATTGAAGGAAAAAAAAAGTACATGCTAGATCCTTTCAACATCCCTACAACCAAGATTCAACTGTAAAAAATATAAAAGAGCAAGACAGTATTCAAACAAAACAGCTATAAATCAACAAGTAAAGTTCTTAATGCAGGCAGCATAAAACTGGATTTCATAGACGATATTTTTAATTAATGAGCAAGAAGACACTAAATAGAATATGTGAGTGAAACTGATTGTGGTTGACACAAATGTAAGCAAAAAATTGTGATTAATCAACAGTGTTGACATGCAAGAATATTTGTGCAAGGTAGGCAATGAAATGAATTTTACCTTATCTTGATCAAAGAGATGAGAATCCATTAGAAGGCAGACAGCAGGTAGGCAAAAGATGAGGTAGGAAGTGAGTGGAAAAGTAAGTTATGAGAAGAAAGAAAATGACAGGAATATATATGAATGAATGAGTGATTGAATGGAGAGCGATTAAGGAAATGGTTGAAAGGAGACAGACGGAGGACACTAAGATGATGGTGTTTAGGGACCCTACATTACAGTGTCTTAAACAGCAAAGGAAAACGATATCACATTGTGATCTTCACATACCAATTCTTTTAGACGGCTTGTTATTATTGATCTCGTGATTTTGTTGATTCCAATTTCTAACACTCTTTTCATCTTTGCATTATTTTACTATTTTATTACAGATAGTAGGGAGGGAATGCCGGGGTGACATCGACACCTCAGTTCTCTCTTTCACACACACCCACCCTGCAACTTCTACTTTTGGTCCATGCATTCGATAAAATAATGGGTTAGTCTAATTCACCACGCCACAACACTTCAATTAAGAGTCAAATTATACTCACAACAACACTTCAAATACGCACTTTTACATAATTTTACACTTAGAGTAGATGTAAAATATTATATCGAGTCAAATGGTCTTATTTAATCTTCCCGTCTCACACTGTATTTTTAAAATCATCAGTCGTGATTGATGTTAAACTAATTGAATTATGTTACATGAAAACCATTCTTTTTTTATTAATCACTAATCAAAATGATTGAGAGTCATACGATCACATCACATGGTTTCCCTTGCAATAAGGATACAGAACTTATTCCTGTCCTTTCTTTTTTCTTTTTCTAATTTCTGTTTCCAATTGTTGAATGCTTGAAAGCTGAAAGCATGTGGATGCGACAGAAAATACAACAATCAATGAACATGTGCTGCCTCCATCCATCTCTAATATATGCAAAACCAAAATGCTAAATTGTATGAAATCTTTAAGGGAAACTATCACACAAAACTATGTGCTTGACTTCTATTTCATTTCTTGCTTATCTTTTAAAAACTCATTTAATTTAGTAGTTAACTGATCAAATAGCACTTCTTTGAGCTTAAGATTCTCGTATTGTATAGCACTATTCCGCGTTTAATTATTATAGTCTTAAATTAGATTAAGTATCTGCAAAATGTAAGGAATTATTAAATGGTTCAAATGTTATAAATCACAATAATAAACATAATATTTTTAAATTTTGAGCCATAAAGCAAAATGTAAAGGTACAAATTATGAAGTTACCATTATAAATATAACTTTTATCTCGACTAAAATATTCTTTAAAAATAACAAATGTTGTTGGATGAAAAACAAAACTTGATAATTAAATTAATTGATAATATTAGGAAATGATTTTTGACCTTGAACATAATTTTTGAAATCTTTCCACTAGAAGTATATCTAAGCGTTTCTTGTGTTTGGATGATTTACATACAAGTCATGAAGAGAGTTTGAGAGAAGTTCTATAGTTGAAAAATTATAAGAGACGTCATTTTGCATTGTCACTTTCTGATTTACTTTATTCATTTAAGTTGCTTCCGTTTGGACTGTGTTTGAACAACTTGATAACTAAAATACAACTGGATCAATTTAATACAAAACCTTCACAAATCAAACCAAATGTTCTCTTCTTGTTAGAATTCGGACATCAGATTCGATTTCTCTTCAACAAAATCACAATCTGCTCAATTTATTTCATATAACAAATCATCCAGAGCAAACCAAAACCAAGACAAAATGTAATGATATTACACTTGAAGTTTGGATGTTATAGATAGATAGATAGATAGATGAAAGTATTGAGATAAAGCGATAAATAAAAAGGTTATGCAGGGGCTTCCGAGTTTCATCATACCTATTTATGGTAACATTTGAAGCCTTCTCTCAGCCTAAAATGCTAGGCTCCAATCTCAGAGATTATTATCTTCACAGTGGCACTGCCTAGCTCCTGCATTGCAGTCACCATAAAAGAGCCTTCCACCTTTCAAAATCAAAATCTGTAAAATTAAAAGCCTTCATAGTTGGATGGCAAAAAATTTTATTGGTAAGAAATTTCACATATTTTATAACGAAAAACGTTATTTGAATAGAGAATTTTTAAAAAATTAAAATGAGATCATTTCAAATTTCAATTAAAAAATGTTAAGAACATGAATTTCTTCCTCCTTTCTCTTTTCGTAGATTTATGTATCTTCTTTTCATATTTTTTTACTTAACTTTGATTAGAATGTTATTAGCTTGAGTAAGGTTAGAATGTCATCTCTTATTATTTATTAATTAATATTGACAAAAGTTTTTTCTTAAGTTAAAATTGATTATGGTTGTTTTTGAGTTACTATTTTTTCAGGTTTTTTCTTTGTTAATATAGATTAGTGTTATTTATTAGTTAACTTTAGTTAGATTTTATTTCATCAACATTAACTATGTTTTATTTTATTTTTTTAATTTGATCTTAAACATGATTCTTTCCTATTATTATCAATTAGGATAATTTTGTTAGTCAGAATTGTTTTCCTATTAACATCAATCAAAGGATATATTAAGATTATTTTCTTATCAATGTTAACAAAAAAATTCTCTAGCGACATTGGCAAAGCTAATTTTTTATTAAAAAAAATGTTTATATTCTATTAAGATTTTACCCAACAATGTAAGTTGGGAATATGATATGTTTACGTTAGTGAAGGTATTTTTAACCAATCCCAACAGAACTAGTATTTCTAGTAAATGTTAGGCATAGTTTTCTCATCTAACTCTGTTTCCTTTATATTCCCAACAATTAATTTTAATAATGTTAATTTATATCCAAAATTAGTTAAAGATTTATTTTACAATTTTGATTAAAAAACTTTCTATAACCTTTGACTTTGTATTTAACAAAAAATTTCAAGTAACATTAGTTGAAAGAGGACGGTGGACTTTTCCTTTTCACCTTCATTTTTTACTCACTCAATTATTCTAGTTTCTGTTTTACTCAATTATTCTGCTTTCTGTTTTCAATTTCTATATGGAAGTCTTTATACTTATTCCATGCGGTTGCGAATATAAATTTTAAAAAATATTTAGATTAATTTAAAATTTTAAGTATAACTATAATAAATATATATTGTTGTATGTCACTAAAATATATTAAAAAAATAAACTTATAGAAATTAATTATTATGATATTAAACATTTATATATATATATATATATTATATCTAAATTAATATTATTAATGTTATAAATTTTAAATTATTTTATTAATAAAATATATTTTAATTTATTATTTTTATATTAAAATACCTATAAAAAATGTTTAATAATATTTTCTTTTATAAAGATAAAGTTTAATTTATTTATCTCAATCTTCAAAATACATAATAGAAAAAAATGATGTATTAACCTAATTAAAGAAATTGAAAATTTTAAAAAGTGAAAAGTGAAAAAAAATATGAATATGAAAAAAAAAATTCCATTAAAAAAAAAGAAATATTAAAAATAAAGTTAATATTTTAAAATTTAAATTAACAACAAAGTTAATACTTTAAAATTTAAATTTAAAATTAAAGATGGAATAAAAATGGATATCCTCATCCTTAAACCCAATTCCTTAAAAAAAACACAAATCCAAAATCGATCGACTCAAATTTTTTTCCAGGAACAAACTAGGAACAGATACACCTCAGTTCCTATTTATGCGAGCTTAACTCTGGTCCTGTTAACAAAATAAACTAGGACAAAAGACTTCAAAAAAATAATCCTAATCACTATTACTAAAATAATTGTAATTAAAATCAACCTAAAATAAAATTAAAATATTAATAAAAAAATTACTTAAATTTTATTAAAGAACATTTCAATTGACAGTTGAAAACATCATTAAGTAATATTTCTAATATTAAAATATTTTATATATGATGATGGTTGAAATGCTCTATTCAATAAATTTAAAATTTAATAAATTTAAATTATTTTACTGAAGACATAAAAAAAAAGTTAAAATAAAATCAATTAAATTTTATGTATTTGAATTTTTTGAAAATTATGAAATTTCTTAAGAGATTCTTTGTGAGGAATGTTGGGCGTTATTTGAATGGTGGAACTAAGTGCTGGGTGGGGAGATAGAGAATATAATAGCAATATCATCATACCTGCATAAATCCAATTTCAGAAGAGTATTACGAGCATATATTTAATTTAAGAAATAAACCACTACCAATATACATACAAACCCTAAAGATAAAAATAACCTTCACTTATACTTTAACTTCCAACCGCTGGGCTGCACTGTTGTCTCGGTTTAACTTCAAAAAAATTGTTCTAGAAAATTCTCATAATAAATAATTCAAAAGTCACCATTAAAATGATTTTAAAATTTATGGAAGTAGAGTTATTAATTATTGGGGGTGCAGGAAGAAAGGCCGGATGACAATACTAACAGTTTTCACTATCAAAACTATTTAGTTGCCACTCCTTTCTTCGTAATTTTAATTTTAAAAAAGAAGAAGCAACTAAACTGTTTCTGACTCACATTCCAACTTTTTAAATCGGGCTCTCTCTCTCTCTCTCTCTCTCTCTCTATCTCTCTCTCTCTCCTTCAAATAACTGGGCTCCAAAAACAACACAAAACGCACACATTAACCATGAAATATTGCTGATAGTAAAAAGGTAGACCTAGTGCAATCTGGATGAATTAATAATTTCCGATCACCAACAGTACTACAGCCCCTCAACAGTGACTCAGGGC
The DNA here is from genome assembly GCA_030347555.1 of Lablab purpureus. Lineage (NCBI taxonomy): Eukaryota > Viridiplantae > Streptophyta > Magnoliopsida > Fabales > Fabaceae > Lablab > Lablab purpureus. The sequence continues at coordinate 63,058,841 of CM059256.1, read as the reverse complement.
ATCACCACTCTATTTTTTCTCCACTATGAAAATTAAAACATTAACCTAAAAAGAAGGGGGATGTCCACCTCATGCCAAACAAAAAAAAAAAGAGACAAGGAGATACAATACCTGCCTCCTTTTCAACAAAATAAAATGTAAAATTGAGAGAGTAAAAAAAATGGTTTACTCCTTGTCTTCTCTTTACTATTCACAAGCCTTCTCCCAGTCATCTACTACGTCAGAATCTTCTAAAGTATCCAAGTTTCCGGCATGCTGTCCTCCTACATTTGAACCGCCATTATGAGGCTCCACTTTCGAGACACCTATACTTTCGGAGTGTTCCCTAGAAACATCAATTTTTACAGCCGCAACCGACGAACTTGAAGAAGATTCTTGACTTAAGACACTCCAAGGGTTTACTGAAGCAGATATGAGGGTTTCTTTCTTCTGAATAGGCAAATGGACATTAGCAGAACCAGTAGCCCACTCCTCATCACCCCAAGAATCTTTCCAGCCTGACTCTTGAACAACATCCTTTTTCCACGGATTACCCTTCAATGCTGCCAGTGATCCTCCTCCTTTCATTCCCCCAGATCCTCCCCAGGCATTGGTAGCTGATGATGCCACTGATGCCCCAACATTCGGAACAATCACTGCCACGGCTCCCTGATAAACAGTACCATGATCCAACCTCCTCATTGCAGTTGCAGCTCGAGCAGGATCATTAAAAACAGCCAGTGCATTTTTGTCATTTAACCAAACAAGTTCACACTCACCACCAAATCTCAACACCAATGCACTGATATCTGCCTCCCTTGGCAAGTCTAGAAAAGAGACAACAAGTCGAGGATCCATATCTACTAAAGGATCAAACGCAGGAGGAAGGGGTGTATTTATCGTTGTAGTACCCTTAACCCCTAGCACACGAGCAGGAGCTCTTGATTTTGGGGTAACATGAACAATTACAAAACGTTTTGGCTCACGACCAGCTACATACACTGCAACCTTCCATCTTTCAGCAATGACCCTCACTGCATCTCTTTTGTCCTTTAACATAGGACAGAAAACATGGACCTTTGAACCTTGTGTATTTCCCCTGCTCTTGCCAAGAACCAAAACCTTGCATCTCTCCTCAACAGATAAAACCCACTTAGGATCACGCCTCAACATGTCAGCAAGCAATTCAGAAGCAATAGGATTGTCACCAAAATGAAGAGAATCCAGATTTGGAGTGTTAATCTCAAAAGCATCGGCAAGAACCCGTTTACGCTCTAACTTAGCACAGTCATCATTACACATCAGTCTTCTTTGTCCAAGGGGAACCTTTTTGCCATTTGCAGCAACAGGTTGAAGCAGCACAGGCAACTTTTGAATAATGGAAGCTTCATGCACAGCATCAGCATTATAATTAGCACAGCTTCCACCAGCATCACAAGGAACATTTGCTGTTATTCGGCCACAAGAACATGTAATTGTGACAGGGAATTCGCATCTTGTATCTGGACATGGAGTTGAAGGGTGACAAGGAGCTGTACATGTATGCCGGCAGTCTCTTCTTGGAGCACCACATGTTTGCCCACAAGAGGCCCGGGTACCTGGCCCTGCAGATAGATTATCACAAGGAGGGAGGTGACATGTTCTGCCACATGCATGCAAACCGCACTGTCTGGTCTTCCCACAGAGTTTATTGCATCTAATATCCTTTGAACCACAAGGTATATTTCTAAGAATTACATGCCCACCAATACATTCTTTTGCTACAGGCACCGAACAAGGAGGGCAGTCCCCAAAATGGCAGCTGTGAGACGCTGGATGTAAACAAGGCTGAGGAACAGAACACGGAAGCTGACACGAGGGAGGAGGTGTGCCACAAGGCAATGGAGGAGGAATTGAAGTCTTGCCACAAGCACATGTCAAATCAGTAAATATAGTTTCGAGACAAGGTGGACAATGACCACTGTGGCATAGGGATTCACATGCATGCTGCCCACACCTTAACTTCTTTCCACATGGCAATGAACAGAAGTGTGGATCCCAATCCGCAACTTGAATATTATTTGGATTAGAAAGTGGACAACACCGTTCACTGCATCTATGCCTTCCACAATTCTTTTTCTGCCCACAAGGCTTCTCACAAGTAAATTTCTCAGCCTCCATTTTTGTCTTACAGCACTCCACAGTTCGGGAAGTAGAGCCACATCGACACTTCTGGGAGACTAGAACCAAACAAGGTGAACAATCGCCAGCGTGGCATGCCTCTTCACAGTGATGAATCCCGCAAGGAAGGGACTTCCCACATACTTGTGAACACGTAGGTATAGGGTCTAAACAACTCTGTCGTTCCTCCTTTAATCTAGTTTTCCCACAACAGCATGTCTTAATATGGGATGGTAATAATCCACACTCCCCACAGCTTCCGGGATGACAAGTTTCAATACAACTATGATTACCGCAACCAAGTTTCTTTCCACAGGTTGAACCACATGAGAAAACTCCACCTTCGGTTTTGATTTCACCTTTCAGAGCCATGTCCCCACAGAGAATGAACTCCGTCCTTTTACTGCAAAAGCAAGAGGCATTGACTGGAATCTTACAAGGATCACAAGGTCCCAGATGACAGATTTGCTCACACCGATGACGCCCACATTCAAGAATCTTTTCACAACGCTGGCCACAGGTAAGAACGGACTGGCGGTCAGAGCAACGGGTGGTGATATTTTTCTTCCCACAAGGACACAAACGTGGAGGGGCAAATGCTTTGCAAGGAGGGCAAGGGCCGGGATGGCATTGCAAGACACAAACATGAGGACAAAGAACCTCCTTATCACCTCCAAGCTCCCTTTCAAGAGGTTTGGCACATGGTTCTCCACAAGAATGTGGCAAGAGATACAAATCGGAGGGGGGGTCAGGCCTCTTCCCACAGAAGCAGACATACCTAATCTCCTTGGACGATGTGAGCTGCACAGATTGACAACCAGGGCACCGCCAATTGAACCGCTGATTCTTGTCCACAGACACATCCACAGAAGTGGGTGCACGTGCCCACTTCTTTATACAATTGAGGTGAAAGATGGAGAAGCAACTAGAGCAAGACCAGATTGGTGCAGACCTCCGCACCATGTCACAACAAATCATGCATTCGACAGCCCCTTTCACGAGTTTTTCCTGAATCTCTTGCAGCAGCTGAGGCAAATTAGAGTCCCTCAAATTGAATCTCTTCTGCACATTATTCTTGGGATTAGGATTAGGATTGGGATTAGGATTCTGGTTGGGATTGGGGTTGGGATTGGGATGGGGATTGGGGTTGGGATTGGGATGGGGATTGGGACCGCTCCTCCTATGGCGATTTGTTGTATTGGAGGAACCAGCAGCGGCGGCGGCGGCGGCACCATTCTGATTCTGATCGGTGGATCCTCGACGGATCCACTCCTGACGAGGAACCCTAGACCGCTGGCTTCGCTCTTGCGAGCTCATCCTGCGTGAGTCTAATGGATAGGTCTCCAACTGAGACGTGGAAATTCAGTTCATGAGAATCGAAATAGAAACGTAGATTGAAATGGAGAAGAAGAATGTTGATGAAAAAGGAGAAATGAGAAACCCTATTAACATGAACCCTAAAAGTAAAAGAGGCACATATTGGTATTAACATGAAGCATGAATTAGCATGTCTAAGTCTGAAGTGAAGTCTAGAAATGAAAAATTGAGATGCAAAAAGTGAAACGAGTTGAAGAATAGAGAAATAAATAAATAAAAAAAAAAAAGGAGTATTGAGAGAAGTGAAACCTGGTTTGAAGGTGTTGAAGCTGCGTTGTGTGTTGTTTGGAGAATAAGAATAATAATAATAAAAATAAAAATAGGTCAAAGGAGAAGCGTTTATATAGGCTTCTTCCTGCTGCAAAATCCTTGCACCTCAAGCAAAACGCGCTGCTCCTTATCTCACTCTCCTCCCACTATTTTTTTCTTTTTTTAATTATTTTAACACCGCTAATATTAAATATTCCTTCCTTTTCATCACTTTTTTATTATTGCTTATAATATATTTAATTATCTTTCTTTTTTAAATATATATGCAACCAATCACTACAATTATTATATTTCATTTCATACAAACAAAAGGTAACATGGTAAATTAGAATTATATTTGCTTTCCTATGTTATTATTGAGTCAAATCTTTTTTATATTCTTTACATTACTTTTTAGGCTTAATCTATTTTTATTCATATAATTTGGAAAATCTTGATCTACAATTAATATATAATTCAATTCTCAATAATAAAAACACGTTAGCATATTCATTGGAACATTAGAATAATATATATTCAAGTAAATTATCAATTTACTTGTAATACTTACATTATCATCATCATCTATGTATATTAACATTTGACTCCAATCACTTGATTTTAACAAAATTTCACGATAAAAATTGTATTTAACATTACATAGAGATTAAAATTATTCGCTTATAAAATTATAGGAACAAAAAAAATAAAATTTTATTTTAATATAAAAAAAAACATAACTTTAAGGAACAATATTATCATTCATTATATTATGTTACAAATTCTAATTCTAATTCTAATGTATACTATGATTGTATACTTGCAAGCGGTTAAAGATTATTGGTGTTTTGACAATAATCTATTACATCTTAGTGATGGGTTAAAAGATAAAGGAAATTATTCATAGATTAATAGTGTAGATAGTTTTTACGTTAATTGTGATATAATATTTGAAAGTAAAATTGAAAAAACATTAATCTGTATTTATTTTTTTATTTATTTTTTTTGTGTAATTTTATTCATCATTCGTTCGTTTTCTTTTGCTTGGGTACTACGCATATAATAAGTGAGTGGATGTCTCTAACGTTTAAAGTTTGGTCCAGAAATGAGGGAAAATAAAAGTCAAGCATTGACTATTCAATGTCTTTTAGGGTTAGGGTCTACACGCACCGTTTTAATTCAATCTATTATGAATCTATTATACTACAAATAGTAAAACTATTTTTTTCAGCATTAATTCGAAATCATTATTGAAGCAATTTCATGCTAATTGATACACTTCAGGATTTTAATTCTTATTTACAATTAACTAATTTAGCATTCAGAATATAATTAAAGTTCTCCGTTAAGAAAAAAGTATTCAGAATATAATTAGCTTAGTCAGACAATAATCACAATGTCAGATACCAAGTAAATATAAAAATTAAGATGAAATTAAGTTTATGATAAAGAGTCAGAGATATTATTATTTTTTTAATGAATTATTTTCGTTGATAGTGAAAACTCATTTTCCCCAAAAAATGGGTTGTTTTAATCAGCCCATTTTGAATTGTATTGCAAGTAAAATATTGTTTAAACTTAATAAAAAAAATGGATTTAGGGAGAAAGTGTATGAGGAAATTTTTTCTTCACCCTTGTATTTTTCTTATGCATCCTTATTTATTTGAAAATTCTCATTTTATTCCTGTTGATGTTTTTAATTATATAATTTTCAAATAAAAATTTAATTTTTTTAATTATATAATTTTGAAAGTTAAAATTAATTTTTAAATTTTTTAAATTAAAACAATTTTTGAATTATATAATTCAAAATATAATTTTAACTTTTAGATTCACTTATGCACTACAAAATTTTTAATGATTTGGGATGATTGCACTAATTCTATGCGAAGTTGGGCCAAATTATACTTACAACTTCTAGATGCAGAAAATAGTTAAAACAAACACATTTTCAATACTTTTCATTTTCTAAAAGTAGAAATGACAATCTAAAAGTACATAGTGTGTTTTCTAAATTTGAAAACTGAGCATAGAAATATTTTAAAAAGGTGAAAAGACTAAATAATAATAAGAATGTCTGTAAATTTAGGTGTATTGATAAAAGGAGAGGAGAGAAGAAACAGATAAGAAGCTATTTATGTCATCTTCGCCATTCATATATCTCATTCCATCGCATACCCATCTCTTAACTCTTAGTTTTTTTGTTGGTGGTGCATGTGCACGATTCATCAACGTTATGGGTCTCTTCTTTTCGAGAAATCTACCATTGTTGTTTCTTTCCTCCAAGAATGGTTCTGCCCATTTGTTTCCGGACCAACTCGACGACATGATCTGCCTCGTCGCCCGCACCGGCAGGCAGCTGCAGCGTTACCACCTTGGCTGCCGCCAAGTTGTCGGGTCTGTCTCTCCATTACGTTGCATCTTTATCATCAATTTCTCAACTTCAATGTCCAATTTCAATTGGGTGTTTTGGAAGGCTTGGAATTTAAGATTTTGTCTAACGAGGGGGTATTGGTTTTGAAAATGAACAGATGCATTCCGTACAGATACAATAGAGAGGGAAGCCAAAAGAGGGAATTAGAGGTTCTCGTGATTAGTGCGCAGAACGGCAAAGGAATGCAGTTCCCAAAGGTGTTTATCGCATTTCATTTCCATTAACTATGGTTACACGGAATCTAGAATGGTGAATTTACAAGTTGAGATGTGTTCGGATTCAGGGAGGTTGGGAGAGTGACGAATCCATGGAACAGGCTGCTTTGAGGGAGTCCATAGAAGAAGCCGGGGTCGTAGGAAACGTTGAAGTTAGAATCTGCAATTGTCCTTTTACTTTTTTTTTACAATGTGGGAAACATTAGTTGCAGCTTTAAACCTTAGCCTCTACGTTGTTCTGTTGCAGAGTGAACTGGGTAAATGGTTTTACAAGAGCAAACGGCAAGACACGTTACATGAGGGATACATGTTCCCTTTGCTTGTGAAGAAACAATTAGAGAATTGGCCAGAGAAGAACTTTCGAAAACGAAGATGGGTACGAACGTGAATAATGATTATGAGTGATGTTAAATCTTTGTTTTGTCTTGTTTTGTGTGTTGTAATGGCGCATGATGGTGCAGATGACGGTTGGTGAAGCAAAAGAAGTGTGCCCACATCCTTGGATGAAGGAGGCTTTGGATGTGTTGGTGAGTAGACAGACAGAATTAAGGAGTTTGCAGAGAGACACGGCAGAAGGAATAACAACCAACAACATATTGAAGGTAGAGACACAGATTTGTAGGATATATGTTAGAGCGTAGATGTATAAATTCTATTTATTTCATTCTTTGTAATGCCACACTTCTGATAGAAATATGTTTAGCATTCACATTATCTCTATTATTTATCTTTGTTCCAATTCATCTCTATTCTTTTACTATAATTTAATCATGCCAAACTTGTACTGTGTGCTACAATATTATGTTTGTGGTTTATTGGGTGATGCTATGCTTCTCATTACATAGAACTTGTGGAAGGCTTTTTATTCCTTTCTGAGAGTTATGTTAGTTGTTAAGCTAGTTATAGGATGATATGATTAGAAAGTAATTCTCACTGGTTCTTGAATTATTTCACAATCTTCAATGGTTGCTTGGTACATTAGGGAAAGATGGAAGTGCTAATATGTGTAATATTTTGAATTTTAAAGTTTCTTATAATTTTAGGAAATGAAATAGGTGTGCTCATAGACTTGCTAGTTTGAGATTGAGTCTAAAATTCAGATTTTGTGTGTTTTCATATGATTTTTTTTCTCTTTTATTTACATATTTTTAAGAAAGTGTGTGATTGATGATATTGAGATACTATATTCTCTCGTAATGATATTTTTTTGAGGGATACATTATTAAAGAAATTTAAATATATATTTTATTTATTTAGTTTTTAACTATTATCTAATTACAAGATTGCTAGTGGCTATTAAATAGTATTGAATATTGTTCTTTGCATTGCGGAAAATTTTGACAACTTTTATACTATTACTAAATAAAAAACAAATAGTAATTAAATGATTGAGAATGTTATGTCTAAAATGATTTCATCTTAAAATCGTAAAACATTTCATTGTCCGACAAAATAAAACAACATGAAGGTCAAACTTTGAAATATTGACACTTTATCGGATATAAAAAGTGGGAAAAAATGTCGAATTTTTGTTTTATAAAAATCTTGCTGGATAAGAATTGTGTGGTTCAACACTTTTTGTTTATGTCTATTGGCCTTCTAAAATAAATTTGGTTGTGTCATCTTCATAAGTTTTTTTTTTCTTTGGAGAAATTTGAGAAACTTCTCCTTCTACAAGACCATCACACTTTTTCTTAGAATCATAATTCCTCTTCTCCAAATTCAGGGTGTTTTTTCCCTTCGGTTTTGTTTGGATTGAAAAAAAAAATTGAGGAGTAGAAACAAAGAAAAAAAATGAAAAATAAAATTGTTTGAATTAAAAATAATAATAAAAAAGTGTAAGGAAATTTTGTAATTTGATGTGGTATAATAAATTATTTTAAACTAATATATTATTAGAAAGTAATTTGTAATTTTTAAATTATTTGATATAAATTTCTTTTAAAAACTTAATAAATAAAAAGTTATATTCTAAACTAAATTATTTTATAAAATATCAAATTTAAATTAATTAATTTTTTATTTTAATATTTTTATTTGAAAAATATATATTATTATATGTTTTATTAAAAATATTGAATATATAATATTATAATTTAATAATATAATATCATAAGTAAATAATAAAATAATATTTAAATATACAATCAGTTGCCTTTATTTTATAATCGATTGTAAATATAATATTTTATTATTATTTAAGTAAATAATCGATCAAGTTAGAAAACATAATGGAATGTTCCATCATAAATTTTTGCTATGAAATAGAAAGTTTACCAACTTTTATTTTTTTCATTTTTCATGTTTTTTATTTTATGCTGTCTCCATTTATGTGAATAGGAAATGAATAGAAAGAAACATAAGGTTGAAGTTATTTCTTTGTATAATAAAAATTTATAGCTTTCTTCATAAATACGATTATTCGAATAAGATAAAATTCTTCAAAAATAAGATACATTCAGCATCAGTAGGGTATAACTTTCTACCTACTTGTATTAATGTTTGAAATTTTGATTGATGAACAGTGTTAGATGTTGACTGCAGGATGATAATGTTCAACATTCATGATTTTAATGAAAGGCTCTCAAATTTAAGGTCCTCGCTGTCTGTCAAGGAAAACTATGGTTTATTGACAAATTTCAGAGAATGTATTAGATGGATAGACAAAAATATTTTTCAACTCATATCAGAGAAATCTGATGCGTTGTGGGGATGAACTGTCCAATATTGACATTAACTCCAGACATGGCAGTTCTACAATTTATTGCTTGATGCACCATATATATGGAAGAAATGCCACTGAAAACTGAAGGTAAGGTACATACGCAGGCTTTGATGATAAAAAGAGGTCAGAAATATGATCTTATCAAGTACATCCTTTTATGAATGACTACTACCCTTCAGTTAACAAAGTGAACCAGCCAAACACATGTATTCAACACTGGTTCAAAGGGAGTTGTTACCTAATATTTCCAGTCATACCATCATTGATTGATGCATAGATGAGATATATGATGATGGTGTTGGACATTTGGACCTTCAATGTAGATACTCTTTGTTGGATACACTTTTCAATAATTTTCACAATGGCTAACTTGCTGGTGCTGTCACTTTTTAGTCAATTATAGGTGCACCACTACAGAAAATAATGATAATAGGGAGAAAATCCTATATATGATGTGCTGAATGTGAAGTGTTAAAACAAATATGTTCATTGTTTTTTAATTTAATTAAATCTGATGAATACTTGGTAAATGCCCCTCTGTTATCAAATGGATTCATGATACTAAAATAGTCTATGGTTGGTATAATGATATTTTTCAAACATGTAATCAAAACTAGTAGTACATGTGAATTGGTATTTTATCTTCTGTAATACATAAAAGAAATATTTATTTTTACATAACTAGAATTTATTATAAATAAATATGTTTGACATATACTTAAGTAAGATAATAATTTAGACTGTGATAGGAACTAGTTATTGAAAATTCATTTTAAAAATTATTGAAATTCATTTTAAAAGTAGATAAAAATAATAAAATTAGAAGATACAGAAGGTTAACCAAGACTGCTCCTCTTAAAAACACTTTCTTTGAAGAATAGCCTTTAAAAAAAATTTCATTAAATCGTTTATATGATATAAATATATTTTTAAAATTGATTTTGACATTAATAATACTAATCACAAACATTTTATGAGGAAACTTGTAAACCTAGTATAAATTTATCCTTCAATAAACAAATATAAGCTTAAATTTAGCTTTTTATATAAGGAAAGGACGGTGCTGTTTCTGCAAGTAGCTTTTTATAATAATCATCACTACATCCTTCATGCGTCGTTTCTTTCTCATTATTCAGTGGAAGAGGGGAATACGTGTGTAAGGAAATAGTAGTCTAAGATTTGCTTTTACTAAAGTTCAAACAAGCATCATGTTTGTACACAGAACTCATGATTATTTCATTAAAAGATACACCCAGTTAGACTGTTTCAACTGAATAATAATCAATGCCAATAATAAAAACGCAGAATGGTTGTTCCTTTAACAAAAGTAAGGGGAAATGCCAAAGAGAAAGAGATCTGTGATTGTAATGCGAACTGTGTCTCTATTTCATCCATTCTCAAACCTCACATCTAAAGTAAGGAAGTAAGGAAGGAGGGTCTTCGGTTCTTTCGATAAATTCTTCTTTAGCAGAAAAAAAAAAGCTACTTTAATTATTCTTTTATCGAACAAATAGCTTTATATTTGAGTCTTTGTTTTTTCTGTATTTCGCTGTCCTTGCTCATCTGTGTCATCAAAAGCTGTTTTTTTGTAAACTTTGATTTCCTGAACTTTATTGTGACCAAACATACATGCCCTCTTTATGTACCCAAAATAAATGACTTGGTGATTGGAGTATCCAAAGTTAAGGTTGGAGAATCTTTATACAAGCTGGAGTGACTTGGGAGTGTTCGTAGATGCATGCTTACAACTCCAGGCTTAGGTTGAACAGTGCATCATGTAATATACTTGATTTGCAAATATGAGTTGTTAGAATGCACGTGAAGTTGGTTTTAATTTTGGGGATTGGGCAAATGTGCATAAGCATTTGAAGGCAACCCAAAGATTTTATATGTTGTCCAGCTAGAAAGGCAGCATGAATAATGAAATGAAGGTGGTGGCAGGACCCAATAATTATTACTCACTTTCCTAGCTCGCATCAACAACCAAACCTTCCAAATTGCTTGTGAACAAGATGCAATTTCCTAAACTTGGTTGCAATGCTTTTCAGTATGTTTCTATCATTTCTTGTAAAAATGTTTAAAGATAAGACGACAATTTGATTGATAAAATAAAGTGAACGAAAACAAAATGTAGCAGTAAATTGGTTTTATGTTTTGCAGGGTCTGACATGAAATGGAACCACGGGTTCTAACGTTAAAGATTGAGAACATCGAGTGGCAACAAAGTTAAAAGACTTTGTCATGTGATGCAATCATTAGGAACCATCACCAATTGTTATTTTTTTAAGCACAAGTTGCAGTTTTTTGTGTAGGGATTTTTGTATTTTATTACTTTGTCTCTTACAATAACAAAAATCTCAAATATGTAGAGGCTGGCATCTCAGTTTAAAATGCAATGAAGATTTGGAGAAGATTAAGATGAGGCCCACAGCTTAACTTCTGGTGGGTGCAGTTCTCATTATTCGATTCATCGCCATTTTTCTTTTATTTTCAATTTAATCAAATGTCATTGCACTGTGTTGGACAATCCAAAATCAAAAAACATTTTCAATTTGAAATGTTTTGGACATATGTTTCCAATTTTATCAACATGCTTTCAATCTTTGAACTTCCTTAGAGCATATACTAGTGTTAAGTTTATTTTTTACATGGTATAATTTTTTGTCTTCTATTCTTACTATTATTATGCGAATCCAACACATATATAAAAAAATATTAAAACTTTTTAAGTATAGTAGTAAAACTGAATTAAAAAAATTATAAGTTGTGAGATGAAAAAGGTTAATTGAAGTTTATATTTTTGAATAAAAGTATTAAAAACAAAATGAATTGGACAACTGGAAACAACACATTGGTAGTGGACCCGATAATCACTCATGAGATTTAAGTAATTTGTTTACTAATACTAATAGGAATTCAACGTTACAGCAACTCGCGCAATCTCTCTTCAACCAATTGGATCCCTTAAAAATGTTTTTCATCAGACACTTTTTTAACATTAAACAAATGTAAGCATCATCAGAAAATAAATTTACCCTTTTATATGGTTTGACACTTTTTATTCAGTGTCATGTCTTTTCCTACCAGTGATTTAAGTACTTTTAATTTTAAAAAATAAATGAACATCTGCAAGAGTATTCACCGAATTTTGAAAACTTCTCACAAATAATTAACATTTTTGAACTTATCCATAATTAAGTTTTGTTTTTTTAATAAAAGAGAAACCTAAAAATGATTGTACATTGCAAGAAATGTTGACATAAAATTACTTGAATCAATAACACAAAATATGCAAACGACTTTTTTGTATATAAATAAGCATTTTAGTTGGATTGTTTGAATGTGTATAATGAAGTCCACTTAGGCATTTGGTAGGAGTGATGTTTTTTGTTGAAACATGGTTATTAAGAAGGTTTGGGTGGTGGTGATGGAGAAGTGGAATTTTGGAAAAAAGACATGACAAGCAAAAGAAGGCTTATAGTTACCGTTTGTGATGAAGGGGCCCTAATCACCCTTCATCACATTAATTATTTCATCATTTTCTTATGGAATGTTTTGTTGCAAATAATCATTTTTTCTGAAATATCTTTTGAACTTTTTTTCTATGGAGAGCTATGTATTAAAGATATAAATAAGTTAATGATATTCTTACTAAATATGTACTAATAAAATATTTCTTAATCTGTGTATTTTAAATCTTAATAACCAATAAACCGTAATAATAGATAGATATCCAATTTTGAGATATCGACACACATGTTGTCCTTTCAGAGAAGGCGCACCGCACACTCAATTTGGCACTCCCTAAAGTCCCAAATTCCACATTGTTTTTGGTTAAAAGAGAAACAAGTGATGTTATGTGTGTGAGTGAGCGCAGAAAAGAAGAAATGAAAGCATTAGCATTAGATTTGGCACAAAACAAGCCAATCTGACAAGGGAAATCCTAATATGCCGAAAGAGAGTCAAATCAATGACACCAAGTGAAGAAAACAAAACACTCCAATTAAGGATGGTGTTAGCAGAGATGCATGGCGACTCCTAGAAGACAAAAGAGGTGAAAAAACAACAACAACAACAACAATTTCTCAAGCCAGCAGCAATATGAGGAAGATGACGATGAGAAATTAACAAGTACACCATCAAAAACATCTCTCAAGAACCTTACCCGCTACAGACACTGCTTAGTTAATTCTTCCATCTCCAACACTTTCCCTCCCTCTTCTCTTAAATTCTATATCTATATCACATCATTCCCATAATCAATTACTTTCTCTTTATACTGTTTCGTTATTGTTGTTATTATCATCAATTTAATCAGTGTTAAATTCATAAATTATAAATCAATACTTTACCATTTTAGTATAGTTTGTACATAACTGTTTGATACATGATAGATTCACTCCAAGCGTGAATAAGGCAAAAGCTCCAACTAATAATGAATTTGTACTAAGACGTCAAGAACCGCGTTAAATATGTTTCTTAACTCATAATCAAACACTCTAATTACAATAACCGACGTGAAGCTCCACCCACCATCCACACACCACACTATTCTAAACAATTACTTAACCATTTTTTGATCTCATTGTTGAGTTGTAATTGTGTAAGGAGTATTTTTGTAAGATTTTGTAATATGACAGGATGTAGTGAAGAAATGGGAATACGGTAGTTGGGTGGTGTGGTGGTGTGGTGGTGTGACATCATTCCTTTTAAAAAATCCACCGCTTCTCCTCCTTTTATCAAATACAACATCGACAACCTAAACAAGTGGAAATGGAGGATGATAAAATTGTTTTAATTAACGTAAACAGAAGTAGTTTGAATGAAGATTAGTAGGAGGGTGTTGGAAGTTTAATTAATGGAGTAATAAATAAATAAATAATATATTAATGGAAGTTAGAGGAGAGGGCGTAGATACACGCGGGGAGGAAGGGAGGTAGGGTTGTGTAATGTGTCATGGGGATGCATCCAACTCACCTCGCAGGACTATTTTATTAATTAATTCCAACAAATTATTTTAAAAAGGGATATTATTATTATTATTATTATTATTAATATTATTATTATTAATATTATTATTATTATTATTAAGAAAATGAACAAGTTTCTCTCCCCAACCCTCAACCCTTCTGCTGGAGCTTCTGCTTGGTTGGTCACTCTCAGTTCTGCCTCACCCATCCCATCCCCTTCTAATTATATCCAAAATCTCCTGCTGCTCAGGTGGCCGCCACTCACCAATGCTGCCTCACAAGCACACTCTCCTGGTTGTGCCGTCCACGCTCGCTCTCATGCTCATGCTCCTGCTCTTGCTCGCACCAGCAAAAGCAGATCTGGCCGCCGAGCGAGCCGCATTGCTCGCTCTCCGCTCTGCAGTCGGCGGCAGAACCCTCTTCTGGAACGCCACCAGGGAGAGCCCCTGCACATGGGCCGGTGTCCAATGCGAGCGCGACCACGTCGTTGAGCTGCACCTCCCCGGCGTCGCTCTCTCGGGCCAAATCCCGGTCGGAATATTTGGTAATCTTACACAGCTGCGCACCCTCAGTCTCCGGTTCAACGCCCTTCGTGGCACCCTACCTTCAGATCTGGCGGCGTGCGTGAACCTGCGGAACCTGTACATTCAGCGTAACCTTCTCAGCGGCGCAATCCCAGCGTTTTTGTTTGAGTTGCCGGACTTGGTTCGGTTGAACATGGGCTTCAACAACTTCTCAGGCCCACTTCCGAGCGACTTCAACAGCCTAACTCGGTTGAAGACTCTGTTTGTGGAAAACAACCAGCTCTCCGGCCCAATCCCCGACTTGAACAAACTGAGCCTGGATCAGTTCAACGTCTCCAACAACCTCCTCAACGGCTCTGTCCCTCTCAAGCTTCAGACATTCCCTCAGGATTCCTTTCTTGGCAACTCCCTCTGTGGCCGCCCACTCTCTCTCTGCCCCGGAGATATCGCCGATCCTATCTCCGTCGACAACAACTCCAAGCCCCACAACAACAACACCAACAAGTTATCTGCCGGCGCCATTGCGGGGATTGTTATCGGATCGGTCGTCTTTCTTCTGCTCCTCGTCTTCCTCTTCATCTTCCTCTGCAGGAGCAAGACTGCCAAGAAGACCAGCGCGGTCGACATTGCTACCGTGAAACATCCTGAGGCCGACGCCCAGGTTCTTTCTGAGAAGGGGATTCCGGATGTCGAGAACGGCGGTCATGTCAACGGCAATTCTGCGGTGGCTGTGGCTGCGGTTGCTGCCGGGAACAAGGCGGAAGGGAACAGTGCTGGGGCAGCGAAGAAGTTGGTGTTTTTCGGAAATGCGGCTAAAGCGTTTGATTTGGAGGATTTGCTCAGGGCTTCGGCGGAGGTTTTGGGGAAAGGGACTTTCGGGACAGCCTATAAGGCGGTGCTGGAGTCAGGGCCGGTCGTGGCGGTGAAGAGGTTGAAGGATGTGACGATTTCTGAGAAGGAGTTTAAGGAGAAGATTGAAGCGGTGGGAGCTATGGATCATGAGACTTTGGTTCCTCTCAGAGCTTTCTATTTCAGTAGGGATGAGAAGCTCCTTGTTTATGATTACATGCCCATGGGAAGCTTGTCTGCACTTTTACATGGTCGGTCAGCCTTTTCATTCCTTCTCTCTTATTTTCTGTGCTTGGTTTTCACTCAATTTCGCCCTTTTCCAGTTATTGGACAGTCATTACTCACTGCAATCAGTTTCTTTTTTGGGCAATGCATCATGGCATGTTAGTGATTGTCCATTCTTTTGCATCTGTGGCAGCATGCTTTGGGAATTAGAATCTTGAATGTATTTCACATTCCCTCTTTTATGCATATATGGATGGATTTATTGAAGATGTGATTTCGCATTATGTCTTTTAGGTTCTTTAGGTCCGATTAGATCACATGAGTGCCTGTTTGTCTGAATTGTCTCTCCATCTCCTGCTATTGCTAGACTAGGCTTTAAACATATACTAGTAGATGGGGATAATTAAGTTCTAAGTTCCTTTTTTTCAAGTTGAAAATTTTCACTGTTTATTTCAACATTTTCCAAATCTCATGGGCTTCATTGGAACTGTGTGTGAAATTCTGCCTGGAGCAAAGACTCGTTCATTGCTCATTAGTACCTACTGTGGTACGGTAAGTGGATGATGGTGTTTCTGATCTTTATTTGATTTGATTATAGGAAACAAAGGAGCAGGTAGGACGCCACTGAATTGGGAAGTGAGATCAGGCATTGCACTTGGAGCCGCCCGCGGCATTGAGTACCTGCATTCACGAGGGCCTAATGTTTCTCATGGAAATATAAAGTCATCCAACATACTCTTAACCAAATCATATGATGCCAGAGTGTCTGACTTTGGCCTTGCACACCTTGTTGGCCCCTCCTCTACTCCCAACAGGGTTGCCGGCTACCGTGCACCTGAGGTGACTGATCCTCGCAGGGTGTCTCAGAAGGCAGATGTGTACAGTTTTGGTGTATTACTCTTGGAACTTCTGACTGGGAAGGCACCTACCCATGCTCTGCTGAACGAGGAAGGAGTAGACCTTCCCAGATGGGTTCAGTCTGTGGTTAGAGAAGAATGGACTTCTGAGGTCTTTGATCTTGAGCTCCTTAGGTATCAAAATGTGGAAGAGGAGATGGTTCAGTTGTTGCAACTTGCTGTTGATTGTGCAGCACAATATCCTGACAAGCGCCCTTCAATGTCTGAAGTGGTAAGGAACATAGAAGAATTGCGAAGGTCTAGCTTGAAAGAGGACCAGGACCAAATCCAACATGATCCCGTCAATGATATAGAATTATAGAAGATGTATCTTCTCCTCCAGTTTCCTCTAGACTTTGCTTTGTCAGAGTCGGAGTCCATATTTTACCTGCTAAATCCTGTGCGTATGTTGGTCGTATTCTGTAGCTTGGGCCTCAAATTTCTTTGGCACCAAACTTTTGAATTTTTTTCTTTTTTTTTTTCTCCTGAAATCTCCATTCTGCCATCTCCTTCTTCTTCTCCATTAATACATTGGGAGAGTGGATATCTGTTCCATTAGTTATTGTTGTTGGATTCGGGTTGATTGTAATTATTACTTTTGCTTTAAACATGCTTTTTACTTTTGTTGAAACCTTGTGTCTGTTGAAAACTTGTAATAGAGATGTTACAGCAGCTGTCGTTGGATGGGTGGTTGGATGTCTAGTCGGTGGCGTGTATCAGCGCACTTATTATTGCAAAAAAAAGTTGGTTGTGAACGTGATCGCCACCTTGGTAAGGATGGGCGTTTTATGTCCCAAACCAACTTTGATTAGTTCATCCTCCTTTTGCCAGTTGGTTTAAGATTTATTTATATGCCCATGTCACAGAAGAAAACACCATAGAACATCCCTACATACAAGAAGGACAAAGTTAAAATTGTAAAACTAAAACTATGTTTCTGGAATCCAACATCGGAAAGGAAGATGTGATTATTACATTATTTAGTGTTTATACCGTAGATGTGTTTAACAAGCAGTTTGACATGTTTTCAACAAAGTTTAACCTAGTAGCAAGTAACTCTTATGCACAGTGCATATGCACAAATGTGTTTGATTAAATAATTTTTTTTAAAAAAATTATATAGTTAATAAAAATTTAAATATAATTTTTTATTATTTACTGTGGTGTTTTCTTACCATTCAATTTGATAGTATACCTCAAAGGTCAGCTACATTGGTCCCCTCCCCACAAGTCAAATTTGTGATGGAGTGACTAAGCATGGGTGATTTTAATGCTTTCTTATCCTTTCTTAATGTAGATTTTGAAAATTTAAACATCAATCTATGGTTGGCAGTGGCAGTGATGTTATATATGATGAACAACTAAAAACAAAATTATTGTGAGTATTATATATGATGAAAGTTTAAATGTAAATATACGGTGTACATATATAAGTAGTTATGGGTCATGGACATATTTTGTTGGGTTTAGGACCACCTGGTCTTTTTCTGTTAATACATGGAGGGACTACTCTTCACAAATGGTAAGAAACAAAATAATCAGAAAGTGATGTGAGAGACAAAAATTGGCATCCCACCATGTTATCACTACTTTTGTCTCTTGGTCATTGCTGTCTGTCTTACAAGACTGTTATAGTATGTCTGCTGTAAAAATTAGTTTTAACCAGATTTTTTAAATAAGTCATCCATTATGGATTGTCTGGGTTCTATTCAATGTTTCTAATACAGTCTTACTTACTAAAAGACAAACAAGTTCAATTAAATTTTTGTTTTATTTTTCTCTTCTTAAACCATTTTAAATTATTGAGTGTTGCATGGTAGGAAAGTCAATATTATAAGAAAATATTGGATTCATGACAGCTGGAAAACTCCACTACCTCAATCTTATTTACTTTCCTATTAAATACTATCTATCAACATCATCATAAACAAAATAATTTCTTACAGGTTTCACTAAATATATTAGAATTTTATTAATATCAAATATTATATTAGAATTTTATTAATATCAAATATATTATTGGTCGTTTTTATTAGTTATTGGCTGACTTGGTAAACACTTTCTACCAATAACATAATTACAAATCATCCAAATTAAACATTAGAAAAAGACTAGAAGACAAATGAATTTTTAAAAAAAATCATTTTAGAAAAATAAATAAGTAATTATTTCTTCAAAACTGTTAACACAACTTCTATCTCGAAAGAACCTTTAATTGCATGAAAAATTGTGAAATCTTGTGTTTATTGAGTTAACTACAATTTGTGTGAAAAAATGTATTTATCTTTCTAAATTCATAATAAATTACACTAATTATTGACTCTTATCTCCATTAGATAGATATTCATCATTCATATTTTTAATAAATAACATTTACTTTTATTTTCTTTTAATTCTTCCTTATTTAATGTATGACATATTGTATTAACTATCATTTAAAAGATAGAACTATTTAATAAGCATGTAGTCTAGCTTGATTACATAAACTAAGTTAAAAAAAATTTAAGATCCTTACAGTTTAATAAACACTATACTTTTTTTTAGTTTGAATTTGTCAAACCTCTTAGTAGTATTTTTTATCTAATTAGATCACTTAATTTTTTTAAATATTTAAATAAAATTTATTAATAATAATTAGCAGGTAGTGGGTACCCATCCATTAATAAGTGGATAATTAAAATATTCATTTAAAATATTCATTTAATATCCGTTACAGATTTTACTTATAGATATTTACTTATAAGGATTTTTTTGTCATCTATAGGAAAGAGACATTTTGGTGTCTCTATATGTTTTAGGAATTTTTTTTAATAATAATTTTTTGAATTGTTTATAATTATTTTTAAGATTTAAAAAAATATTTTAATTTTAATTTTATAATTACATAAAAAATAAATAATTATATATTGAAGTATTTGTAATTACTTTTCAATTTTGAATGATTTATTTTAAAATATATTAAATAAGAACATGAGAAGTGTAGGCTAAAAAAAAGTATTTGTTTTATATATTATTATAGATCTTTATTTTAGAATATACTAAGAATAAAATAGGAATATGAAAAATGGACATAAAAAATAAAAACTCCTTAAATACAAAAATTCATGGTATATTATTTTTCAAAAGTCTAAAGTTTAATATTCAACAAATAGATGTATTATACAATAACATCACACATCTTAAATAAAAAAATTAAAAAAAATACTTTTAGTTATAAAATATTTTAAATTTTCTAAAAAAATACTTTTTAACCTTTTTATCCAAGTATATTATTTAAATATAATTTGGATATACTTACAATCACTAATCTATTAAGAGTTAATTATGAAATACCTAATGTTATGTTAATAAAAAATAATTGAATATCTGTAAAATTACTTATCACGTAGTAAATTGGCAAGAATGTTGGATATTTGAACATTTTTTAAAATTGAAATCGTTGTATAAAATTTATCAATAGTTTGAGTTGAGAGATGTTGGTTATTAGAAAAATTGTTCTTGTAACACTCTAAAATACTAATAAAGTACTAAGATAACTAAATTGTAACACCTGAAAAAATATTAAAAAAATCTTATATTTATATATATTCATCTTTTGAACAAAACATAAACTATCATAATACAATATTTTAGATAGACTTTTAAAAGATGTATATAATACAATTATAATAAATCACCACATAAACAAAAGAAAACAAAGTAAACTTGCACATGGATCTATACAACAAAGGATATTCACCAAGTGAATATCTATTGGTGCCTTTTAGAAGACACATATTAAACATTTATTAATTTCTGACCCATTTTAGTATCTCGGATATTTAGTATCTTGGATATGTAAATCTTAACTACATGGATCAAGGTAAGTTTAAAGTATGTTTCTAATTTACTTTTGGGGCCTCACCATATGTTATGATGATACAATAATTTTTTTTCAACTTATCGCCACTTGATGTCTAGACTTACACAATTATTAAAGTTAGGGGTCTTTATTACAACATAATTCTTTGCTTAATATATAAAATAATCGAGGTTGACATATCATTCTAAATTTGTAACTTTACAATTCCTTCATGTGTATCATTCATAAGTATTATATTTAAATCATTAAAATATCATTTCCTGACAACTCGTTAAAGATAACAACAACCATGTACAATCATAACTTATTAGAAAGCTAGGAGGATAATCTATAACTTATATAGACTTCAAGTTTTAAAAACGGACTTCCTTAACATAAAATTCAAAAACTACAACAATTTCAACTAATACTAACAACTTGACTTTTGCTCACTAAAATATACACAATTAAAGTTATAAATTTTCTTTTTAATTAATTCCAAAGTCATTGGAAAGCTAACACCCAACTTTCATGAAGATCACTAAGATTAATTCTAAAACTACTCTTGATTTGTTCAACACCTACATATTCAATGAGCGAATTTGATAGAAAATTTCCTTCACTTGCTCTCAGGTTTGTATCTGTTGTGTGGATTTTTGAGTTGTTGATTGAATTTAAGCCTGATAGTAGTATTGGATCTCTAGATGAAATGTACCAAGAGTAATCATGCAAAATTTGATATTATGGAGAATTTACAAAACTTGTTCCAGCCTTCAACCAATTCTTTCTTTGAACCAAAGCATAATTCTAACAAGTTTCAAATGTATATCTTTAACTATCATCAATATTATTTCTACCTTCACATCAACTTAACCAATTCTAACCATACAAATCCAATTGTTCAATTTTAAGGAAGTCCAATAGTAGAAAGAAATTCAAAGTTTCACCACATAATCTTAACCATTTATAGTTTTCTCAACCAAGTTAAAGTGTTCATTTTCAAGTATTGTCTAGACAACTACTAAAATAAAGTCCTTACACTTACTTTCTCAATTTGGACAACATCAAATTCCTAAAACATTGTTTCCAAAACTTATATTAACACACTCAAAGTTAATCATACCATACATAAATAACAAGAATTGTCTATAATAAACATCTAATCATATCATAACATGAAACAATCTCCACTACATTTTCCAAATATCTATTATTTCATAAAAACATCTAATCTCAAGTCAACACTTAGAATATGCTCAAACAATACATAAATCCTCTATAAAACTTAAAATATTATGACAATATTACATTCATATATAGATAATCTAATGTAAAATACTATGAAAATTATAACTACTTTCCTTACATGAAGATCTAGTTATTTCAAGAATCATTAGTTCACACAAAAAACTCAAACCTAATAAAAAAAACTTTGATAATCAAATTAAAGATATTATTATGACCCCAAACTAATCGATATTCTTATTTGTTGAATAAACTACACATGTAATTATATAACTTAAATATGCAAACTAATTTTTTTGTAAAAACTTAAGAAAAATGACAAATAAAAATTTACTTTAAATGAAATTTTGATGTAATGGATAATTTTTATTCTCTATTAATTTCATTATAATAAGTTCAAATATTCAAAAGAAAGAATAATTTATCCAAAAATCTAGAAAAAAGTAAAAGAAATTTATTTTAAAAAGAACATAGTTTTCATGAAATTTGATGATAATTCTTTTTATTTATAAATTTTTTAATTTAAATAATAAAATATCAAAATATAGTAATTATTTGAGTTCTTATAATTTTACCAATGAAATTTAGTATAACATTGAAAAATATTAAAAATAACGAATAAATAATAAATTTGTAGTTAAAACTAAAAAAAATCACAATTAAACCCGATTACTATGCAATTCTCTCAATAATCACCTTTCTACGTACTCATACTCATTCTTATATCTTATTTGAATCACATCTATCAATATTATGTTTATATGGATGTGCATGCAATTTATATACACACAAGTTTAATGTAAATTAATAAAGAAAAATATTTTGAAATATAGTATACAATGGCTTATTTATGTATAACAATAGATTTGTATCACACAGGAATGAAATGATTAACATTAATTAAAAAAATATTTGAGATTAATATTTTATATTATTATAATTATAATACAATAATAATAATAATAAGACAAATTTGGAAGAATTGATTAATTAAAAAGAGGGCAAAGAAGTAGTTGCGGTGGAGTTGAAAAAGTGGATAGGAAGGACGGAACCCTACAGTGGAGAGAGAGAGAGAGAGAGAGAGAGAGAGAAAGAGCATGGAGGAAGAGAAACTGAGAGAGCTGAAGCAGTTCATAGAGACATGCAAGTCCAATCCCTCACTCCTCCACAACCCATCCCTTTCCTTCTTCAAGGCTTATCTTCTCAGGTTTCCTCTTCTTCCCATTTTTCATCCCTTTCTCCCAATTCACACTCACTCACCCTTTCTCTCTGCTGCAGCCTCGGTGCTCGCATCCCTCCCCACCCCAAAACGGTGAGCCTCCCCTTTCCTTTTCATTATTCTCTTCTTCTTACTCCATATCACCAAATGAATTTTGCAATCTCCTTTCATTACTCACTCACCCTATGCAGGAACCAGGTGATTTTTATGACAATAAGCCAGACCCTCCTTTGTCTGCTCAAGATGACCTTGTAGAATCTGATATAGAGTTTGATAATGCCGATGTTGTTGAACCCGATAATGACCCTCCCCAAAAAGTATGCTATCTTGTCTATGGTTTGTGCAGTGTACAGTCCCTGCAATGCCTTCCAAGTCTCTACGACTCTGTAATTTAAATTGTATGCTATTGCAGATGGGAGATCCTTCTGTTGAAGTGACGGAAGAACAGAGGGATGCTGCTCAACTGGCCAAATCAAAAGCAGTCGATGCTATCTCACAAGGCATTTCTATTCATTGTTACTTATACTCTAGTCTCTCTTTTTTTAAAAGAAATCCCGAGTTAAGGTTCTTGTACATTCTTTTAGCTTGCCAATTGAGTTTTTTTAATATTTTTTCAGGTAATTTGGATGAAGCACTGGACCAACTGACAGAAGCAATTTTGTTGAATCCTCTATCGGCAATACTTTATGCTACTAGAGGTACGCATCCTCTTTGTGTATTCCTACCAGAATCAAACGCCTTTCGATAAATTCCTTTCAGTATTGTTTTCTTCCCACTTTACAGTTTATTGTTCGTTTTACCTTCTGTATCATTTGGAAATCTCGATTTATTGTTTTCAGCTAGTGTCTTTATGAAATTGAAGAAACCAAATGCTGCTATTCGGGATGCTGACACCGCCTTGAAGGTTTATTCGTTGTCGCATAGAAAAAATGGTATAAAAGAAAATATCTGTGCCATGAGTCTGTATACTCAAAGGTGTATTATTTGTTCCAGATCAACCCCGACTCAGCCAAAGGATACAAAATACGAGGAATGTCGAGGGCTATGTTGGGATTATGGGAAGAAGCAGCAAGTGACCTTCATGTGGCTTCGAAGTTAGATTATGATGAAGAGCTAAGTGCGGTACTTAAAAAGGTAATTTGCCTTCTTTTGAAAGATGAAACCTGCAGAAGGAATCCTTGTTCTCTATGCAACTGTATCTTTTTTGGCTGCACAGGTTGAACCTAATGCCCGCAAAATTGAGGAGCATAGGAGAAAGTATGTTCGCTTAAGAAAACAAAAGCCGCAGAAAGGAGATCCTATCAAGACTGAAGCTCCTATTAAGAAGGAGCAAGAAACTGAAGCTCAAGTAAGTATAGATTATTGTTTCAGTGATTGAACAATCTTTTTGATAGTTAGGGTTTGCGGGATGCTATGAACCCTGATACTCCAAAAATGAAAAAAGAATCAAGATCATACATGTATCTGATGGGATACAGATAGGATGCTCCTTGATGCGTGTATATCCAAGGAATATTTGTACTATTCTAAAATTTTGAGATACAACTCCAATACCCATTCACCATGTTCTTTCAAATAAATCTTTCTGTCCAATCCCTTTCTCTTAAAGTCAGTGTGCCCAGCTAGAAGTTGCAAGGTGCCCGTCTCGCTGTAAAACCAAATAGAAAGTGATGCCTTGATGGAAAAAGCGGCTTCTATACTGTGCAACCTTAGTGTTCACTTCGCAAATCATGCCCCCTGGGACAGTAAACCTGTGGCACTAGAGACTTTTTGCCTCTTGCTTGTTCAGATTCTGCAACTGCAATTTGAAGCAATAGTGAGGCTATTGACCACATAATTAAAACAAACAATAACTATACTAGCTTCATTAGCATTTGCAAATATGCCAGATATAATTAAAAGACGACCATTATATCATAATAAGTTTATTGATAAACCACCTTTGTTGAAACACCTGTCAAATTGTGTGCATCCAATTTCTAGATCAAGCTTAGTTATCATTGCAAGAAAAATATCACGGACAGAAGTATCAGTTAAGATTTTGAATTTAACTTCAAATAACCTTGACATTGTCCTTCTAAAACTCTATGTCCTTGTTAACTCATTTATTGGCTACTCACAATTATTTATTATTATTATTATTTGTTATTTTTTTCTTGTATGAAGGGGAGAAAACACCTATACAAGTTATCTAATGAAGTTAAGTCAAAATTTATTTATATAACACATTTCTTTTTAAAATATTTATTTTGTTATCCTTAACTGCATTGGAGATATTTGTAGATGGTAAGGAAAGTTTGTATTATTATTATTGTTGTTGTTGTTGTTGTTTTTTCTTTTTAGTTTTCTAGGTTTCTTTTGTAAGAAATTTCTGGTTACTATCCTTGAGATTCTCACACAACATAAAATGAATAAATTGATAACTTTTTTAGACAAATGTTATTTGAAAAGTGATCTTAAGATTGATTGTTTTTTAGTTATAGGTGTAATAAAGGATAAAAATCAGATGTTCATTGATTAGTTTTTAAATTTGTACGTCCATCTAATGTTACATATAAGTATCATCCACATAGCCACATGTGGACTAAAATGTAGTTTCCCTTGTAAACTACACAATTAATTTGTTTGAACTTCCCCTCCATTATGTAAGATGTATTTCTATATCACCATTGGTACAATGAAGTTGAATGGAAACTCGCCTATGGAAGAAAGGGGTGGTGGAGTTACTATGTCCAAGAAGTACTTTGGATGGTAACAATAAGTAGTTGCTTGTTCAATGTAATAGTAACAGGGCTTTAGCTCCTTAGGATAAGGCAAGTTAAGTTTAAAAGCAAGACAACAACCTTCACTTATTGGATTCCTTTGCCGAGTTCCCTGATTAGGAAAGGATAAAGACTCACTCTTTTTTTCAACTAACCAAGTTCAATAGAAATCTCATTAAGCTTCATCTAATAGGGAGTAACACTTATCTCACCAACCATGCCAAGAATCCTTGGTTCGAAATATAGATTGTTGTGGAGAGTAGAAAATGCATAAGAGAAAGAAGTTGTTTTTGAATTGCTAATCTGACATTGAAACAAATGTGAAGTGATTGAGAAAGACTTGCTCAAAGAACTCCACAGTTGAGTCTTGTAAGGTCGGAGCAGGAGGTAAATCTGGTTCTTGCACTCATCTTAGCTGCAAAATTCTACTTGTTACACAGTTTGCAAGCTGAGGCGAATGATTCTTACATTGTGATTAATTAGACTTACCCAATTAATAATTGTTACCTGATTTTTATAGATGGAAATATTTGATAATCAGTCTCAAGATCGTCTTTTAAGTAACATTTTTTGAAAAATTACATAAAAGAAATTCAAAGATAGTAACCTAGAAGTTCTTACCTAAAAACTTGCAAAATAAAAAAATATAATTCATCAACTTTTCTCACAATTGCTAATATGTTAGATATAATTAAAGGGTTAGTGGTGCGTTAGTGTGCATCCAATTTCTTGATCGAGTTATATTCTCGTTGCAAGAAAAATAACAGTTATAAACTGGTCTAATGGAATTGGATGGAAACTAACTTGTGTAACCAGGGGGTGTTAGAGATACTGCATACAAGAAGTACTTTGGACAGTAGTAAGTGATTATTTGTTGGATATAACAGTGATAAAGTTTAACGCAATAATAGAACATGACAAGTAAGTTTCGAAGCAAGACAAGTGACCCTCTTTGCCTCTTCCACTCAACCAACTTAGCAGGTAGTAGCACTTGCAGCCTTGCATAGTAGAAAATCCTTTCCCTTTTCTTCAAATGCAAGTTTTTGACGAGTAAAACTTTCGGGAGAGAAAATTGTTCTTGAATTGCTACTCTGTCAATGAGATAAGAAAGAAGCTGTGATTTAGAACGTCATGCCCAAAAAGCTCTAGTAATGCCTAGTGTAAGAGAAAGTGTCCTACTTAGGAAACTTGACAAAGGACTCCAAGTTGTAGTTCTGAAGGCATAGATTGTTTGGCTTGCTTTAACGTGCCTTATCCTATTCGGCTAAAGTCCTACCCACTGCTGCTATATCTATCGAGTGAGCACTACTGTTGTTCATAATACTTTTTGTATGTAGAAACTCCTCTATTCCTTTGTTGCATTGGTGAGTTTGCATAGAAGTCCTTTATACCTTTGGTGATATGGAAATAAATCTTATAATGCGGTGGAAAGTACAAATTAATACGTTTTGCTTTTTATAAGTGTAAAGTAGACCATTTTTTTGTTAGGTGGATAACAATTACATGTAGTAATGGATGAATTTACAAAACAACTAACCAAATTAACCATTTTTTTTTTCCTTTATGTATAGTTGAAGTAAAAAAAATCATCAATTTCAATATTAATTTTTGAATAACCTTAGTCTAAAACAGTTGTCAACTTTATCCATTTTATGAAACATGAAAATTCCAACGATAATAACCTGAAATTTCTTACATGATATAAATTGGAAATTGACTTTTTTTAACACTTGCGATTATGAGACACAAGTAAAAGAGAAATAGACGACATACCTAATTTGGTAAAAGGGTAATGTTTCATCCATTTCTTTAAGTTTGCTGACAAGTTACTTTCATCAAAATACGTCCAATCCTGTGCATCTGATTTTAGGATCAAACTCAATTCCCATAGCAAAAATAATACCTTCAACAAAGGTCTCACATCTAAAATTTTGACCTAACTCCATCAAGTAACAAGGGTAATCTGTGTGAAGCCAATCAAAAGATTTATAACAACAAATAGAGTATTATAAGGACAATTTATCATGGGGATATAAGGTTGGTTATATGGTCAAAGTGGAAAGGAGGGTGGGATAAGTCATAGGTTCAAATCTCCCGCTGACAAAAAATAACATATTAACAAGTAACATTGAACTATCCAAAACAAGAAAAGGGCTATTTGTCATTGTTATTTGATGTCTTTAAATCAAAATTTTAACAGTGATACATTTCTCTAAGATGTTTTCATGCAATAAGAATTGAACTCGATGTAGAAATTACATTCACCTAATTCAAAGTGTTTTGACTAAGGTAGGTTATGAGTAAACTTAAAATACAAATGAACTGTTACTTTTTTGGCTAGATTAGGTATGATGTTTAATTGTCTTTTAATTGTATTTGATTTATTTACAAGTGTTAAGAAAATCAGTGGATTTAATGTTTGTTTTCATTTTCCAAGTTCTTTTATATAACAAATTTCAAGTTCCTTTCATTGGAATTTTCATATTTTGTAATATAGATAAATTGACAATTGTTTTAGACAAATGTTATTTGAAAGATGTTGAGATTATTATCTTCTACTTTTAGCTATTGCTAAAGGACGCAATCCAACTGTTGATGGGTTAGTTATTAATTGTTTTATATTTTTAATGTTTGTAAATATTATCTACCAGCAATATGTGGTCAAAAGTGCATTAGTTGTACTTTTCCACTATAATTTAAATACCTTTCTCTTTTTACAAACTGGGTAAAATGTAGAAATTTGCAATTAAGATCAATATAGAAATTGGATGTTAGTTGTTTGACTAGCAAGGCACTATGTATGACTTTTTGGGTGAGAGTCTTTCTATTAGGAATTGAGGGAATTGAATGGATCTCAAGACTAAGTGGCCACTTTTAGCTGTTTTTTGAGAAGGACTTACAAACTTAGCTATATGTTTTGCAATCTTAATTCTTCTAATGCCAAGTAAAATCTTGATTTTGGGTGTCTAGTATGTAACTGTGATTTTTTGTGATGTTCTAGTATTTGTTTTTAACGGATTTAGTTTCTGTAGGCTACTGATTGTGATGACATTTTGATGTAACAAATGACAATCTGTCCTTCCTTATAAATTCATACTTCTACTATAGTTTTCCTATTACTTTCTCTTTCCTGCTTGATTGGAATGCAATATGTAGTGAGGCTCTGTATGCACCTTAATAACTATGCTATGGGATGATCTAGTTATAGCTAAGTTTTTTTTGTGTTGACTTGTTTTCTTCAGGTTCAAGAAGCATTATCTGCTTTGAAAGATGGTAAGTCTTTGTATTTCTCGTCTGGGTGATGGTAATAAAATTCACAAAATTTTTCTCTGTTGACTTCCTTATCTTTTAGTTAATGTGAAAATTAAAAACAGTACACAATATTTCGTTGTCTGATTCTGTTCCTGCATCATACTTTTCATGTGGCTCTGGTAAAAGCTTTAGTATGCATATTTTTGTCATAATTGCTCACCTGCATTATAGGCTTACTAGTTTGATGGAAACACATGGATATTGGCCTGAATTTTATGGCACAAACCATTCTTGGCTGTGTAATTGAAGACTACTTTGCAATATGGGCCTAACTTCATGGTTGTAGGATGTAGAGCAGTTAGATGTTACATTGCCTAATTAAAATAAGAACTCGTGTGCATGTTGTGGCATTTGTAGCATATTTGATTGTGATAGTTCATTTTTATTCCTAAAAAAATAGCTGTTGCAATTTATCTTGACTTTCCTTCAATTTATATTTAATTTAATGACCTATTATGTTTGCGGCATTCTAAAGGGCAAGTCATTGGTATTCATTCTACTGGTGAGTTGGAAAAGAAGTTAAGTGCTGCATCAAAGACATCACGATTGGCGATCCTGTATTTTACTGCAACGTGGTGTGGCCCTTGTCGCTTCATTTCCCCTGTTTATACAAGCTTGGCTGAGAAGCACCCAAAAGTTGTTTTTTTGAAAATAGACATAGATGAGGCCAGAGATGTTGCTGCAAGCTGGAGTATTAGCAGTGTTCCCACATTTTTCTTTGTTAAGAATGGCAAAGAGGTTGACAGTGTTGTTGGGGCAGACAAAAGTACACTTGAAAGAAAGATTGCGCAACATGCTGGATCTCATTAAGCGAATACCTTATAAAGATCCAGATTTCAGTTTACACGTCCATAGTGTAATTCAAAGGCAAAGATTAATTTAGTTCCTATGTATTTTTTACTTGACGTTTCCTCTGTCTAATTGCATGTAGAAAATGTTACGTTGATTTGGAACGAGTTTTTAATTTTAAAGCTGATTTTAGGTTTGTGATTACTGGAATGATGGGGAGACGGAACATATTTATTAAAAATAGTGTAGGAATCGGAACCTTTGGTACTGGATCCCACTGGAGGAAAATTGTTCTTGTCAAGGAAGATAGAAGAAAGATTGAGTTCCTATCCAAATATGCATAAGGTTACTTTGGAAAGTTTTGGGTGCGTCGGTCTCTCTCTCTCTCGCCATTTGAAGTCAGGCCTCCGAAGCATTGTGCTTGTATGTGACTAGAGGATGCAAAGTATGGTGATTGATAGGAAGGACTGTATTTAAATACTGATTGTAGTATGAACGCGGAGTATAATGGTGGTCTTGCCCCTGTTGTCCAGTGATCGGCAAGTGTTATTATAACCAGCTTCCCCGTTATAACACCTTCACTTGTGATGTTTTTTGTTTCCTCAAAGAGCAATTAATTGTGGTTATTTCATATACATAAAAAATTTCAACTTGCACGTTATGAACAGAAGAAGAAAACTCGCAAGCTTCTTTTTAACAGAATATAATGAGTTCTCAGGAATACGATAGCAATGATACAAGAAATAACGTAACTGCTGTGACCTTGAGCTGTTTTAGCAGGCCGGAGCATATATGAACAGGCTATCGGAATAAAAAGGAGTGATAAGTGATTCATTTTCTCTCGTTCTTGGAGTAAAATCTCAAAACCAAATAGAAGAACAACCTGTAAAGAACACCCCAAGCTAGAAGGATTAAAATGTCAAACCATATGTTTTGCATTTTGATATCCATTGAGGACAAGATATCTACCCCTAATAAGCAGTTAGCCGGCAGAGTGGTGTTATGATGTTTGCTGGGCTTTAAGTCTCCTAATGGTCCGGGGGATAATTCTTCTTTGTTTCCTGTGTAGCAGTCGAGGTTCTTGAATTCATTTGTGAGCAATGCCTCAAATGGATATTTGATTGCAGAAACATAGTGAAGCCACCTCCAATACAAGGGTATCTGAGTTTGCTTGAGGAAGAAACCACAGGTCAAAAAGAAGAGTGCTGTTGTGGCTATGACTACTGCATACCCTGTGATGTAACTAGGCACGAGTGCACTGACGAGCATCACATATGCATTGGTAGTAATAAGCGAGGCATAAAGTGTGAGCCAGAAATACCAGAGACTGCTATTCAAGTGGAGCATCTCTTTGGTTATGACAGCAAACGTGAGGCCTTGAACCGCGAAAAATGGGAGATAAACAATGAGGGAAGAAATAACATATGAAGAAGCACGGTAAGCATTATGGGAGGTCTCCCTGTTGAAGATGAACCTCTCCATGATAAAAGATGGGACCGCATCATTGGAGGAAAAGAAAACAAGGCACACTGCAAAGATGTAGAAATTGAGGAGCCTATTGATGTCTTTGAAAGAATGATGACTCAGATTTCCAAAAATGCTGGACAGGATAAGTGCCATAACAGTTAACACAATCTCACGGGAGAGGAAGAGTTCCGGGGTGCGAATTACATTTAGTGCTGTTCGCCACGAGAGCACTGCAACCTCACGCAGCCATGGGTTTGCATACTTGGATCCAAGGTCTGCCTCATCAAGCACTTCCTCAATCTCAAATCCTTCAAGCGAAGGGGCGTATGAAGTTGCCGAGTAGTCCATAGACTGGCCATCCGCTGCAGGAGGTTTGGGGCGATAAGGATACTGATAAGCTGCAGAATATTGGTTGGAAACTGCACTTCTTGGTCCTGACATGGGTGTTTTCCCAGGTGTCCATCCTGGCGTTCTTGCCGGAGTCCATGATGGTTGGCGCCGCGGCGTTCCTACGACACCGTGGTAAAGCCAGATAGAGAAATCTTTGGCTGAGAAATCTTTGTAGAACTGAGAAGCCAAACGTGGGTGAACACCACTGGTCATATTCCTTGGCGTTGGAACACTATTCCTTTCAAGGGAGTTATCAAAATTCTCATCATCGTCATCCTCCTCGCGATAACTAAATTGTGCGGAATGAGGCTGTTGTGTTCCAGCAGTAAATCCTTGGCTGCGTAGGCTAATCATATGTTTAGATGCAGGGGTGTTCCTTCTGAAAGGTGTTCTTGGAGTTTTTGGAACAGGCGTCATGGCTGCTGGGTCAGGTTTGAGGCCATCACGTTGGAATTGAATTAGGGGGTCAAGCCCGACCGTTGCTTGATCATATTCACTTATAACATCTAGAAGATACTCAAGACTGTTTTCTCCATCAGGCACAGGCCTTCCAAATCTGGACATGTGAGCCTGCAGTGCATCTGGCTTTCCCATGTATATCAATCTTCCCCTACAACACCATCAAATATAATAGCAGATCGGGTCAGGATAGTTTTTTTTCATGTTATGCTGTGAATATATTATTCTAGTTCATCCATTCTACTTACAATCTTAACAGCAAGGCAAAAGTCCCATAATGGTTTTCCTACAAGTTTCTCACATTGTTCAAACTTCTTATCTTGTCATAAATTTATGAATTCGATGTCATTTCTGGTCTTCCTATCAGCACCTATTAGTTTCAGATGATCTATATGATAAAGCTTTATATATCTCCTCATTTTAGGTTAATTGGACACTAAGATAAACATTATATAAGGCTAATCTACAAAAGAAAATATTGGCTCTGAAATTTTCACCTTGCAAGGACGGTGATCTGATCCAGGAGCATTTGAATTCGAAATGAAGGCTGGTGTATGGTCATAAGGACAATGCTTCCTCCTCGAGCTATGTCTTTAACCTTTTCTACAACACTGTAAGCACTTGTAGAATCAAGGCCTGAGGTAGGTTCGTCAAGAAACAGAAGTGATGGCTTATGGATGATGTCTATGCCAATAGATACCCTTCGTCGTTCCCCTCCTGACACTCCTCTCCTTCCTTCGTCACCAATATATGTATGTGTAGCACTCTGAACGGAATGAAGTCATTAACGTGCCATTTTATGTCTGTAAATGGGTGAGAGAGACAATGGATTATATTTACCTGTAAGCCCAGTTGGTCAAGGAGTTCATAAACCCTCTTCTTCTTTTCACCCCTGGAAACGGAAGGAGGAAGCCTAACTTCAGCAGCAAACATAAATGTTTCAAAAACTGTCAACATAGGGAAGAGCTGGTCATCTTGCATCACATATGATGACACCATTTTCATGTAGCTTGTAGTAATCTGCACCATAATATAGCATTATCAAGTGAAATAGAATAGAAAGAGAGAATATCTCTTTTTTTTTTTGCGAAAAGTAAAAGATATATCTGATTTGGATCCATAAACAAAAAAACTAGAGGAGCTCATTTTTTTACTGGTTTTCCATCAATTTTAACTGATCCTTCTAGACTCCCTTTAGCAATTCTCCCTGCCAATGCATCAAGAAAGGTGGATTTGCCAGCACCACTAGGCCCCATGACTGCCATAATTTCACCTTTTATTGCTTGGCCAGAGATGTCATGAAGAAGATATGTTTCTTTTTTTATCCAAACACCATCCTTTTTCTGCTTCTTTATGATACTATACGAGAGGTTACTGAATTCAAGGCCATAGCCAGGAGTGGACTTCTGGGGTCCCAGTTGGTTCGCATTTCTTCCGATTCGTGGTTTGTCCGAGTCCATTAGAGTCTCTAGGCTTTTATTTCTACGCGTCCTTTCTGGCCTCGCCATTGCAGTGAACTTCAGCAACCACTTCTGGCCTTCTTTGTTGCTGGTGTCAAGGGACCTTAAAACGCTAAAGTTGAGCTGAGGATTGTTTAAATAAAAGGGTTATAAGGTATGAAATAGGGACAAAAGGTGACGGTGAAAATGAAAGCATTTCAATGCATTGCAATGGAAGGTTGTGACTTGAGAATGATGGGGAAGACAACTGAAACAAATTGAGCATCAGACGGCAAACTTTGGAGGGGTGCATTCCATCTGTGTTTCTCTTTGGGTTTACCGATAAATTTTCTTTGGTTGTACCGAATAGAATGACATATTTTTGTTCCACTCAGCACTAGAGACAGCTTCAACATCCATCGATATCTGCTTCCCATAAACTTTAGTTGTTTAACATTTTGAGCTAGCATGTTTGTATTGTAGGATAGCAGGTATTTATGTAACATCACTGTAGTATGGTATATTTGTTAAGCATGTATTTGATGATAATCAGCTCAAAACAAAACAAGGCATCAAATTTCAAGGTTGGCTCAAAATTTAATTCAGCATTGACATAATACGAAAAGACTCAGTATGATCACTTGTAAAGTATATACACATATAAGATGCATAAAGAATTCTTGATAAATTATAATCAAATATTTCTTAAATGTGTAGTGTTATAACGAAAGTGCATATTTTAGATTAAAGTTGAAAAAGCTTAAAAGTGTTTTTATTCTAAAAGTTACAAATCATTCTCTCTCAATTCATGCATTGAAACACAATTGTGTTGAAATTCATGAAAATGTTTCCGTAACTTTAAACCAATCATCCACCAAGTCTACTGGTTTCCTTGGAGAGGTTGTAGACTTGGGTAAATAAGGGGTGATGGTTGGAAAACAATAATATACAAAAGTCTAACTAAAATGCAGACTAACCAAATCTGTTTTGGAATCTCAAATATTTTTAATGAAAACTTTTTTTTAACTTCTAGATGTTGTCAGTGTAATTAATCTAATCAATACATTTTGCTTGTTTATTCTTGTTTGAGTAAGAGAGGAGATTTATGAGGGTATAGAAAATATGCATGTTTGTTATACGTTTTTTTATTATTTTAATTCTTTATATATATATATATATATATATATATATATATATATATATATACACACACAATCAAATACAGTAAATTTCAACTAATTTTATTAAAGTATCTTTAAATACCAATAATTTAATGGGCGCTTTATTTTGAATAAATTTCTTTTATTCCAGATATCAAACTCCTGTTTTTCTTATAAATTATCACAATTAAATGTCACTGCTGATTAATTTTTTTAATTTTCCATATCCGAATGAGAAACGATTAGTTTTAATGAGCTGTAAAAAAAATTATGATGAAGTCCTTAACGATGGCATTAAAAACGGTATGTAAAATGATAAGCGAAAAAAAGAACTGTTGAATTGTGGATGTTTTAGAGTAAATTGAAAATAGGAATGTGGTAGTTGACCTAAAGAGTTTGAACAAGTTAAAATAGGAATGTGAAGGGAAATATCGATGAAAAAGGTGGAAAGATTAAGAGAAATTGAAGGCCGGCTGGGTAATGGTGTTAGGTTGAAGGTGGCCGGCAATCTTAGAGAGATCAGAAAGATTCAACATTTGTTTCTTCTTCTCAACCAACCTAAACAAACACTCACATACAAAAAACCAAATCTGGTGGCTATGTGTCAACTATATAATAAGGGGTCACTGCACACCACCACCACCACCACCACCACGACCACCACCCATCGTTGAGTCTCCCTGAAGCAATAGGAAAAAGTTAGGCACGAAGCCACCCCGAGGTGTTGGAACGGTTCAAACTGACCATAGCTTCAATCACCCACGCTTGATTCTGTGGTCTGATTGAGCCGCGCCAATATCGCGTGCCTTTTCTTCTAACTTTTTCATTTTCATCTAACTTCAACTTTATCATTATGTCATATTATAGAGTTTGTGGTAAGTTTCAATGCCTCATTCTTTCAAATATAATCTCACTAACTGGATTGCCCAACTAAATATTCATTCCCACAGTTTTCTTCTGTTGCTAAAACTAAACATTCAGGTGTACTCAAGGCCTTTCTAATTAAACTCTATTTTTTTTATACTTTGTTTGAAAGTTTATATAGTACCTTACATTTGTGTTACTCATGGGAGCTGATATCTTTAGGTTAATATAAATTAGGGCTTTTTATAAAGTGAATGAAAGCCAAATACGCCACATAACTTGTATACTTCACATGATTTTAAGTATTTTTGAATATTCTTATCGGACAAAGCATGTGACAAATGAAACTAGAGAGGCTTCAATATGATTCTTTATTACATAAAGATGATTTTTTTTATTATTCAGAATTAACAATATATTTGTTTTTTTATGAAGAGACTTTATGAGCTACTTTTACAAGTTTCTAACGATACTAAGATCATTTTTGTATATTTAAATAAGAAATTTATTTTGATAAAAAAGGTAAGGCATTAGAATATATAACGGCCATCATATCATCTATCTATAGAAGACATGTTTAGTTTTGCTTCTTCAAGATAATGATAAATAACAATGCATACTTGCTTCCTCAAAGTTGAACCTAGTTTTTTTAATTCACGTTTCTTTGTGAAAAGCTTCAAATGGCAATGAAGTGGAGTAAAAATTGAAAAGAATGGAGAGGAGGTAAAGAGGAGTAATGTGTTTTGTGAGTAAAACGATGTTAAAAGAAAAATAGAAATGTGGGAGCATCTGAATGCAAGAACCGTATTGAAGAACGGGACACGCAAGCATAAGAGCTCAATCATCATTCTGGGCAACGTAAAGGGCTGAATACGCTATTCATCAATCAAAGCGCATCAGTGACGCAAACTAATTGCCCTTTCAAACCACAAAAATCATGTCGCTGTTAAATTTACAACTTAAGACGCCGTCTTCAACCATTCCAATCTCACTCCCTTCATCTCATCCTTCTTCCCATCTACGCTTATATAGATTACCAAGAGCACGGAAACCCTAAATAGGTCAGATTTGGGACGTTGTTGGTTGGGCCTACGACTGAATTTATTATAACACCTTCTTTTATCCAAGTTCACCTCCACTCACTCAAAATTCCTAATTTGCCCTAACCTTCGCACCGAGTTCGCTGTCATGCTAATGCATCTCTATCTTCTTTCATGCTTTCACAGATACACCTAACTTCGTTAAACACTATTCCAATATCTTACATCTAGGTTTATTATTTATATTACTACATATATAATTTTATAAAATTAAAATTGTAAATCCAATACCTTACATGTTGATTCATTACTAATATTACTATATATATACTTTTTTAAAATTAAAATTGTAATTATTTTACGATGTAATTTGGATGTTTCAATGAATTTGAGTGATACTCTAAAATTATCTCATCCATTCAATTGATATTTATAGCTCTAATGTATATCTCAAAGTCACCATTGGAGTAAATGATCGAATTTGTGTGTTTAAATCCACGTCCATACTATAACAATTTGTTTTTATAACCCGCATTTCAAATAACCTTTAACTTTTATAAATCATATCTATATTGTAAAATATATGGGTTAAACAAATTAACCTATATCTAAAAATATATACTAAATCTTTCAATATTTATTATTATAACAATAATTTACTTAATTTATTAATAATAAATAAATTATAAATTAAATTGAAATTAGTAATAATCAATAAATAAAAAATTAAATATTGAATTAATTAAAATCAATAATAATTTCTATAAAAAAATAAATATTAGATTTTAAATTAAATTTAACTTAAATTATAAGCAATCTATCAAATATAAAAAATCTGTACTAAAAATATAATTTCACATATTAGATAATTGGATTTTACTGATAATTCATTTTTACATTAAAATCCAAGTTCACAACATAAAACACACATAACAATGCAGTGGCTACATTTTTTTTCTTAATTTATTTATTCATCCAATCAATAATTAATCATTGTTAGATATTATCATTATTCTAATAATACATAATACTATCTAACAGTCATTAAAAAGATATGTAAAAAAACAACTACCCAAAAACTTAGTTTTCATAATATAAAAACTACCTTTAAAATTTCTATAAAATTTGTAAGTGGAAAACCAAAATGACCTGAAATGACTTTAGAGAAGAGAGGAAAATGAGAAAACAGGTGCATATGGTGAATAGAGAGGGAAAAGGAGTAAATGGATGCGGTGTGGTGATGAGATTGCAGGGACACGGTAAGAGAGAGAATATATATTTAAGAAACATTTACAAAAAATAAGGGGCTTTGAAAAGAAGCTCCCATTCCATAAAATGCAATGGCCATTTCTTAGCAATTCGATTTTATACCTCCATATTTTCTTTCATTCTTCCCACTATAGTGTAATATACCTCTTAAATTTTTTATAATTTCAGAAATTACAATTTGAAATTCATTAAAATACTTTCAAACTAAATGTTCGGAAAACACTAAAAAAATTATATTTCAAAACAAAAATTTCGGAATGCATTCGGGAAATAAGTAGTTCAATATTTCAGATTAATTATTTTACAACACTTCATAATAAAATTTATTATTAATACTTCTAGAATAATTTAAAATATAAAAGTTCTTTCCAAAGAGATATCATGCAGGCAGGTTCTACTGTTGATCAACCTGCACGGGAAAGTGCTCAGTCCCACTTCAACCTATGGATTTGGTTATTCTAATGCTACTGATGTGAATTATGTTCTGTTCCACAATAACCTCGGTAACCTGCTGATATGAATTCTAATGCCTATGCTGGGAATCCGAATTCTGTTCTACAACAAACCCAGTTATATGCAACCGGTGATTCCAAGCTAGCTGGTGGAGTGCCTGATGCTAATGAGGCCCCTGCTGGGGTTGGAAGCACGGCTGCTGAGTCTGCTCTAGTTTCTGAAAACGGAAACGCATCGGAAAAGTTGATGGGTCAGCTGATGAAAAACGGCTTGCAAATGGTTATGGTGTTTTTTTGTTCTGTTGAAATTACGTTATTCCGTCTTAACTTTTATTTGGGCCAAAAACTTCACTAGTAAAGGTCAAGTTTAATGGCAAAACTTCTTGTTATGTAATCACCTAAGGTGTAAGTGGTTTATTAAGTGGCAAATATCTAGCTGTTCTTGCAGCAATTACTTGTAATGATTTCCCTTGTCAAGTAGCATATCAAAGTTGACGGTGATTTTTCATCACTGTTCATATAAGAGAAAAGGAAGAGTTTTAATCATCAATAGGAAGAAGCATTAATTCAAATGCACTGGAAATGGAGTCGAAGGTTATAAAGAAGTGGTCTCTAGTTTACATTGGAAAATTTCTCATCACTTTTTTCTATCTGGGAAGAGGGCAGAGGAGGGAAGGAGCAAGACAACAGGATAATAACATCTAGTTCTATACAATTCTATACACCAAAAGAACAGAAAATCAAAGAATAAGAGGAAGAAACTATTATAAACTCAACACACCAACCAGGCAAACTAATTGAAACAAAAAGAATATGAAAATAAAAAACAAAAATGAATGAAATTAATATGAACTAACACAAAGCAAAAATTATTTACGATTTGCATCTTACTACCAAAGGTGACCCCCTCTCTTTTTCATGGATTGCCTTCAACAATGACACAAACTTCACGAGGTAATTTCGGGAGAACCACTGAAGCTTCAATTTAAGAGAGCCAGGAGCAGTGTTTTCGTGATTGACAGTTTGAAGGTTCATTTGGGTAAATGGATGATGTTCTGCCAGTGGACATGTCAGACCTAAAGTCACACAGCAGCTGCCACCAACCTCAATAACCTGGCAAGAATAACATCAAACAATAGCCAAGCAAAACCAAAAAAGCGTCAGTAATTGGGGGTTGGAAGAGTAAGAAGAGCCAATGTTCCGTATACTAAGTAGGAAGAGACTTGGGAATTACGCTTAAATCTGCTTTTAGTATATAAAAATATCGCTAAATTTGATTTTAATTCTGTAATTATTTTGTTCATTTTGATCTTTATAAATTTTAGTTATTTTTGTAAATGTTTTCTGCCATTGCTTTAGCAGTGACGTCACAAGTATTTATATCATATCAATGACCATTCTAAGGTGGCATCAAAGACATCTTTCGGGGGATCAAAACCAAGTTTAATCGTATTTGTAGGGATTAAATATATTTTATTCTAGTAAATTATTTACGCAGGAAAAAAGAAGTTCTTCACATCTTCCATTCCATGTTATTATGAATTTGCCTAAAAGGAGGACTTTGGGATGACATCAAGAGTTCAAAATCCACTGGTTTTGTTTGTTTCTAATTGTCAGATACTTCCACCGTCACTTGGCCCAAAAAATATACTCACCATCTCTGTAATGTCAGCGATGGAGCTACATGAATCAATTCTGAAATATGGAGACACCGATGCATCTGATGAAAATGAGTACAGCTGCTTAACATCTTCAATGCATAAAAGCACATATCCTCCAATCACAAAGAGTGATCTCGACAGCCATGATTCCTCTGTAAGTTTAAGACTATGGATAACTTAATATCTGTAAACTATTAATTACTAAAAGAAAACATTTTCAAGACATTTTAGAAAGATTGTCTATTGAAAAACAGGGTTTTTCTTAAATATTCAAGTAATATTACTGAAGTAAAACTGAAGGAAACTCTCGTCAAAAGTGGATTTACACAATCATCCAACCAAATGTTTAACAAATTATTCCAATTTCCTACCATCTGATGAAATAATCTTTTGCAATAAAGCATTTCACATATAGTTCTGAGAGATCTTTTAATATAACAATAGAGCAATAAATTAATCTAAAAAAAGGTTTGTGACAAAAAAATAAACATTGACCACTGTCATTAGAATAGAATGCAAAGGAAAAAGAAATGTATAAAATGACTAGAGAGAAGCTTACCACTTCCATTTTTACAAAAAACGAGCACCATTGCATACTGATATATGCTCACATTTGAACCACCACATATTTGTTTGTCAAACAACTCAACCTGGACCTGCTCCAAACTGCCATTTAAATTTCCACAATCCGTCTATTATAACAGGAAGAATTGAAAAAAAAAATATAGTTTATTCAAAATCATATTCATATATATAGAGCAATTGATAATATCAATACTTGTATAAAGACGTACAGCCTTTTAATATGCGTGTATATCTAAGGTAAAATGTGATTCACCTTCTTATTGAGCATCCATCATTTCCATCACTTGAATCAAGCACATGTATGGTACATAGTAATTCTCTTGATTTCTCTATGCTTCTTGTGACAAAAAGATACGTTTCCCCGTTCTCAAAATTTACCCTGATGGCCAAAATAATTATACTTAGAAAGCTGCTGCTTCTTAAGTATTCTAAGTATAAAAGTTCACTAACCTTAACACCTGAAGTCCCATTCCTACTAGCACCTCACAAACTTCCTCTATCTTGTGGGAACTCAACACATTCAAAATTGTACCTGGATGGCATACCGAGAGGGTTTTAATAGATGGAGAAAGCTTCATAGATCTATTTTGTTGAATTAGTATGCGTATCTGTATTTATTTTTCAAAAACAATAAGGGGAATTTAAAAAGAGTGTTCATTTTTCAAGCTGCAAAACATGGATAAAAATATCGATAACTTGGTAAGAATGAAATATCATTTTTCACATTCAGAGGAACTAAAGTTAAGCTTTTTTAAGGGCTCATTTGGTTTAGAATTTTGTAAAATTGATTTGAAAATAATTAATATTGAAAGCGCTGTTTGAACAAAAATGATCTGTTATTTGAGATTACTTAAAAAATTAGCTTAAAATATAGTTTTTGTTCGCATAAGACGAAGTAAGATCATCTTTAGCGATAGAATTAACAAAAGGGAGTAACATAAACTTAAAAGAAACAACCAAATGAAGAGAGAAATGATACTGTATTGTGCTAAATTATCAAACGCACATTTAAACTGTACAGAAGTTAAAGTTCCCCGTAGTAGCTGTCATATGAATTCACTTTTACTGATGCAATATTAACTCTGTTTTCAGTCAAACATTATAAATTCTCTGGAACTTCTTTTTAACAAATACAAAGTGGTAGTTTAACAGAGGAGACGAACGTTAAACCCTAGAGCAGAAAAGGAGGTTCACAATTTTACAAACATTATAGACATGAACAGAAGGAGACAATTGAATCTAATAAAAATAATTAAGCTCCTGTTTCCAACAAAAACAAAGGGCCGTGGCCTAACCTGATCCATCAGAAGCAACGTTAATCAGTAGCAAATAGAGCTTCTTATGGCTGCTCAGCAATACTGCAACTTCACTACAAAGGGGAAAAAAAATTAAACATGCCATTTCAGGAATGAGCAGAGACTTTAGCATACAATATGCAGAAAAATGTGGAAAGGGATACTCTAAATAATAATCATATCTAAAAAATTTTCATTTTGGAAAGTAACATATTCACTTTTGATTAAAACTTTTGGAAAGGGAAAGGGGTGTGACTTTCCTCAATCTAAACCATCTTTTTATAAAAAATTGCCATATCTCTCCCTTGCCTATTCTCTTGCTCATTTCATCATCTGTGCAAAGTGACATGTCTCCCTCAATTATATTAATATCGCCTCTTCTACACCTTCCTCTGTCATTTGCAAAAAGCGAAAGCTCCTTCCTCTGTCATAGTGGTCCAGTCAGCTTAGATAAGTCCATTGTTTATACAATGTTTTCACTTTGACTTAATCAGTAATAAACTCGTTCACTCTTTGGTCCATTCAGCAGCACATATATAACTATAAATTTGATACTTTTTGTACCATTCCCTTTTTTATCAGTTCATTTGGTGTTATACTCCTTAATCTGATATTTTTATATACTATAATTATATCTATACAAATAACTATTAATCTCCATTTGTTGCGGTCTTGGTCTCTCTGTGTGATTACACGATGTCTGATATCGGTGGGTCTAGGTGTTTGTCATTAGTTTGCTACTTTGCTT
The DNA here is from genome assembly GCA_030347555.1 of Lablab purpureus. NCBI lineage: Eukaryota > Viridiplantae > Streptophyta > Magnoliopsida > Fabales > Fabaceae > Lablab > Lablab purpureus. Next base: position 63,016,241 of record CM059256.1, on the reverse strand, counting down.
TATTATGGCGTTGGTGTTAAATGTTACGTGCACTTTGTTCAAGTATATATATGATTTATGTTAGGTAAACTCTTATGAGATTACAAATTATGAGTCAAGTCTACAAAAGCTCCATGAGTTTACATACACTTTCAAGTTTGACAACCTTGGTTGTATCTAGTGGTGGAGGCAGGATTTGTGCTTGGCCTAGACAAAAATGCCTCGTTTTTTTTCTCTCTCTCAGGGGGCGACATAAATATTTTTCATAAGACATTTAAAGGAAGTTAAAAATTTTGGAGGCTCCAGCCTTGGTTGTATCCATTTTCTGGTTCATTAAAAAATATGTACAGATCCTTTTACACTTTTGACCAGTTTACTTGACTCTTCCACCTTATGCATAAACAGTTTCAGGAAAGATAACAGAGGGAGGTTTCAACTTAAACACTGAAGGGAAGTATGTCATTTAAGACGAATCCAGATATTTTACAACTCCTAAGAGACAGTGTTAAATGTAATTTAACAGCAAACCATAGGAAAACACCTACTAGTTGATGTATTGGAAAGATTAGAATTGAATGAAATGGCCAAGTGAGCATATCGTACTTTAATTTTGTAGATGAGACAGTTCCCACTGTCAAAGGGTGTCAAAAAATTAAAACATAAAAAATAATGATTCTGAACAATAATTGACTAGTGATCCTGAAAATAATTATGGATATAACTAGAGACCCAAGCAAACAAAACTGCTCAAGACGAAGTTATTTATTTATTATTCATTTGATTTCATCCCAGCTAATTCACGTAAATGGCAGTGAATTGAATTAATTGCAATTACCTTTCTTTATAGTTTGTCTCCCTCTGAAGGACACAATTACAGCGCATACAATGCCTACAGACCTCACTAGCTTCAGAATCAGCAATACTTGTATTGAAATATGCCACTATAAAATCATCAAGGTCCAATTCTTGCTTTAAATTTGCAGAAATCTGTCCCTGAATTATCTTCTCTTGTGTAAGATCAGAAGCATCGCCATCTAAATTCTCTTCTAGTATTGAAATAATTCTCTTCTTGGCTTTTTTTCTGATTTTTCTTTTATCCAACAAACCAGTATCTTGGCTAGCACAAAATGCATTCTCAGCATTCTCAGCACCAGAAGTAAAATCCATTACATGCTGCTTAGAAGTTTGATCACATGAGGAACTAAATGAAGAAATTCCACTTTCTCTTTCGAGAAGATTTCCTTGTCCTGGGATGCAAAACTTTTCCTTGAGCTGACCTTGAGATAAATGACTACCAGCACCATTCACGTAAGTTGTACATTGGAAATTATCAACTTCTGGAATTGGTGGCTCAAATTCAACTTCACTACAGCTTGTGTTACTATCAGAAGATGCTACTGAAAAGGAATCAGCTGACAGCTGCAAAATTTCTTCAACCAGGTGTTGCCGGCGATGAAGAAGGTCTTCTTGAAAATGAGGAGGAGAAGTTGGGCAAGCAGATGATGACTGAGACCCAGATATATCATGAATAACAGTTAATGGTGATATGTTGACATTTTCAGCCATCCTTTGTGCTCCTTGGGTGGTAACAGTGTCAGCATGAGTACTTCTAGTTTGTGAGAGAGAACTACTAACTCCCTCAAGTGAGGATTTAAGGTGCTCCATGTCCACTCCTCCCAAGTCAAAAGGTAAGGCCCCGCTGGCATTACCAAGCAAACTTCTATAGTCAAAGTGTTGTTGCCTGTGAAAACTAGCAGATGTATCTACAAAAGAACTATCAGATTCTAAAATATTCATGCTACTGTCATCCCCTGAGGCTAGAATAGAGTCTGAAGCATATCTTGAGATGTCACCAGACTGCTCGTGATTTGTCTTGTTTCGGATGTAATTTTCCTTCTGATGATGCAGCGCAGTACTGCCTTCTTTCATAGTTTGTACAGATTTGTCAGAAGCAATATCCATCCAGTCTTTAAAATCCCTCAACCAATTAATAGAACGCTCTTTCTTCATATGTTCAATTCTATTTATCAAATCTACTATTTCAGCTTCATTGTCAGATAAATCAGGATCCTCTTTATTTTGAATTTGAATATCATTTGCACAAGAGACAGAGTCTTCGTCAGAACATATGCTAGTGGCCTCTTCTTCATTTCTGATACTGACAAGACGACAGGCCTTTCTCTGCTTGAGAAAATGAGAATCATATGATGTTAATATCTAATGTCGATTAAAATGAAAAGTATTAGATTTTTCCCATAATTTTCAAGAAATGAGGATAATTGGCAAAAAATTCAAGCTGCAAAATAAATGTTTTTCACTTTATACAAATATATATGCAGTTTCATACTACATACCCTTCTGATACTGCCACCTTCAACTACAGCCTCGTCCTTTGCAGGTACATAAATCCCAAAACTGGCAGGTTGCTTATGCATACTGGCAATAATTATTTGTCTCTTCCAAAAATCACTAGTGTTAATTTCTTTCTCGTCTAACTTCAACTGATTAACACAGAAGACCAGATGTGAGTTTAGAAAGAAGAGAGTAAAAAATCCAAATAAAATAAGAAATGTAAAGATGATATTACACAGAAAAATGCTACAAACTTCAGAAATTAAATGATCTCTTAAAGTGAAATTGAGGTACAATAAGACCTAAAATATGGCACACAACACTGACAAGCACACATATGGATGGACAAACACAAATGAAAGTGAGCTGAAAAAAGTGACAAACGAATAGACAAAGATGGAGACAGACAGCTAGATCAGGCAGGGTAAAGAAGTAAACAATTACTACTTACCCTTTCTGGGAAGGCAAAAAAGCTGAATACGTGTGCTCTGTACCATCGAGCACAACACAAAGGATTTCCTTCCAACCACAAGCTTTGAAGATATGGAAGGCCTGCAACGAACTCTAGCTCTAAAAAATTGGAAACAATATTGTAGGAAAGATCAAGTCCTTCAAGTGACTTCAAATTCTCAATCCCACGCAAACTAGTTAGAGCATTGTTCCTCAAAACTAGTTTAACAATATGACGGGAAACCTGCATGGTCCAACAAAATTGTATATGGGTCTCCAGAGCAAATCCCTAAATGAAGGCATCCAACTAAAACAAAAGATATTAATAACTTTTCTACAAAAGATTTGCTTTCATTTCATTTCATTTAAGGATCATGTCATTCAATTTTCAATCCGGAAATATCAATCCATATTCCATGAACCAAACAAATCTGCGAGCAAATAAAGAGGACCTAGATGTTTTTTACAAGTAGTTCACAAAATTACTGAAATCATTTAGATTAAGAATATATGAGAACACAAAAAGAAACATACTCAAAACCAGTTAATTATGGGAAGTTGGGAACATAAACTATTCCTAGGGATCTACCCTGACAAGTGTGTGGCATTTATAGAAAAAAGTTTATAAAGCTTGGATATATCCTCAGAATACACGCCAATTTTATAGGGTTGCTTTGGGCCCTAAAACTAATTTTCTAAGAGAAGAAATCCACATAATCTCAAAATTAGGTCACAGTAGTACTAGGAACATCCGGAGTAACCCTCAAATACTGAAAATAGAAATTTATACAAGCAAACTAGAATCACACACCATTCTAATTTCAGTAATATTCACTCTAGATTGCTCATCACAAGAGCAAAAGGAGCTTAATAATGCCATTTTCAATCACACAATAACTGCATGAGTCAGCTGGAATTTTGAAAATCAAACCAGATCAACCACTGGTTCTCTATTTGGATCAACCCTCAAATTATTCATATTCATGTTCACAATGTTGAAAATCTCATAGTGCCATACTCTATTACAAGTTGACTGTGGAGAGCTAAATTCAGGTTACTAAAATAACAAAAAAATAGAATTTCTTTTATTCTAATCGTTTTATTCTAATCGCTTTATTCTCAACAATTTCATGAATGGCCCCTTCACCGTTTCAAACAAAAACTTCTACAATTGGTAGAACGGAAACTGAAAGATGACTTCAGATTCAGGAAAATAACCCAACAAAAGAAACCCCAGTTTTCCAACGACAATGATGCAATGCAGTGAACTAAATCGAAAACTATAACCAGATAACGAAAATACAAATATTATAACTATATACCTGGGTGAAGGGTGCAAATGTTCTCAGGTGATTGAAACCAAGGTCCAAATGCTTCAATTTGGTACACTTCTGCAGATTATCCACCTTTGCAAACTTGTTCCTGCTAAGGTCAAGTGTTTCAACCGCCGGAAGAAGCTGCAGAGACTCGTCCATGAGAACCAAGCCATTACACGCACATGACACAAACGACAAGCGGTTCCACTGAGGAGAATTCTTCACCTCCTTTATCCTGCTAGCAAACACATGCCGCAGAGCATCCTGAAAACACACGCGCGGACCAATTTCCAAACACACTGAATAGAGAGGAAAGAAAGCTATTAAAAAAACCGACGAGGACTCAATAAATAGACTCACAGTAGAGTTATGACAAATTATCTTCTCGAGCGTGTGCCTGAGCTCAAGAAGGCCTTTGGCGGCGGAAGTGGACAAGTCACAACCTCGGAGCTCCAGAACCTTCAAGCGCCCAAACGGCAAGAAGGACAAGGGAGTGGGGTCCCTAATGGGATGAGGAAGCACCGAAACGATTTTCAGCGAGGTGAGGAGGCGCAGGATCCGCCGGAGCTGCTCCAGGGCGCGGTGGTCGCCGAGGTCCGACACGTACGCTCGGAGGTAGTCAACAGGAGCGCCGGCGAGGAGGCTTTCGAGCTCGTGCAGGGCCTCCAACCTCGATTGCACGTAGTGGAGACCCGCCGGATTTAGCTTCAACACCGTGGCTCCTTCGATGAGAGGACCCGCCTGCTCCTCGACGAACTGCACCAACTTCACCAGGTACCGATCTCCGGTCACAATCGCCATTCTCCAGCGATGAGTTTGGCGGCCACGAATTTCACACCCGAATTAGGGTTTTTAGAGCGAAGCCAGAGATGTTGGCCGAGTCCATGGAAACAGAAAAGAAAAGAAAAAGAAAAGGAAAGGAAGAAACAGAGAGAGAATGGAGAAGAATATTTGGAAAGAGAAGACGCAGACGGATATGGAAATTCAGAGGATAGAGTGAGAGAAAGGTGGTTTGGGATTGGGAGGAACGGGCGAAAGAAAAACGGCCATGAGTACGGATGAAGCGTTTGAGAGAGAGAGAGAGAGAAGATGACGTTTTCAATTTTTATATTTTATTTTTTGCAATGTAGTTATCATTTCGTGTTTAGTGAAAGGATGAAGGGCAATTCAATTACTTGAGGTGAGTGAATTGTAATGATTGGGTTTGGTGTTTCAATATGGAGACATTTTCAAAGGATTAATAATAATATAATAATATAATAATATCAATGGGATGAAAATGACACGTGGCTGCATCTAGATCCTCAGATGAAAAAGAATATTTTATTATTCTATTTAATAATAATATTAATTTATTGTTAAGTTTAGTTATTTTTTTCTCAAGTAATCATCCTGCTAAACTATCAACTAATGTTGTTTTCTCTGATATGCCCACAATTATAGCAGTCTATTAATTCCCAACTTCACCTACGTCAAACTCCCAATACCAAATCTCATGCATAAACACCCTATGATCAACATAGATTAACTCATTTCTATCTATTTTAAATAACTAATAACTATTTATGTAATTAAAATAACTAGTTAATTTAATTAAAACTATTATCTTATTTATAGCCATTTTTTTAATTTTTTTCTATGTATAAAAAACAATAATGGTAATAAAATTTACTTTTTCGAATTATTTTCTTCAATCCACACATATATTAAGATTCATTATTCACTTGTAAAAGAGACGTTCGCTCACTTTATATTTTAAAAAACTAATAAAAAATAAAAAGATTTATAATAAATAATAGATTGTTTTTACAGTATTTTATGGAGTATGCTCTTAAAAGATGTAAGTTATTTGAAAATAGGTAGTACTATGTCATTCAAATATGTGAATTATTTGGAAATAAGATTATATGAGAGAAATAATAATTGGGCGAAATAGTTATAGAGATAAAATAAATGCATGCATGAAAATAATGTATCCACTTTATTTATAATAATAACAATTATATAATTATGATGAACTTAAAAAATTAAAGGATATTTTAATTAATAAATAATCAATGCAAGAAATAATTAGAAAAACATATTATAAAAACAAATACAGAAATCTAAAAAATCTATTTTCACAATTACATGTGTGCCTGTTTATATATATATATATATATATATATATATAACAATTTAGCTTTCGTACTTATATCATTGGTTTTTTTAAAATAATAATAAGAACAAGTTCGTACCATCCCTGAAGGTTATATGAAATGTCTGCGTAGAGTTCACTGCGGGACAAAGTTTGAGCACAAATAAAAAGATAATGCTTAAAATAACATTCAAACATTTATGTTTATATTTTCGATCAAGAATGAATCAGATGGAAAAAAATAAAATAAGAGTGACGGAAATAAAAGCGACAAGAAAACAAAGAAAAATAAAATAAGTTGAATATATTATTTAGATGAAAAAAATAAAAATATATTTGTTTGATTGTTTATATGAATGAATGATAAATAAGAGGTGACAAGAACTTGTAAATGTAAAAAAAAAATTAACTCTACAAATTTGAATTTCTTGCCTCCTTATTTGTTTTAACAATTTTATACTTATTTTTAAAAATTGAAAACAAAAATTATATAGATAACCCACCATACTTTGCATCCAATTTCATGTCTTAAGAAACATGAAATGATATCCCAGCATACGCTAGGATTGTTAATTCTATGCACTGGGTACGATCTTTATCAGTATCGGAAACACAATTTCCTCATTTATGACTTCTATTCTAAACACTGATCTCCAAAATGGGGGAAGAAAAATCACAGAAAGATATTTAATGAATCACAAAATATATGGATTTTAAAAGCATTATCATCCTATCCTACAGAGTTGCTCCGACCAGGGTTTTTTTGTGAACAGAACACTTATGAATTTTGAAGTCTAGTCTCTTTGTCTGTCTGTAAACTGAAGAAAGCATATAGCTAAAACCTGTCTGAACTAGTTTCCATTTCCATATAGATTGAAATTTCTGTTTCAATGAGTTTGGCAAAATTTCAGTGTATATGTACAAACAAGCTACTTCTGTTCACCTGCGCACCACTAGCTAGCGTCTCTTCTCTTCCTCAACTTCTTCAAGCAGTGCTTGTAACTCTGCTTCTGTTAGGGACTCTAACCGCTTCTGCAGATTCAAATGAGGCAATATTATTTTGTGTCAAGTTATGTTCAGAAACAATGTGAAAGATTTTTTTACCACAACCTATGGCAGAAAAAATTTTCAAGTTTCACTGAACTTTCTTTTTCCGGACATCTGAACGTTTCAGACTCTAAAGCTCATACAAAAGACGAAAGTAAGAGCAATATTTTATCATATTGTGGGCAGTTGGTCCCAAATTGAGGACTTTCAACAACAGCCGCTGCCATTAAAGCAATCAACAGGACTTTCAACTTGCCATTAAAGCAATCAACTTTTTCACTTGACATGAAGAAAAGTGTGAAACGCTTTGAATATGCATTCTTACAACTCATATAGTCCTAGACATCATTAAGAACAGTTCCCCCAACAACGAAAAGATATCATAAACAGTGCAATCTGCAAAGCAACATGCTTCAACAAATGCTGTGTACAAAGCATACAACAATTGATGAGTAATATTTTCTGGTTTGCATCTAAATGTTCTGAAGTTTGGCCACGTCATGTCACTGTAAGTATTTTTGGGGACACCGTTTTGTGTTAATATATTGTCATCGTATATTTTTAACACCACCCATTTTTACAATTTTGGTCTATTTCATAAGATAAAAAGGATATGATATCATAGCACTAGATATAGTGGCTTTAACCAAATTACAAGATGGTTGAAAAAGATTAGAAAAAGGTCAAATTTGACCAGGAAATATCATATCCAATACCCAAGCATGCACACTTCAATTATTTTGGTCAATCAAAAAGTAATTATTTTCATAGATTTGGCTCAAAAAGCAACCCTGTTAAGATTTTTGTACCTCCATCACTTTGCTTTCATAGTCACGTAGTTGTTGTGCATATGTCATTTCCTTGTTTGAAACTCTGAAGACATACGTTAAGATCCACCCAACTGTGAGGCCCAAAACCAGAACTAGCTGAACCACATTTCCTGCTTGTAGTGAATCAACTCCAGCAAACTACAAAAATTATCCAAGAACAGTTGCGTAAATTAACTACGGCAAACTACAAAAATTATCCATAAAACCATGGGCAAAAGCAATTCAAAGAAGGTACACTAACTGCGTTATTTTTTTACAAGGAAACTGAACCATTTGTTAATAATCTTCAGACTACGTACTTTTTCACTTATGAATTGGAATAAGCCAAGTAAAAAGATGTTGAAGGACAAAAAATATTAAAAAAAACAAAAGGATGCTGAATAAGCAAAAAGCAAGGTACCTCTAATCCACTTTTCAAGCCAATGCCAAGTAAAGTAACCCCAAGTCCAATTAATAGGACATCTTTCCTTGTGTATCCAAATGGTGTTTTCTGTAAGATCCAAAAAAGAATAAGCATCAGGTGTCTCATTTAGTTAAATGCTTGACATGGCAAGGCTGATAAAGCAAGTAGAAGATTTCAGAGTTAAATATAAATCAGACAAAGACAACAAGCAGTCTTTCTACTCTCCATTTATTGAATCTATTTCCACAACCAAAACACTAAATCTTAATTAATTACCACTTGACTGGTCATAATTTTCAGAAGACAACAGCATAAAATATCAAAAAATAAGGAAGGGAATCCATCAAATTAGACTTCCTTATACTCATAGTTAAGATCGAGAGACGTGTCTAAAGAGAACAATTACACCCATTTCCAACCATAGTTGTTATTAGAAAGTGGGTTTAGACCTATCTACACAAATGAGATTTACTTACTTATATACTATATTTTATTTATATCTCTAAATAATATCGGATTTTCAACACATCTTCTCATGGAAAAAGTTGGACGTGCGTATGGAACCTCGCTACAATAAATTTTATTTTAATCATATCTTTAAACAACATAAGATTTCCAACACATCTCCTCACAAATAGAATTGGACATAGAATTGGACATTTCAAGCATGAAAATAGACATATGTATATGGTCTGATAGGAACTTAATAAATAATGACATGATAGTTCCAACAAACCTCGGTAGAATAGGTTTTAATACTATATTAGAAAGTGGATATAAGGTTAACTAAAAAAAAAAGCAAAAGCCTAGCACATACATTTGGGTTGCAACCATGTTTTATCCTTAACTTCTAAAGATTTCAAGTTTCATGGTTAAACTATAAAGCCGATAGCAATCTCCAGCCAAATAAAATCGCCATTGGCTAATAGTATCTAAATATGACAACAATATCATCACATTAGTATTATTCACTCATACATACCACTGTTTCTTTAGAGGGTTCATCTGTACTTCCACTAGAGTTGGAAGAATTACTACTTCTCGGGATAGAGCATCTCTCTTTCTTTGACAACTTGCAATTAAATCCATTTTCTGATAAAGCAAAACTCCTCTTTCCATTTAAGCTCTGGGAAATTACTGTTCCTGAACAGTTTAGCAGGAAGGGAACAAGAGTGTAACTAGAAATGAAACCGAATTCTATAAACGAAGGACAGAAATAGTCAATTGACAGAACAGCACACTACTGTTATATCATATTAAATTTTAAAAAATAATTGCAATTTTCAGGGAAGAAAAGAAGCATCGCCATTGAAATGCAGCCAACACAAATTACAGAAGCAGTTGAGTAATTAACATACCTCTGTTAAAAACTGTACAAGATTTTACTCCCGGGGGGAAGAATGGCAAAGCAGAAATACCAACATGAAAAATTGCAAATCTTTGGAATAAAGAGTTGCAATTTGCATTTCCATACGGAACATAAGCCATCCCTGAAGAGAAGAGAAATCCAGCTGACGAAGCAACTTGCAAGCTTTCGAAACATAAAAGCCTGATGAGCGTGCTAGGGAAGTGGAAACATTTACCTGTGGAAGGAGAAGAAGGAGCAGCAGGGACGAGTGGAGAACGTTAACTCATTGGAGATGAGGTTGTTCAAGTTCAACGTCCCAACGCGTCGTTAATTCCCGTTCCACCATACGTGTCCTCTAGTCATTGGTTTGGTCCCACTCACCGCTTTAAACGCCACAAACTAACATATACTATAAAAGATATTTTTTAATGCTTAGCCTAATCTCATGGTTATTTTTATTTTACTTTTACTTTCAGGAGGATAGTCTCAAACTATAGCAATAGTAAGAAATTGTATTTCCACGTAAAGAGATTATTGAGATTGGCATATTTTTTTTATGAAGTCTTCCAGTATTCATTATTTTCCTCACGCATTTTAAAATAATTAATAATAATCAATTAGTGAATTTTAATAAGTCAATTAAATTGTTTGGGCACCAAAGTATTATCATATTAATTTTATGTTACAATTTTTCTATAATAAATAATATATATATATATATATACATATACATACATACATATGATTGTATTAATTTTAAAAATATTTGATTGTGGTTAATTAATTAAATATCCCTACCGTACTTCACTTTTGGGAACCAAAAGTGCTAGCGTTGAGCAAGCAATAGGAAACATGGGTCTTATTGATTACTGTTGATTTTCTTTTGGTGCAAAGCAAACAGCTGGTCTTAACTGGCCAATTTGCCTGTGCATGAATGAACAGATACTCAGTGCCTATAGAAGTAGTAATTTAAAATTTCAATTCTTAATCTTTTTGCTTTCCCATTATTTCTAATGCGCAGTTTCATGTTGCAATCCAATGTATCAGGTAGATAAGTTTTTCATTTGATATTATGATCATAAACAAATATTGGATTCTAGAAGGAATGAGGAGGGGAAGCAAGTAGTTTAACAATTTGTGAAGTATGTGTGTGTGTAGTTGTTGATGTCAACCATCTAAGCAACAACCGAACCGCTGCTTGCCAATCATTCCTTCTGTTCGATTGGAAACAAGCAGAAAACCCATCAGATCAAACATTCAATGTACATTCAACCCCTGTGACAACTAATTATAGGCCAAACACCAAAACGAAACGCCAATCATTTAGTTGTCCTACTTAAGATTCTTCATTTGTTAATTCAGCAAGCAAATTTACCTACCTTTTTTAATCAAATTTTATACCCTATGACTTTGGTTTTAGCCAACTACTCTCCCAACAGATTTATTACACGAAAACGTCCTATTAAAATTAGATCCTGACACTTGAAGAATATTAAGAACGTATCAAACCCCAAAGTGGTTGATTTTCTTTCAGTTATTCTTTGAGATTTGACAAAGTAGAGACTGCATTTAATTCGCTGTGTGTTGGAGTAATTGTGCAGAAAATATTAATAGCAGACCACATGACAACCGGTAGACCCTATATGTGCAAAAGAGAAATGTTGAGGCAATTAATATAATGAGCTCATGGGAATATAGTGCAAGCTAGCATTGGATGGTGACTGGATACCAAGAGATTTGACGTTTGCCATCAAATGCAGATGCTCCTTTCATATCATCCAAAACAAATTGCATGTGTAAATATTGGCAGATATCAGGTGAATCCTTTATAAATGGTATAAAATCAAACAAATTACATGGTACCATATCTAATCATTAGTTTGGTAGTGTCCTTAAGCGAGGTTATCTAAATCCCGTAGCCTTTTTTCCATCCCTCCCCATGTGCACTCCAATAAACTAGTCTCCAATTCTCTTAAGAAATAGACACAAAGAAATACAAAAATTAAATTACATGGTGCATGATTTTTCCATATATCGAAGTCAAAATAGGCCAAATTTGCCAGGTTGGCCTATTTCCTTCATTTGTGGCTTTTCCAACCTTTAATTTAAAAACATGATCTTTAACACAAGGGGCAAATAGATTATATGCCCAAAGACATGCCTACTTTCTTTTAATTTCATATCTGCATAAAAACTAAGTCACTGACAGATGGGAAACTTAGTTATAAAGATATATCAACACTTACGACAAACTTCAGTACCAAAATAATAAAATCAAAATATTGTAATAAAGATATGCTAACTGATTACCCAACTATGGACCTTCAGCCAGAAAACGACAATCAACTATTTTTCTTTCTTTCTTTCTTAACAACCAGGCAGCTTCCCTGATAAATACAGTCACATTCCAAGAAGCTCTGACAACCTACTCACTCAGCTCCAACTTCCGAACATTTCCAAGGTGAAATTAGCAAGTAGCACCAATTTTGAGACCCCTTTGTGTCTTTCCCAGAAATGGGCAATGCAGCTTCTTGCACTCCTTCCTTGACAGCCAATGGGGCCTTCAAGGTGCTATTCTTGGATGGGAGGTTAGAGACCTGTACAAAACCAATGAGAGCTGCAGAACTGATGCTAGAATACCCTGGACAGTTTGTTTGTGACTCTACCTACCTCAAAGTGGGACACCGCATTCAAGGGCTCCTAGCTGATGAGGAACTTGAAAGGCGCAAATTTTACTTCCTTCTACCAATGGAGCTGCTCTACTCTGTGCTAACCCATGAAGAAATGAGCTCTCTTAATTACAAAGCATCAAGGGCAACCAAGCATGCAAGTTTTAACAACTTGGGAAAGATTTTTCCAGTTTGTATGTTCCCTTCAGAGCTTAAGAGATTAGAAGCTTCTAATCAGGTGGTAAGGGAGCCAGAACCAGTCGAAAGATACTCCAAGCAGAGATCTTGGAGACCAGCACTGGAGACCATTGATGAAACTCCATCATAAATGTTCATTTTTCTTCATTTCTATTGGGTAGAAATTCTTGGACTTTTTTTTTGTAAGCATACCTTTACTTTAGAAATTAGAATTAGTTCATATATTTTTATCGCAAACCAAATATCTTAGCTGCGTGGATGGCATATAAGCTAAATGAAGGACTTCTTACGTAAATCCTTTGCTGCAACTTCCTTGGCTTCTTCATTGATCAATTGAAGGAGTTTTCCTTCGAAAAAAGTAACAACATTTTGTGACTGTGTAGAAATAGTAGCAGCACCTTTGTAATTACTGTAAAAGTTTTATCAAACTAATAAACATGACGAATTTGCAGAGATCTTCAACCAAACTTAACACAGAGGAGTAGAGGTAATGCATTTTTCTCCGAATCATGAATTCTATTAGAAAACAAAGTTCTTAACAAACTGCTCTTGGATAAGCATTTTAAACCTGATTTAGGCCTTAATCCTAAACATGTTGAGGTATGAAATATAACATATTGAGTTATAAAACATACCTCATAACATGTTTATGACTTATAACAGTTATCTCATATTTATTGTCATGTTTATGACTTATAACAGTTATCTCATATTTATTGTCTGGTGGATACTATCCTGATTTAATAATGTATGGGAATAAATTTTGTTAGAAATATTGTTGGAAACAAACAAGTTTCCAAAAAGAAGAATATTTAATAAAAAATAATAAACTTATTAAATCAGGTGACATATTTATACACTTCATTAAATATATAATAAATTAATTATAAAATATTAATAAGATAATGTTAAAACTTAGTTTAATAATTATGCCATTAGTATGATATTTTTATCGAATGTTATAAAAAGTAAGAAAAAACCCAAATTACTAAAAAGTGCACCAGGTAAAAGTTAATATATAAAAATAAATAAATATGTTTTTTCAACTAAAAATGGAAATAAATAATATTTAACAATATGTCACTCAATAAAATTTGAAAATATGTAAAATGCAAAAGACATATAAAAATATTTTAAATTGAGAGGATTTTCTAGAATCAGTAAGAAGTAAAACATAGAGTAATATTCAATTAAAACACACTTTAAAAATATGAAGTTTTTAAAAGATACAAAAACTTCAAATATTTTTTATAATAACCTATTAACATGATTTCCGCAAATACATAAATATTTTTTATAATAACATATTTTTTTAAAAATTTGTAGAAATTTTAAAAACAGAAAAAAATAATTAAACTGAAGAAAATAATATTTTTTATTCTGAAAAGTATAAAGTTAAATATTAAAAGTATGAAAAGATATATTTGATGCATAAAAATTGGAAAAATAAAAAAATATCGAATTGACAAAAAAAAGGAATAGAAAAGTAAAAAAAAAACAAATTATTAAAAAGCATGCAAACTAAAATATAATATTTAAAAATAAAAAATATTTTTAAATGCAAAATGAAAATACATAATATTCAAATATATGTGACTGAATAAACTTGTTAAAATATTTAAAATAAAAAAGCATTTAAATATTAAAAATATTTTAAATCCAATGAAAAAATAATCTTCAAAATTATTAAAATCTTAAAAATTAGTAAGAAATCACTCTTCAAATAATAATAATCAATTAAAATGTAGTTAAAAAAATTCACAATAAAAAATATGATGTTTTAATGAAAAAAAAAACTTAAAACATTTTTGTATAAACATAATTTTCAAAAATACATAAATAAATACAAAATAAATCCTTTCGTAAAACCATAAAAGAAATTGCATAAATAAATTTACAATAATAAAATCTTAAAACTTTTAAATATGTTGTTAAAAATACAAATAATTATAAAAGTAAACATTTTAAAAGATGTGTGAAAATTTTACAGACAAAAAAATAATCGAAATGAAGAAAATAATATGCTTTTTTAAGTATTAGATTATATATTAAAAGTATAAAAAGATATATTGAAATATTTTTATATAACGGCATGATTTTCGAAAATAGATAAATAAATATCATAAAAGAAAACCCTTCCTTAAAATTTTAAAAGAAATTGCATAAATAAATTTAGTATGATACAATTTTAAGGAATGTGTAAAGATTAAATAATTATAAAAATAAACATTTTAAAAGATGTATAGAAATTTTGAAGACAAGAAAAAACAATTAAAATGAAGAAAATAATATTTTTTTTTTCTGAAAATTATAGGTTAAATAGTAGAAGTATAAAAAGTTATACGTGATTTATAAAATTTGAAAAATTTAAAAATGTTGAATTTAGAAAAAAAATTGAAAAGTGATAAAAAGCTAAATTATGAAAAAGCATATACAGTAAAATTTAATATTAAAAATAAACAAATATTTTTCAAATGCAAAATGAAAATATATAGTGTTCAAATATATGTCACTGAATAAAATTTTTAAAATAAAACAGCATTTAAAATCCAATGATAAACATAATCTTCAAATAATAATCAATTACAGTGTAGTTTAAAAATTCAAAATAAAAAGTATAATTTTTTAATGAAAAAAATAAATTATAAATATTTTTGTATAAAAATAATTTTCAAAATACAAAATTTTTAAAATATTAAAAATATTTTAAATCCAATGAAAAACATAATCTTCAAATAATAATAAATTAAAATGTAGTTTAAAAATTCAAAATAAAAAGTATAATGTTTTAATGAAAAAATAAATTATAAATATTTTTGTATGAAAATAATTTTCAAAAATATTTTTTTTTAAATATTTAAAATAAAAAAGCATTTAAAATATTAAAAATATTTTTAATCCAATGAAAAACATAATCTTCAAATAATAATCAATTAAAATGTAGTTAAAAAATTCAAAATTCAAAATATGATGTTTTAATGAAAGAAATAAATTATAAATATTTTTGTATAAATATAATTTCCAAAAATACAAAATTTTTAAAATATTTAAAATTAAAAAGCATTTAAATATTAAAATATTAAAAATATTTTAAATTCAATGAAAAACATAATCTTCAAATAATAATCAATTAAAATGTAGTTAAAAAATTCAAAAATGAAAAATATGATGATTTAATGAAAGAAATAAATTATAAATATTTTTGTATAAACATAATTTTCAAAAATACATAAATAAATATTACAAAATAAATCCTTGCGTAAAAGTATAAAAAAATTGCATAAATAAATTTATAATAATAAAATTTCAAAACTTTTAAAAATGTTGTTAAAAATAAATAATTATAAAAGTAAATATTTTAAAAGATGTGTAAAAATTTTATAGAAAAAAAAATTGAAATGAAGAAATAATATGTTTTTTAAGTATTAGATTATATATTAAAAGTATAAAAAGATATATTGAAATATTTTTATATAACGGCATGATTTTCAAAAATAGATAAATAAATATCATAAAAGAAAATCTTTCCTTAAAATTTTAAAAGAAATTGCATAGATAAATTTAGTATGATAAAATTTTAAAGAATGTGTAAAGATTAAATAATTATAAAGATAAAAAATTTAAAATATGTATAGAAATTTTGAAGACAAAAAAAATAAAAAATGACGAAAATAATTTTTTTTCTGAAAAATATAGGTTAAATACTAAAAGTATAAAAAGATATACGTGATTTATAAGATTTGAAGAATTAAAAATATCGATTTAGAAAAAAGGTTTGAAAAGTGATAAAAAAAAATAAATTATGAAAAAGAATTTAATATTTAAAAATAAACAAATATTTTTTAAATGCATTATATGTAACTGAATAAAATTTTTAAAATATTTAAAATAAAAAAGCATTTAAATATTGAAAATATTTTAAATCCAATGAAAAAAATAATCTTCAAAATTATTAAAATCTTAAAAATGAGTAGGCAATCAATCTTCAAATAATAATCAATTAAAATATAGTTAAAAAATTCAAAATAAAAAAATATGATGTTTTAATGAAAAAAAGCTTTATAACATTTTTGTATAAACATAATCTCAAAAAATACATAAATAAATATACAAAAGAAAATCCTTTCGTAAAATCATAAAAGAAATTGCCTAAATAAATTTACAATAATAAAAATCTAAAACTTTTAAAAATGTTGTTAAAAACAAATAATTTTGAAAGTAAACATTTTAAAAGATGTGTAAAAATTTTATAGACGAAAAAAAAATAATTGAAATGAAGAACATAATATGCCTTTTTAAGTATTAGATGATATATTAAAAGTATAAAAAGATATATTGAAATATTTTTGTATAACGGCCTGCATGGTTTCCGAAAATAGATAAATAAATATCATAAAAAAAATCCTTCCTTAAAATTTTAAAAGAAATTGCATAAATAAATTTAGTATGATAAAATTTTAAAGATTGTGTTAAGATTAAATAATTATTAAAATAAACATTTTAAAATATGTGTAGAAATTTTGAAGACAATAAAAACAATTAAAATGAAGAAAATAATATTTTTTTTCTGAAAAGTATAGGTTAAATACTAAAAGTATAAAGAGATATACATGATTTCTAAAATTTGAAAAATTAAAAATATTGAATTTAGAAAAAAGATTTGAAAAGTGATAAAAAAACTAAATTATCAAAAAGAATATAAAGTAAAATTTAATATTTAAAAATAAATAATTATTTTTTAAATGCAAAATGAAAATAGATAAAGTTCACATATATGTGACTGAATAAAATTTTTAAAATATTTAAAATAAAAAGCATTTAAAATATTTAAAATATTTTAAATCCAATGAAAAACATAATCTTCAAATTATTAAAATTTTAAAAATAAGTAAGAAATTAAAATTCAAATATTAAAATGTAGTTAAAAAAATTCAAAATAAAAAATTTGATGTTTTAATGAAAAAAATTAAAATATTTTTGTATAATGATAATTTTAAAAAATACATAAATAAATATTGCGAAAGAAATCCTTTAGTAAAATTATAAAAGAAATTGCATAAATGAATTTTCAATAATAAAATTTTAAAACTTTTAAAAATGTTGTTAAAAACAAACAATTATAAAATTAAACATTTTAAAAGATGTGTAAAAATTTTATAGTCAGAAAAAAAAATATTGATGTATAGAAATTTTGGACGCAAAAAAAAATTAAAATGAAGAAAATAATGTTTTTTTGTCTGAAACGTATAGGTTAAATATAAAAGTATAAAAAGATATACGTGATTTATAAAATTTGAAAAATTAAAAATGTTGAATTTAGAAAAAAGATTTGAAAAGTGATAAAAAAACTAAATTATGAAAAAGAATATAAAGTAAAATTTAATATTTAAAAATGAAGAAATATTTTTAAATGAAAAATGGAAATACGTAATGTTCAAATATAAGTGACTAAATAAAATTTCAAAATTTTCATAAAAATAAAAGGTAAAAGCATTAAAATAATGAAACCTAATCGAAGTGGAATGAGAAATTTAATTATTTTATAATAAGACTAAATATAATGAAATAATGTTTAATAAAATATTGAAGCTTTTAAAAATGGTTCGTTAAACATTTATATTTTCAAAACTATAACAATGAGAATTTAAAATAATAATAAAAATGGTATTAATTCTGAAATTTGAGTTCAAGAACCTGTTTTAATTTTTATTTTATCTTTTCTGTTTTCTTTTATTCTTCTTGCCAATTCTTGTCAATTGGAATTGGAGGTCATAAGCCTAAACAAGGTGGTGACTATCAATGCATTGGATCATAGAAACCGAAAGAAACTAAAAGCAAATACAGTAAAAAGAGATAAAAAAAAATCTGAAAACCCAATGTTTACCTGTAACCTCTGTTTTTCTGGATCCAATGTTTCGTTGGATATGTTTCTCATCTTCTGCAAAAGAAAAAAAAAATGGAAGAATCGGTAATTAATGAAGTAACATAAAAGCATCCAAGTTCAAACAAGAGTGGTTCATAAACATAAAGAACGGTTGCGTGAGTTGGAAGAGAATGCAAGATAGTGATGTAGGAATATAAACAAGAAACGATGCGATATAATCAGTTACTGTGTGTGTAAAATTGTGTGAATATAAACAAGAAAGTATGCAAATGGCAAAAATGATGGTGTAGTTGAGGGAGACATGTGACTTCGAGAATATTCGTATTATTGACCAATGGAGAAATCACTGTTAGTCCGAGAAGAAGACTTGACTAGATTGTGAAGCCTTTGGTGGGAGAAACAGAACTTTGACACAGCAATGCGGACATTGAAACGACAAAAGAGAGCATGAATTAAACTACATCAAAGAATTACTAAAAAAAGAAAGAGAAACAAGAAATTCTGGATAACACACTCAGATATATTAAAATATATTACACAATGATTTTCTCCTATAAACAATAAAGGGCCAATCAAAGTAGAATAGATTTTGCAGAAGAAAAAAGAGACAGAAAAGGAGGGTAGCATCGATCTTACCACAAAGCAGAGGAACACACACTGAAGATGCTTCTCACTTTCTTGCGGTGAGTGGTGAAATAAGAGAAAATGCCAAATTCTGTTTTCTTTCTATTTAAATAAGACTTTTCCCACCGCCTATTCAGATCGCAAATTAAATTTATGTATAATAAATTAATTGAAAATAAGTTTAAGATTTTTTTTAACCAACCTCGTTTACGTCTTCACGCAATTAAGAAAATAAATTAAATCAAGATATGATGTGATAATAATGTCTAAAATATATTATTCTTGATATCCATATTTTTTAGTAAATATTTAGTGTAATGCTCCATAAAACAAATAAACGTGCTAATAAATATTAAAAATGTTTCATAGGATATAAAAGTGACAATAATTGAACTTTAGTAAATATAATTCTTTCATAAATCAATCTGAAATTGTATATAAAATTATCATCATTCTTTTTTAATTTATAGGATTTTAAATCTCCTCAAAGTTTACTATCTTTTCGGATAAGCCTTTTCAATAGGGTTTTATATCCAACCCATCCCCTTTTTTTAGCATTTATTTATGATGAAGCTATTTTTTAATTTGTCACAAAAATTGTCATTTAATATTAAGTATGAAAAGAAGACCAAACTTAAATATTTAAAAAAGTTGAAGAACAAATTCATGAATTTAAAAAAAAGGAACTAAAATTAATTTTTAAAATAAATATAGGGAGCAAAAAGATGTGTTTGTCCTTGTTAAATCCTTCGTTAATCTCTTATTTATTTTCAATGTGGAGTTGTAAAAGAAGTAATGAGTATCGAGATAACAACACCATTTTCTTTATCCAATAAGAGAGTCATGATGTAGTTATTTCAAACACTTTATGCTAAAGACTCGGTTGAGAAAGGTACTTTTCCTTCTTTGAGTGTCCAAAGAGTTATTTAAACAGAACAAAAGTAAAAGTTGAATTAGAAAGGCAATAGCTGATTATAATTTAAGGAGAATTATCAGATATCTCCAAAACCACTATTGTGTCTTTTGCTTAAATTTTAAATTTCAAATATCAAAGAAGTAACCTCTTTCAAAATAAAGTTTGCAGACATTCATCACCCAAAACCAATTTAGATTATTTTGTTGCTTGATTCGTTGCATAAATGAAGCTTACGAATAGTAATGATTCGTTGCCCTATGTTTATCATCTATGTTTTAGGTTAATCCATTTTATTTTAATTTTTAGGAGAACTCTTCAAAATAATATTATCCAAATAAGAGTGAAAAGTAAAAGACCATGTAAACCACAGACATATAATAAGAATTGTAATAATATACCAATCAAACAAACAATCCTAAAAAAATCATTAACCAAATTTTCTCTTTTTTTTTCTTTACTTTATTAGAAAAAGGAAAAAAAATCAAAATTCAAACTCGATCTTATCCAGCGCCGCCGCTACAGATCCCAGTGAGCAAAACCGGGAATCTACTGCAAAGACTGCCCGCCGTCGATGCTCCGTCGTCAACGGTCGACGGAGGAAGAACCCTACCGTCGGAAAACAAAGCCCGGCCGTGGTTGCTTGGCGAATCCATCACCATTCCTTCAAGTTCCGCCGCCGTACCATAAAACGCGCCGTCACCGAACCGCCGTTCCACCTCGAGAAACTCACCTAGCGAAGCCGGCCTTGGGTCGCCGTCCCTGCAAAGCCACCACCACTTCCGCCGCCGCTCGAGTGCGACGATGGACTTCTTCTTCTTAGACTCGGGAGCCCTCTGGCGGGCACCTACTGCGGCGGCGGCGGCGGCGGCGTTGGAGGTGGTGGAATGTGGATGGGTGTCGGAGGCTCTGAAGGTAATAGCCGGGAAGCTGACACCCATAAGAGTGCCGAGTGTGGTGCTTCTGTCATGGAAGAAGGATCCCGTAGACTAGGAAAATCCAAAAGGCAGAAATAAAGAGAAATGAAAGTTGAGGAGATTTGAGAATTGGGTTGGATTTTGTTGAGGGTGAAAGTGTTACCTCGGTGTCAAGATCAGAGGAGGAAATGGATGAATTGGTGGGCGAAGATGGTGGTGGCAGCAATTCAGTGGCTGGATCTAGCATTGTTCGGGGTGGCTGCCTGGATGCAACAAAATGTGTGTTGAGATGAGAAAAATAGTTACTTCTATGAACTCATTACTGTTTGTGAGGACTGCCAGTGAATGATGCGAAAGAGGGACACAAAGGGAGAGAAGTGGGTTCTCAGATCATTCATTCTCTTTCAAATCATTCTTCCCTCATGCACTTCAAATCTGTTCTTTGTATCTTAAATTTACCATTCCTCTTAATGCTTCACTTCAAATTTTAAATATTTTATTAAACTGCTGTAATTTTGATTGGATTTTACTCTTCAAACTTTAAAAATTACCAAAAATTACTAAATTGTATTTAGAGATACAGTTTTGTAATAAAGAAATTTTGCTTAGAGACAGAAATTCTAACATTCTATAAAAGTTTATCATATTGGTGGAGGATTAAATATTTATAATTTCTTTTTCATTTTTAACATATAAATTAATGTATTATAATAATAATAAAGTAATAATATTATATAAAATTACAATAATAACAGAGTAATTTAAACTAAGAGATATATAGCTTTACTAATTAACTTAAGTGCTGCTTTGAATAAATAAATTTAAATATCTAAAATTGTTCTTAAAAAACTTGATGGACTGACTTTAAATTTATCAAAATTTATAATAAATTATAGATTTTTTATATTATATTATTTAAATATATATATAATATATAATAATATTGTAATTTAAATAATAAATTTTTATTAAAAGATAATAATCATTTTAAAAAGCTGATTGATGACCCATTAGGTCATCTCATCTTTTGTGAATCACTAGTGAACTAAATTAGAATGAATCTGATTAACCATTTTTCCACTCTTCATTATAATCTTTTCAAGTAATTACTATACATATTAATAAGACATAATATCCTATACAATTTAGTATTTAAGTGTTTTTTAGTAAGAAGATATATTAATTTGATTTTGAAAAATCTCATAAATTCAAATCCACATTGTTGTGAAAAAACTAAACTAATTTGAATTTTTATAGATCTAAATCCAAATAATTGGATTATGTTATTCAATCTTAAATTCATATTTTTAAAATAAAGTTTTTATATTTATAATTTAGTTTATTCAAGTTTAAAATTATATATTCTTTTCCAACTTTAGTTTTTCTTATCACACTTTTATAAGTAAATTAAATTATCACAATTTCCCTTTGAACATAAAAAAGGGTAAAATATCTCTAAATTTAAAATTGTAACTCCTTTAATATATTAAATTTGTATATATCTGATTGTCAAGTGCATAGGCTTAAATATAGTTATTTTTATTAAACACAATTCATTTAGTAATATATATATATTGAAACCTAAACACCACATTATAGAAACTTGTTTTTTTTTTCTTTCTTTACTGAATTTTTTATATTAGTTGTTGAGATTTGTGTATACTCTAATCCATGGGACAATTGGTCATATTTTTTAATATTTAAGGGGAGGGAAATTTATTAAGTGGTATTACAAACATTTAAAGATCTAAATTATGATTTACTGTTTGAGAAAAATTTGACTATGCAAAAATATAGATAAATTGACATATGTAAATATTTATAATAAAATTATCAATATCTTGTAATTATACATACAGTTAAAAAGGACAAGAAGATAAAAATTTTCTCAGTTTTAATTTTTCTTACTAAAAGTATCTTGATTCTTATTTTTAAATATAATAAATATTAATTTTTTCATTTTTATTTTATTGATACAGATTAATTTTATCGGGTTTAATATAATTATAATTATAATTATTTATTATTTTAAATATTAATTAAATAATTTTTAAAAGATAAAAATTATAATAAAAAACTTATAAGATAAAGAATTTAATATTAAAATAATATATATTTTATTTTTTAATAATAAATATTAATAAAAAATTATAATTGGATGGATGAGGATTAATGGAATAAAGAAATTATAATCGGATGGTGGAGGATTTAGGGAATGCAATAATTTTTGGAATATGTTTGAACAGCAAGAGATGTATAAGATGGACACTTCAATACTGGGCATGACTGTTATTCCGACATACTCCTCCCTTCTGTCGGTCATCTTTTCTTTTTTTGTGGAGCCAAAATCACGAGCAAGGACCCTTCATTCACGTTTAAACAACAAAAACTTCACTGTTTTTTCACAGTGCAGTAACAAGGTTTTGTTGGAGATGATAGATTAACATCTTAACAATGTTTCAGGGCTTTTCCCAAAAACACCACACACTCAACCTCTGTTAGCTTAAATGGATCACTTTTTATTAAATTGCTGCAATTTTCTTTTTCTAAATTTAACAAAATCAATATTTTTTTAAACAAACTTACACAAATAAAATAAATAACTAAAAGTATGGATTTTAAAATTTTATTTTCAGTAATTTGATTAATAGATTTTTTAAATTTTTATGTAAATATATATTTTAATAATTTAATTAATAAGTTAAAATTAACAACTTCTAATTCTTTTAAACGGTTTCTTTTTTAAAAAAATTAAACAAACATATCTTTTATTTTAATTTTTTTAGATCATGTGATTATTAAAGTTATATACATTGTTAAAAATATATACTAATAATTTCAAAAAAAGTATGATAATATATTTAATGTTTAAATTTTAATTTATTAATTAAATTATTGAAAAACTTTAAAAATAAAATCTAAAATAATAAATCAATTTAGAAAAGCAAAAACTTTTTAAAAAATAGAGTGGTGTGACTAATTGACGACTTCTTTCGAAAATTTACAAAAGAAAAAATTGTGTATTCAAGGTACAACTAATTAATATATTAATATGAAGTTTTAAACACAATTTTACATTTGGAAGTCATACAACATACTTATTTCCGTAAATTTTTTTAAATTTATCCATTTCGATAAATTAACGGTTTACTTATTTGGTATCAATGAAATAGTATTTTGTTGGAAAAAAATATCCATAATATTTTCTTTAAATTCTTCGTAAACTAAAAGGTTTATATGAAAAACTAAATAATAAAACTTAAAAAAACAACAAATTAATTTATACTAAACGAAGTAAATTTTATGGAGAACTTCTTTTGTATTTTTATCTTTTAAAAATACTTAACAAAGAAATTTATTGAAGTTCCCACATAAAGAAATTTGACAATGATGTTTATTTTTAAAATTTTGAAGTATACAATTTAATAGTCTGTTTTTTATTTGAGAAGAATAGAAGTAAACCGTGATATATATAGTTTATTTTTTTTTATTCTATTGATAAATTAAATTTACTATTGGACAAAAAAAGTGTTAATTTAAACAAGTTTTACATGGAGGTAGTCGTCTCTTTCACAAGAGTTAAACTCTTCTTTGTGGTTTCTTGTAGTCAATTGAATCAATTTCATCATATGCTGCCATTGTGGTAAAGGTTCTAGTAAATGAAGAATTCACTGTTCAAGGCCTTATCCTAGCACAGTATCTCACCAACTAAATCGGCTGCTTAACCGGGAAAAATGAAGAGTATCTTCTAAACTGGGATTAGTGGATTTTCTTCACAAAATCTGCAGCAATGAGTATGCTTGTTGTACATCCTATTAGTTGAATAGCATATTGAAAAAAATAGAAAAAATGGAAACAACACGCAATAGTTATCTTCAAAAACAAAATTCGTATTCAGTAGCATTTTACAAAACATCATACTGTAAGTAAAATGTTGATTGGTTCAATGATATAAATGGAGAACAGGTCCACATGGCTGATAAATCAACAAGTACATTCATCTGGGCTTCAAGAACAGACTAAAAAGTTCTAAACCTAACAAGCCGAGACAAAAATTTACAATGCTTGGCTTAGGTTGGGACCCCTAGGAACTGAGTTCAAGAAACCTTTGTGCCATGGGATGCTTGGCCTCAGAGAGTTTATGAGGCTTCAGAACTTCAACAATTTCACCATCAACAAGCAGGCACACTATGTCAGCGATCCTCTGGATTTGTTTGATGCTATGAGAGACCAGGATCACTGTCATGCCTCTATTCTTGTTCAGCTTCATCAGGGCATCCTCTATGTTTTCTGTCGATATAGGATCCAAAGCACTAGTAGGCTCATCCAACAACAAAACCTTTAATTCAAAAAAGACCAAATAAAATAAAGATTACAAACAGAGACGCAAACAGAAAATAATGTTAAAAAGACAAAAGGAATTTTATGTTACCTCCGGTGAATTAGCCAAAGTCCTAGCAAGTGCAACCCTTTGAGCTTGACCCACAGAGAGTTCAGCCCCTGACTTATCCATGAAAGAAGCATCTAAGTCTGCCATTGTCAGCAACTTGCGCACCTCGTCATCAGTTAGTTTTTTCCCTCTAAGTCCTGGTCCATACCTCACATTGTCAGCAGCTGTGCCTGTAGAATGGATGCCCTCCAACATTAATAGAGAAGGTTCAATTTTAAACAACAAGGAAAAAAATAAACTTTCTTTCAATACAGAAAAAATCAAGAAACTAGTAATTGAATTTAGTGAAGAGTGACAACAATTTTATTGACTGACTTTCTAAAAATTATAGGTAGATTATTTTGTCTGTGATCTTACTTTTTGTGGTATATTATTGGTATGAATAATTAGATGGGATGTTGAAGGGAAGAGAGATTGTGACCTTGAAAGAGGGCAGGGAGTTGAAAGAGCATGCCAACTTTCCGGCGAAGAGAGAGGACGTCGAGATGGGAGATGTCTTGTCCGTCGAGGAAGACGGAGGCGGAGGGGGGTTCCCAGAGACGGTTTAAGGCTCTCAAGAGCGTTGACTTGCCGCTACCGCTGGGGCCTATGACCCCAACGATGACACCCTTTGGGATGTCGAGGTTGATGGCCTTGAGGATTGAAACCCCATCGTGGGAAACTCGGGTGAGATTTCTTATCTGGAATATGGGTTTGGCAGTTGCATCCACTTCCAACAAGTGTTCCCTGCAATCATCTGTCAAAGTTTGTGGTGAAAGAGGGTGAAATGTACTGAATTGACTTGAAGAAGAATGAATAGTGGGAGGCTTACCTAGGAGAGAAGACATTGCTGTGAGAAGATGAGAAGGAAGAAGAATGTGAAAGAAAAAGAAGTGGGTGAAGAAGAAAGAGCCTGCCCCAGAGGGATCATATTCTAGCACAAGATGTGTCCTCCCTCACAAAACTCATTTTTTAATAAAGATGAAAGGGAAGGATGAGTTAGGGAAGATGACATGGCAAGTTGGTAGTGGAGCAAGGTGCATAGAAAACGTGGCAAGAGAGCTTCAAGATTATAATGCCAAGAATACCCCTGCAACACCATTTCCCATTCAGTCCCAAAAACTATTCGCAATTGCAATCGTCGTCCGTACGGCACCGCGGCAAGAACCATGCCTCGTCCCAACTGCTTGTTCCTCTCTCTCGCGCTTTCTCTTGCTCTCCTCACTCTCTCTCTCTCCGTCGCCGCACGCCAATTCGTGCTCGTCCTCTCTCAGGAAGACTTCAAGGACGACCCTTCCCCTGAACCGGAATCCTCCGCCGAGTGGGACGAGCTCGGCGATGGAGACGCCCACAAATCCGAGGAGGACCTCGACCCCGGCTCATGGCGCCCCATCTTCGAGCCCCCCGCTGGAGACCCCCAACCCCTCCCGGAATCCGACGCCTCCTATTACACCGCCGTCGACAAGCTCATGTCCGGCCACCCCGCCTTAATTGAGGACGGCGCCGCAGAGATCGCTGCCGTGGCCGAAACCGGCCACCCAGCCGCGCAATCGGTTCTAGGGTTTTTGTGGGAAATGGGGCTTTTGAGAGAGCGAAGCAAGGGGAAGGCGTTCTTATACCACCACTTCGCCGCCGAGGGTGGCAACATGCAGTCCAAGATGGCTTTGGCTTATAAGTACACGCGCCAAGACGTGAGTTTGCTTCACCCCCTCTCTTTTTTTTCCTCCCCCTTTCTGATTAGTGACTGATTTCTCTTTACGATCTCTGAATATTGTGATAAATTCCATCGCCATTGGTACAGATGTTTGACAAAGCTGTTAATCTGTATGCTGAATTAGCTGAAGTTGCTGTGAATAATTTTTTGATTTCGAAAGATTCCCCTGTGATTGAACCGGTTAGGCTCCACAACGGGGCTGAGGAGAACAAGGAGGCTCTGAGAAAATCAAAGGGGGAAGAGGACGAGGACTTTCAGATACTCGAGTATCAAGCCCAGAAGGGGAATGCTGCTGCCATGTACAAAGTTGGCCTCTTTTACTACTTTGGCCTCAGGGGATTGAGGCGTGATCATTCCAAGGCGCTGTCATGGTTTTTGAAGGCTGTGGAGAAGGGAGAGCCACGATCTATGGAGCTTCTTGGAGAGATCTATGCTAGGGGAGCAGGTGTTGAAAGAAACTACACCAAAGCTTTTGAGTGGCTCACACTTGCTTCCAGGCACCACCTGTATTCTGCTTATAATGGGATGGGATATTTGTATGTTAAAGGCTATGGAGTTGACAAGAAGAATTACACTAAAGTAGGATTGTGGTTATATGTCCACCTTGTCATTATTTGGCTCCCTTTCTGTGTGTGTGTTTGTGCTGTCATCCTTGACTTATGATATCATTTGTGAATCACAGGCAAAGGAGTATTTTGAAAAGGCTGCAGAGAATGAGGAGGTTGGGGGCCACTATAACCTGGGTGTCATGTATCTCAAGGGGATTGGAGTTAAGAGGGATGTTAAGCTGGCCTGTAAGTTCTTCGTGTTGGCTGCTAACAATGGTCAACCAAAGGCGTTCTACCAGTTGGCTAAGATTTTCCACAATGGTGTTGGGTTCAAGAAGAATATTCACTTGGTAAGTTGATTGATTCTTTGTTTTATGAAAGTGTTGCTAAATCAGAAGGATTAATGTATGTGACAGATGTTAATATGATTCTCACAAAATTTTAATACAATGTAGTATATTTCAGGATATGTAAGTGATATATTTAACTTTGAGTTGTCTAATCTCAGTGTAATCATACGTATAACTGCAATTTTCTGCAGATGACCCAATTATTTGTTCATCTTTTCTGGAATTTCTTGATCTTTGTGGTTCATCAGTCTGCCAGTCTAAAATTTTGGGCTGACATAATTATTATTATTATTAAGTATTACTGAATATTTTTTATACTTGCAACAGAAGAATGAAATTGATCAGAAAAGCTAGATTAAAATTTGGGATTGATGATTATAAGGTATAGGTAGTTTTCATTTTGTTTGTGTTCTCTAATACATCCCCTGTACAGCAATGGCTCATATGTGTGTGTGCGTATGTATTTTGGGTAATACCATTTGAGATGATATCTATAATTCATTTGAATACAGCTACAGCGATTATTAGTGAAACTTAATCTGAGTACTGGCCTTAAATTAAGTTCGTGCCTGTATTTTTCATTTTTTAATGACTATTCTATCATCAAAAGTTTCTGCCAACAAATTATCTGCTAACATTCCTTTTTGTTGTTTTAGGCTACTGCACTGTACAAACTAGTTGCAGAGCGGGGTCCGTGGAGTTCTTTGTCTAGATGGGCTCTAGAGTCATACTTAAAAGGTGATCTTGGCAAGGCATTTATGTTGTATTCAAGGATGGCTGAGATGGGGTATGAGGTGGCACAGAGTAATGCTGCTTGGATTCTTGACAAATATGGGGAACGTAGCATGTGCATGGGTGAATCTGGATTTTGCACTGATGCAGAAAGGCATCAGAGGGCACATTCTCTGTGGTGGCAAGCTTCTGAGCAGGGTAATGAACATGCTGCTTTACTCATTGGAGATGCGTATTACTATGGTCGGGTATGTGGTTTTGGGATGAATTGAGCATGTACAATGCTGTGAATTCAATTTCAGCCATTATGCTACCTTTCCCTGCATCTTTTGACTTTCTTCTGTTTTCCTTCTACCTTATGTCAGGGCACAGCCAGGGATTATGAGCGAGCTGCTGAGGCTTACATGCATGCCAAATCACAATCTAATGCACAAGCCATGTTCAATCTTGGATACATGCATGAGCATGGCCAAGGACTTCCATTTGACCTTCATCTAGCCAAGCGATACTATGATGAAGCTCTAGATCATGATCGTGCAGCAAAGTTGCCAGTTACGCTAGCTCTTTCAAGCTTGTGGATTCGTAAGAACTATGCTGACAGTTTCATGGTGAGTTTCTTTGGTTTACCTAATATCCCATACATTGAATATATTTGATAGAGAGAGAAAATTTATCTTTTTATTATGGACTGAATAGTACAACGGCTCTGTAGACCACAGTAACTCAATAAGAATCAGTTGTAACAAACTAACAAAGTCAATTACAGAGAGCTAACTCATATTATCCTGCTATAGTTTCTGTTAGAGTTTTATTTGATACAAAGGAGTTATACTCTCAAATTAGACAACGACTGGTTTATTTGGGGTATAATCTGTTTAATATTGAGTAGAAGACACTGAATCACTCACTTCACCTCTTTTTTCTTACTTTGTCATTGACGTATGTCTTTGTTGGAGTTATAAGTTTAAATTGGAATCCAACATTGTATATAAATGGACTAGTTGAATAATATATTTGGAAAAAGACTTACAAACATATTATCTTGAGGTTTTAGATTAAAAGTATTATTGTGTTTTATATGTATGCTCGTGACCCATTAGTGGATATCGGAGTTGATGATTTGGGGTGTTCAGCTCAAACGAATATAATGGAGTTGATGGTGGATCATGGAATATACAGATGATCTCTTGTATCCTAGCAGTGAATCAAGGCGGTGTATTGGAGAGGTTATAATGTGAAGGGACTGACTCAGGAGAGTTTGTTGGAGTTCAAGTGAGTTGGAGTCATACATTATATAGAAATGAGAGGAAGACCAACAAACTAAGATTTTGGGTTGAGGGGGTGTCATGATTTTTTATGTAGTTGACTTGTTGCTCTTTGATGAATATCTCTCTGGTGTGTTCCTTTGGATATCCCAACAGTCTTACCCTCTCAGTGGCCTCAATATGTAACTATGCTTTTACACTTTTCAAATGATATTTCAGATCTCTCACTGTTGGATTGCATTGTGCTTATTGTATTTTTTAGGTCCATGTGATTGATTCATTGCCAGAACTGTATCCTAAATTAGAAGCTTGGGTGGAGAATGTGCTCATGGAAGAGGGAAATGCTACTATTCTGACCCTCTTTGCATGCCTCATAACTGTGCTATATCTCCGCGAGAGGCAACGAAGGCAAGCTGGTGTTGCAGCTGGAGAGGTGGCTCAGCCAAATCTCCCCAACGAGCTTGGTGTACCTGCAGCACTCTAGTTCGGCTGGACCTTCCCTTTTAGCTATAGGCCAAATTGTACCATAGGGAAACTTATAACTGCATTTGTAGATATTCATTTGTAAGGTAGGAGCACTGCTTTCACACCTTTTCACAACCCAAAATATGAGAGCCCAAGCAAGATCCATACACTTCGTAAGATTTTGTATCTTTTATTATCGACTTCAGAGCAAATTCACTAACCAGCACAGAACCTCTTTTAGATTTTATTATAGTTCGAAAGTAATTCCCATTGACACTGATTGCAACATTAAATAATTAAGCCCCCGTTTATGGTATCACACGTAATTTGCGCAATTCATGTATTAGATGAGTCAGTAATAAAGTTATTTGGTTGGACGAATTCGTATCTTTCTTTATGCAGGACGAAATATATTCTTGGCTCTAACCCAAATGAAATCTTGCTAGGTTCATTCATTTTAAAGAAAAGGTTGGATTAACTCGATTTGTGAATCTGATTTATTAGTATGCTTAAATTGTATAAACTAACATGATTAAAAAAACAAACTCTAAAAATATATGCATGTAATAAATTATTGATAGATGCTTTTTGAATATATAAATAATGAGAAAAGATAATGAATAATTTTAGAACTGCATTATATTTTAAATTTACATATTAATTAATGTCATTTAAACAACTAATAACTTTTATAAACAAAAGAAAGGTAAATATATCACGGGAGACACTTCAGAAAATTAAAATCATCCCCATTCAAGAATATCTAAACAGAAAGATTTCCACGAAAACAACTCTTGATTATTCTCATTCTAAATAACAATTCCAATTTACGAAGAAAGAATTTGTAATGTATATTTTAAAATAAATATCAACATACACATATCATATTGTATTTGTATAAAACATCATCTATTCAGATTTATAATTATTTAAAAACTACAGTGCATAAATACGTTTAACGTTGATCCAGGATTGAACCAACCAAAATATAATATAACATAATTATATTATGTTATATTATATTGAGCCACACAGGTCAAGAATATCCCTCAAGCAGTAATAGTGACATATATACTTTGTTAACATACGCAATTTCTGCATTTCATAAACTTACATGTTTACATTCGAAATACAGCCTAGGAAGATTACAAGAAAGAGTTTCTATGCACATGACAACACATTTCATCTTTCTCAACAAAATATAGTTGCATCTCCTAGGATCCCCACGTATTCCTTCAAAAGGAGGCAAAAAGCAGGATTTACAACGATATATCTACTCTATCATGTATCTCCCATTATTTTGGTGTCAAATATTCTGAAGTTTCTACTGCCCCAGATATCAGCTTTGGAGACATAGTATGACATGAGACAAACACAAATCCATGGTGGATTTCTTGGAGTATCCTTTACCCCATCATTGCTAGCATCAGGTTCAGCTACTCCAAGTAATCTCTTCAGCTTGCTTCTCAACTTGTCAACGTCCGGATAACCATCAAAAAGAGTCTCCTGTCATATATCATGACAAGTACGGAAAAAAATCAGTTAAGCAGAACGCGAACAAATAAACAAATAAATAAATAAATAAAAATAAGCAAAATTACAGCTTTTTTTGCGAGCCTAGTACAGATAATTGCCAAGAATACAACTTGAAATCAACAATGTCCACTGAATAGTAAAGTGTAACATCATTTGACTAGAATCTTTACGTGCATGCGGCGTAATTGGTGCCAAAAAGATCCTAAAAGAGAGAAGTTAAAGTTTGTTCTAACCCCATCCTCAGCAAATACATAAGCATGGATTCTAGCAGTTGAATCCTCCAGTGTTAGCCTCATTCTATATATCCCAGCAGGAGAGCGGAGATTTTCAGCTTCGCATGGCATTGCTGCTACCACCCGCACAACACACTTGAATTTAGCCGTCACCTTCAACATAAGAATTTAGCCATAAAAATGAATAGCAACAGTAATGCTCAAAGGTAAATTTAGCAATATGGAGTTTGATGTTAAAAGTGTGGGCTGTGAAGAAAATAATGTATCGTACCTCTGAATGAGTGAGGACACTCATTAAAGTAACAGGTTTCATATGATCATGATGATTGACTACTGTAAGGATAAAGCTTAGTGTCATAAATCTAAGTCAACATTCCCGAATCAAAGACTTGGTGTGTCAGGAATGAAATACCTGTAATCAGCGAAGGCTCCGGGAAGCTGCAATAAGGCCATTTCAAAGATAACCTCTCACCTGACAACCTGGTCCAACATAAGTAAGAGACATGCAGAAGTTTCAGTTAACTGAAACCATATAGAGTCAACTAGATTACACCTTTGACGTTCTACAATCAGCTGGTCCTCGTTAGGAGTATAGCGAAGCTTTGTAAAAGGGGTAAAAACACCATGCAATAGTCCAGCATGCACCTCAAGACGCATATTGATAAACTTGACCCATTTACCAATGCTTAGAAGGTGTAAGTGATTCTTCTCAACACCTGCCTCCAAAGTTATTCTCAAGATGGATCCAACAGCTGGAAAAGTACATAAAATATCTCTGGGCAAAGGCAAAGGTTCCAGTTGTAGGGGAAGTGGAGAATTAATTTCATCTTCTAGCCTGCAATTCAGAAAACAAATAAAAGTTATATTAGACCACTCTCACAAATCATAATATTATAATTTATACAAAAAAACATACAATAACAATGAAACCTAGTTAAAAAACACTACTCCAATCTAAGGTAGCATTTCGCACACAAAGACGATGGAATAGCTTTATCCTATTCCCCTTGGTTCCACCCTTTTTAGTGGAATAAAAATTGTCATTTTTTAACCTCATGTTCGGTCCTATAACCTATTCCATTATTAATATGTTATGCTCCATCCTATTTTAACTGACTCACCTAATGCTCCCAAGTGATGTTTTTGATAATATAAAAATTGTTATGCTCCATCCTATTTTAACTCACTCACCTAACGCAACCCAGTGATGTTTTTGATAATATAAAAACAAAAATATTTTATCCAGTCCAAACTTTACAATTCTTGGCATGTCATTACAATTAAATCACCGGTCAAAACTTCATTTAAAACAGCACCCTGTGCAAAGAAAGAAGGGGGAGGGGAGCGTTGGAGAAGATAAATGGCACACAAGAGACAAAAAAATAACTTCAATACATTTCCAGAACAGAAAGCAATAAAACACCAACCATAGCATTGTTATGCCTATTTCCAGCAACTTGCCTTTGATAGGATTCTATAAACAGAGCACTAGAAGGTAAATATAAGAAATTAATTGTATTAACTCAGGATGTACATTTGGGAAAAGGAGCTGAACTGACAACGTAAAAGTAATATAGCATCAACTCACTTTGAACATATGGAATTTGGTTGGGTATCAGTACCATCCCAGGCAAAGATAAACCATTCATCTTTTGCAGCTTCCTGGCAGTGGATGATCTTAATGTGGACAAGAAAGTAAAAGTATGAAGAACAATCAACAACTTGGTCTGGTAACAACTAAACGTAACACCCAATCTTATAAAAAAATCATATATTTTAATTATTCTATTTATATGAGGATCTCTCAAACTCAATCAATCATGCAAAATATCAGAACTAGAAAACAGCTTAATTACCTTGCATGCCAAATTAATGTAAGTTCCTTCCTTGATTTCTCTGAACATGGGAAAGTTACTAGAATCTACACAGTTCAAAATATAAAACTAGACGAAGTTAATAATTACCCAATAACTACTGAACCACTTAAGCAGAAAACCTAGAGCATAAATTGATTTCAATAAAGATCATTCTTGATCTTGATCAAGCTAAAATGCAGAACAAATCATTGGCACGTATTAAATCACTTAATTAAGTACTAGCTAATTTATAACAAACAGCAACATACTCCTGCCACAAGTCACCCACACCAAAGAGGCATTGCCTAACAAGTAATTAAGTATCATATCATCATACCCATCCTACAGGCCAAGAAGGAACGCAATACGTCTCAAACAACTTTTCCCTCTTTGAATCAATTGCATGCTCATACCAGGGATTCAGATTCTTTTAATGAACGTTTTAGAAAATGTCTAAGCAGTTTATGCCTTAAGGATTTATACATACAAGAATAATTATGGATTGTAAGAAGAGATTTTACACCAATTGAGTTCTTTCAGGTTTCAAGCACGAGTTAAAAGTAACTGAGTGAATGCGTGCATATGAAGATTAAGTTTAAATTAGACTAGGGAAATTGAAGACAAATAAACTGAATTCTGGTACATCAAAGCTGAAATAATAGAGAACCTTCATGAAGCTGGAAATAGACCAGCCATTTTCTCAGCTTATCTATGAGCATCTTGTCTTCATCTCTGGGGTGAAATTTAAAAGAAACTTGATATGGGTCTAAATCATCACCATCTTTGCCTCCATATAAAGCAAAAGAGGAAAATCTTTTGTTGAAAACAACATTTACTTCCCCATTGTGTGCTTTTACCTAAAAAGGATAAGAGAAAAAATTTCATAGAAAAAAGGAACAAGTTTATCTATCTATTTTCTACACTTGGTGTAGTTTACTTCCATTCAACTTGCACGGTATGAAGCAAACGAGCGTAGAGTTGATGCTCAATGTATTTTCAGTTCTTTGCAGAATTATCAAATAACATGTCTGCTTGTGGATGCATGCACGCTGGGTTGTCAACATTAAAGCCTTTTTATTGTTAGAAACATGTATATAAAAACCAAGACAGGACCAGAAAACAAAAAGCAAACATCTCTCTACATACAGAGGTTAATACCGGTATTAGAAATTACCACGACACGACAAAGCTGAATTACATCCCCAACAGCAGCAACAAGGGGGAGTCTTTCTGTATTTTCAGCAAAAAGGTTGACAGTCATGCCGATATCGTGACGTGTGTCGTCAACAATTCTGAGGACAGAACAGTAATCTGCACAAGTTTTTTTTATAAAGGATAAAATGAATAGTAGCAGGGGATGTTACATGTTAATAATAACTTGGGAGAGATCTGAAACCTAAAGTAAAGAAGATACACTTGAATACGAGTATTCATCAAAATTAAGGGGACCCATAAAAGCACAAGTTCATAAGAATGGAAAAGTTAAGTTATAAAAACAAAAGATTCAAAATTTGATTTTCTATCAACTTCAGAAACCTCTCCTTCTCCTATCTCTTCCCCTCGTTCCTCTGTTTCAAGATGGTTTTAAAAAGAAATGAAATGAAATAGGGAGTGACACTGGCTCAGAACACACTTTCACGATAAAGTTCATCAATCTACTACCAAGGAAGTAAATGGCAGCCGTAAGTCCGGCCTTTTAATCATCATTGCCAGTGAAACTCGGAAGGATCCAAACTTCGTGGACTGAAATGAAGAAATGTAGGGTTTAGGGTTTACCCGTGCCCTTTGTTGGCTTTGGAAAGCCGCTTTCAAGAATAACGGCAATGAGGTTCACTTTCTGATTCACGGATTTAAAAACATCTCGCAGTCCCATAAACACGTAATTGTCCCCCGACCCCGTTCTCTCTCTGCTTCTCTCCATTAGGGTTTCTGCTTATCACACCCCAAACCAATTTAATTCCTTTCCATCCACCACTACTCCTAAAATTCAACTGAAAGAAAGAAAAAAGTTTAATTTTATTATATCACCCTTTCCACTACTTAATCATTCAATTAGTGTGTGAGGTTGTTGCCATTTATATATTACAAACAATAACCATAAATAAATTTGATTAAATGAAAAGTTAGTCTCGTTTAATTTTATGAAAAAATTTAATTAGTAGAATATATGTGTTTGAAAAATATACAGAGAGAAAGGGAGAGAGAGGAGGAGTGTGAGGTAAGAAAATATTTGATTGAAATATATAAGAAGATGCAATATTAATGATTAGATTCAAAACCCAATTAAAACAGTCACCTCCTCCAATTTTTTTGTTTTCTGTATCTCCTTTTTCCTATCTTTCTCAACCTCAACCAGTCTCCCATTAAAGAATTTCCTTATCTCATAAAAAGTTATTTTCTTATACATATACCATTTCAAATTCAATGTTCTCTCTTCTTACGTTATACCTCTCCTCTATCTTCCTATCCCTCTCTATAGATATATAATTAGAGTGTGAGTGTTTGTAATTTTGTTATTCTACATTTCAAAGAACATGACAACAAATATCAAAAGTTAATCACACGAATAGGAATAACATTATGAAGAAACCAAACTTAAGAACTTGTTGACCTGCCTTGTGAAAAACAACTAATAGAAGTAAAGTGACTTTTTAAAATGAAGGTTAAACAAAATGGATTTATTGTTAAGCATGAAGTAAGACTGGAGACAAATAGTTTCTACCTATTGTTTTGCAATCACCTGGACAAAGATAATGGATCTATTTAATTAAAACACCTTTTAGAGAAAATTATCTTCTTAATAAAATAATCACTTATTTAAACGCTCGCATTGTGGAAAAAGATTTTCTCCAACGTATTCACGGTCAAAACTGTAACTTTCTCCCACCAAATGGGTGCGAAGTGATTTCGTCTTGAAGTACAAATGAGGGAAACGATCGTTCTGGTAGATTCACCAATTATTCAAACCAATGCCGATGCCGATGCCAGTTATCATTCTAATTCGAAAGCCATGAGTTCTAAACCAAGAATAACAGACAGAAATAAGTATTCAAACCATTATTACATGGAAAACACAAACTAAATGTAGATAGGACAAGGCAAATGATAGCAATAAAGCATGTCATTTTTTGTTGGCAATGAACAAGCCCCACATCTGCTCTCTAGATGCTCCCCTGCTCTGCTTTGCCTTCCATCTTTCGACAATTTCATTGTAGTCTTCCTGAAACCAACGAATCCAACTGTCAATGTTTTTTAACAGAGAAACAAATGCCATAAAATACGTATCACAAAACTATCTTAAAACCATAAAAAAACCACCTCGCTGAAGTCACGAATGAAATCGTCCTTCTTGTTCTCAAGAGCGTCTAACTCCTTCTCCAGTGTTTTCACGAACTAAACCACACGAGTAATAAAGCTATTAGTACTTCTGAACCACAATAAAAAAATGCAGATACTAAGCAAAGTATATCATAAGGTCAGAAAAACCTGATCAGTTCGATCATCCGCAATGAGATCATCAAATCCAGCATCCCCGAGCATCTGTACAAAATTTAGAAAAGGAGATTGTCAATCAGAAGAAAAGTCAAGACATGATTTCGGTTGAAACCAAATGGGTGAAAGAGAAGCCAGATGATGTCACTAATAGCACAGCCAACAATACCTGCCCGTACTCTTTCATGTCATGGAGATAATATCCTCCTTTTTTAATGTACTCAGCAAATTCTGAAGACGGACTTCCAGCACTTTTGCAATAATCTGTAATTAGGATTTTTCCTCCTGGTTTTAACCACTTGTAAAATGATCTGAATAATGTTGGTTTATCCTGTATCGGTCCAGAGTAATGTTGCTTTCTTCTCAGCATATCATATTTGATATTAATGTATTTCAAGGTATAACCGCTTAACACTACTAAAATCAACAATTAAACAAGAAAAGGACAGCTCCTTACTTTGACATGTAACATGGTGTCACGAGTGTAGATAACATCGAATGTGTTCTCAGGATACGTTTTTTTAAAGCAATCCGCGCAATCAAATTCAACAGAATATTTCAGTCCAATTGCACGTTCAATGGCGAGGGAAATCATATTTATGGAGAGGTCAATACCAACAACCTCGACATCAAAATTTCCAGCCATGTAGAAATCACTTCCCCCAACACCACAACCAACATCCAGAACTTTCTGACCAGGCTTTAGTCCCAGCTTTGCCACAAATTCCTTTGTCGTTTCTGCCAAGCAGAGAAGCAGAACATCATAGGATAAGATACATAGAAACAACTATGATAAACACACAGCACCTGACCTTCAACATTGTGACCACGACGATTTTCAGAAGAAAAAAGAAAAAAAAAACAAGTATGATACAATATTAAGCAATCTAAGAATGAGAGAAAAATTAGAACAACATTAGTGATCAACAGTGGCAGATCTTCAAATAATTTTTACTAGGAAAAAATCTACACTTCCTATATGCTAGTAGAGAAAAAAAAAATTATGCGTATAAATATGTTCATAACTGGATTCATTAATAAAAAGTGTATAATTACATATACCTATAACAAAACTATATTAAATTAAGAATGATTAAGTGCCACATTTAGCACAAGTCTATGAAATAGTCTGAAAATGACAACTAATTTTAATGGAGCTGTCCCAGTCACCACAACATTTCACCACTGTTTGAAACTACATTTTCAGAATGAAAAAAAATTAGTAGGAAAAAATGAACAACTCTTTCTCGCACAGCATGGTCCCTCTCACAGATCCAAAATCATAACTTATCAAGACCTCGTAGTCATGGAGCAAGTCACTACATAGCAATCAGCTGGTTATGTAGAGTGGGTAAACGAGAAGAGATCGCTCTTGTGGACAGTCAAGGAAGATCATACTACCATATCAGTTTTAAGGGAAACGGAAAGATCTCTATGATAGCAATATAACGAGAGAAAGAAAATTCGTAAGGCATACCAAGTCCACCAGTGCTCACAAAGCCTCGGCCATACATCTGCTCATATCGTAAAATACTCTTATGGCTGTATTCGACTCTATCCAAGAACCTCTGGAAACCCCTATCGTCTTCTGACTTAACTTTTTGCCATATCCAGCAGATCTAGGCAACAAATTGTACACAGATATTGTCAGTCAAACGGGTAAGCAGAAATTATCGATAATACTTTGCAAGAAATGGAAACCCAAATTATTACCTGGTTTTGATTCTTTT
Organism: Lablab purpureus; assembly: GCA_030347555.1. Taxonomy (NCBI): domain Eukaryota; kingdom Viridiplantae; phylum Streptophyta; class Magnoliopsida; order Fabales; family Fabaceae; genus Lablab; species Lablab purpureus. Next base: position 62,976,824 of record CM059256.1, on the reverse strand, counting down.
TGTTTCGGACATAAGCTCCAATGCATTTACAGCCAATGAGAGAAAGCTCAAAGGAATTTCCAGTATTATCAGTCATATGGCACTCTTTAAAAACCTGCATGAGAAAAAGGGTTAAGAGATCAAAGTCGTCAAGACCATGGCTTTAGAGAAGGTCTTGTTTCCTCTAAAATACAGACAACTCTTTATCTATGTAAAGTATACATAAAGCAGAAAAATCTTGAAACTGTGGCTTAAAGGATCTAAGACTTTTTTGCTTGCAATAGGGAATTACATCTGTTAAAAGTTAAGAAAATTTTCTGATTGAAGTTGTTAGCATGTAAAAATATTATTTTCAGTAAAGTCTCATTAGTTAAACTAACCTGTCATGGTTCACATCAACTGGGCACTTCTTATCCCCAAACATCGTCAAAAAGAAATCTTAGTTTGAAAAGAATTTAACATGAGATAGACAATAAAATTTTGGAAAGGAACCCATGATCCATGGTCCATATTTCCAACCACAAAAAACTCCCTGTCTCTGGTGCACAATACTTCAAGTTGTGTCATGTATCAGATATTCTAGGATACTTTTCTGTTACTTATCAATGAAGTATCCAATTAATGAAGTACTAATAGTTTTATAATGACAATAATTTTTTATTTTTTATTTTAATTAATGCCTAAGAAATGTTATTTTAATTTGAATCCGCACAATTGCAATCATATGCATAGTATCTGCGCATCATAGTTCCCACTAAACCCGTTTAACTACACTTTGAAATATGATTTATTGAATCTAATATGAAAGTTCTGACTACATAAAATAGAAATCATACACTACAAAGTTGATGCCCAGTACATTTTTATTCAGACAGAGTAAGAGATGCAACCACACTTGAAAGAACAAACCTTGGTGTAAAATCTGGGTTCCCTGTAGTGAGTAGGGTTGTGTTTTCTCTTTGAATCTCCAGATTGGTGGAAACAAGATTCTCTGAAGAATATATATCCACCATCTTTTAACCATTTGATCATCCTTTCAGCTAATTTTTCAACCTAAGGGATCAAGAGAAAAACAAAAGGGTAACTCCAGAAGGCCTGAATTGAGAACAGAATCATGAAAATTTTGCAAACTTATATTCTCTAAAATAAACAACTGACCTCACTGTCTGAAAGATACATAAGTAACCAATTGGAGAAAATCACATCAACTGATCCTTCAGAAACACTGTCAGACATGTTTGGAGATGTGACATCAGCACACAGAAATTTGACATTCTTGTGGTGTCCATTGATGCTTTCATTCTGCAAAACATTATGAAGACGAGAGATTCAGGTTACTTCATAATGCGTGCAAGTATAAAATCGGCATGAATTAACCATATTAATTTTCGGAATGATAAATCCCTGCAATACCTTCTTGATTGCACTCTCAATGAAGTCCACAGCAAGCAACTGACCAGATTTCTGAGCCAATTCACCAGTAAATCTTCCGATGCCTGCTCCCAACTCTATAACTGACTTTCCTTCACATGGAGGTAATAGGGAAAGTACCTATGTAAATAAAAATAGAACAGATGAGTAGCATGCAAAGGCACAAACAGCTTAAAGAAGATTTGTTGTTTTCCTAAGAGCGAACAGATAAAATCTAGAAGAAATGAAGTTGAAGGAGAGTATTTCGAGATGCGAATGATATTACAGCAAGGTGAGAGTGAATGTACGATTAAAGGAAATGAGAAGGGAGAGGGAGAGAGAAGACCTCGGGTCTCTCTTCCTTGTCGAGATGAGCGGCTTTGGAATCGAGCATCATTGCCTCAACAGACAAATCAGCGGAATGTTGAACCCAGTAAGATTTCTGAATGTGACGCTCATTGACACCATTTCCTACACAGAAGAATGAATCCGAAACGATGGCTTAACTTGAAATTCATGGGAATGGGAGAGGAAAAAGAAGGGAAAGGGTGATCTCACCTGAGGCCATTGTGGAAGAGAAGAGAAGAGAACAGAGAGAAGAAAGTGATGAGATGGCTAAGTGCCTTCAATAGCGAGACGAGACCTTGAGAAACTCCTTGATCTTCGGTTGTTACCTCTGCCTCTTTGCTTCATTACCCTACTTTCCTTTCCATCTCTTCTTTCTCCTCCTCTTCCTCCCTTATATACACCTCCCATTTCCCTCTTAACATAAATTAACAATTATACACATCTATTCCACACTCTTTTTATCTTCTTATAATAATTATTTATTTCACTAAATAACTTTACTTTTTAAGCAGATTTTGATACTTTAATAAAGCATCATAGATGTATTTCTAGTTGAGTTTAATTTTTAATTATTTACTAATTTTATTATTTTATCATTTTATTCATTATTATAATATTATCCATTTAACATATTTATTAACTTTAATAGTAAACTGCCCACTAATAATAATGTTTTATTTTAAAATAAATCTAATAATAATGTATTATTTTATTTTTGAAAATATTATTCTATTAATAATATACTATTTTATCCTAATGATTAAAGAGATATTAAGATGAAAAAATAATTAAAAAAAAGAATAAATAAATAATGCACCATAACATATGTATTAATACTTGTAGCAAATAAGACATTGTAATTAAAGAAAATAAAGATGGATTGATGATTAGAAAATAGAGGTAAAAGTTTGTTATTTGTCTTGGTTACTTATATTTGAATAGAAGATGGAAGAACATGTGAATAGAAGAATTAAATAATATTTGAAGTCAGAGTTAAAGCAGTGGTGAGTGTATGAAACCATGTGAACATTTGTTGTGAATGAATATTGAAAGTTCACTTGTCTTTCAAAACTAAGTAGTACACAGGACATTAATTGTCTGTTTCTGAGAAATTAAAGTTGACTTAAACAAAATGTTTGTTTGATTTCAATGAATCTGCTGGGATCTGATTGTGTCAATCATCTTTGGCCACGTGGCCGCTTCCATGTCCCTTTCCTATTAAGCTATTTTCTCATAAGACTCATTATTATTTTATTTATTTATTCAAAGGAATCACCTCTCTCCCATGTCACCCAATACACACTTCCCTTCAAACTGGGAGGAGGATCTCACGTGCTTTTTCTCTCTTCTTAGCTATTATTAAGATTTATATCATAAATTTTTTTAAATAAGAACATTAGTATTTCATTTAAATCATTGAATACTATTATTTTTAAATTTAAATGTAATTAAATTTATTAAAATCAATTAATTTATCGAATTTAGTTAATTAAATGTTAAGTATACCAAAAAATTAAATGTTAATATCTAAGATCATATTTTTTAATACTTCTTACTTATTCTTTCTTTTTTCATTTTTCTTTCTTTTCTTGTTCTTAAATAATAAAATGCAGAAGAGTAAAAAGTAGCAAAGAAAAACACATCTTTGATTTGAGAGAAAATGTTTTCCAATTTCATTTTTAATTTATACTTTTAATTACAAAAGCATTATCTTATTTGAACGTGAACAGTTACTAATTATTATGTTCTATTTTAATTACATCTTCATTGAGAATAAAACAAAAAAAAAGTAGAAACATGGCCTTTAAACAGTGTAAACAATAATAAGTTTTCAATTTTAAGAAAGTTTTAATTGCTTTCTATTATTTGTTTGCTTAATGAGATATAAGGAATGGGGAGAATTTATAATTAGAAATTGAAAGAGATAGTCATTTTATAAATTAGCTTTTCCTAAAAAATAGCTACAAACATGATTTTACACTTTCAGCAAGCAAGGATAATTCACAAAAATGAAAGCTCATCCGCTGATGAATTATGATGACGCTCGTGTGTTTCAATGAACGTGTGTTCTCCTTCTCTAAGTCACGAGCGAGCTTGCATGGACGCCACACGTAATCTTCTCTAACTCATAACCCCAGTAAGATGTAGTACACCAGCGTAATGGGCAATGCAATCAACATCCCAAAAATAACACTGCATTTTCAATTATAATTCCGCTATTTTCTATTATTTAACATTCACTTTAATTGAATAAATGGTAAAGGTTAAATAATCTTTTTACTCAGTCCCTTATTAGGAAAGAAGAAAATAATTATAATTGTAATTTCTACTTACCCAGTGCTGAGAATATCAGGATGTACATTGTATTCCTTTGCAAAGACAAATGGGACAATTCCCTGGGGAAGAGCTGCCTGTATATATATATTTCAAACATCAAAATCAAACAAACCAGTCAAATATTTGTTGTACTATCACAACCTCAAGAAAGATATTTTCATAATTAAAACCTTTTTTTTAAGGTGTTTCGGTTTTAGTTCAGTTCTCTTTTTGGACTCAGTCTTTGTATGCCAATTAAAGTTATTATTCTGCAGAGAATTTGAACCTTTTTCTAAGGGAACCAACCACGGTGCAGATCGACATTGTAGCAGGAAATTTAACTAATTAAGACCTTTAACTATTTTATGCATGCAATATAATATCTTATCTTGGCAGAGCTACATATATGCGCACACATATTTTAATGTAATGGAATTTTTTGGGCTTGTGTGAGTGAATATTGTATTGGTTTTGTTAGAAGGGAGCAAAAAGAAAGAAGGAAAGAGAGGAATGAATACCTGAACAATGGCAACGTGTAAGAGAACGCCTTTGAGTCCAACAGCAATGGAAGCAGCTGCCATGACAGCTGGACCTGTAAGGAATCTCACGGCCATAGAAAAAGCTGCTGTGGAATTTCCACATGCTATGATCCTCGGTTGCAAAGCCATGAACAGACCTGTTGTCATGCACATCAAAACCATCCATCCATTCATCATAAGCACATCAAACACAACAAAGCATGCCCACCCCACCCCACCTGCAGTATCATATGTTTTGTAACTCTGTATCTCAATTTAGCAAACTCACACCCCTTTGTGAAATGCCTTTCATCATCATCAACCCCGCCAACACAAGATAGAAAAAAGAACCCTCCTTCTACTACTACTAATAATAATACCAGAACCACACGATACTGTTTGTTTGCTCACTTTGCTTTTTCGCTAGACTTGATTCATACAACTGCACTACACTTCATACCTGCCTACTTCTTTATCAAAACAAAACATTTAAAAATAATAAAAAGTTATTAACCAAAGCTAACTAGAATCAGAAAAGATTTCCTGCCCCCTCTTTTTCTTTTCCGAGCAAACAGAGGTCAGAACAAGTTAACTCGTTCCTACTACTATACACTATTAATAATGGTTTCCCAATTAAGTATTTTTCCACACAAGACGGAAGACCAATGTCTATACTTACCAAGACTAAACATGGCCATCCCAAGCCCTGCATCTGACAATATGGAAATAGACTTGGCAATGATGGCAGGCATTTCAACGTTCCACCTAAACACATACCGTACCACCAAACAAACATGATAATAATCAATTAAAAGAATCGTGTCGAACTAAAATGTTGAGAAAGGAAAAGACGTACCTGAATGAAATAAGGGACCAAGTTAGGCCGATTAGGCTGGAGTAGGTGTTGGGATTTCTTATGAGTTTCCTCCACACCATGATCAAAATAAGCCTTGTCATTACACTCGTTGGAGGCATAGCTTTTGGATTTCCGTTCCCAACTTTCTCACCTTCATGGTCATTCTCAATCCCTCTGTTTTCAAAAGTAAAGTCCTCCTTCTCAAGGTACTCCTCTTGAGTGTCTCTGCTACCCTCTACTGTGGATCACAATGAGCATAATAATAAACAACCAAATTAAGATGAAATTAGAAATGTATTTATATATGTATATGAAAACAAAACCTTTTGTGGGAGACACAGCTAGCTTCACTTCTTTATGATCGTATTCTTGTCCAGCAAACACATCGGAAACCGGGGAAGCACTTGAACTCCAAACGAACATATGAAGGTCCTTGTTTGGATGGTCTGGCTTGGGGTGGGCGTGGGGCTGTCCATTGGGCTTCTTGGGACCATATTTATGGGCGGAGGGGGAGAAGATGCCAGGGTTAGGAGCAGGGTAATGGTGCTTGGGTTTGGCACTGTTATTAGTATTAGCAGCTGCGGAAGCATCTTCGTCGTAATTGGAAGGTCTGGGAGTTGGTCCTCTGGAAGCGGAGAAGGCATAAACGTCGTTGTTAGTGAAGTTGGAGTTACGAGGAGGGGCCATGATGGAGTAAAAATCGGAGTGGTTGAAGCTGGAGGCTCTGGGAGTGGGGTTTGTGGAGGACTGGAGAGAGTAAATTTCTGCGTTGGTGAGGTTGGAAGGGCGAGGGGTGGTGGAAGAGAAGCCCTGGGACCTTCTAGAAAAGATGTCGGATCTGGAAGCGTTGGATTTTCTGACGGTGACATGGAGTTTGCCGTCCTCTTTGATTTGGGCTTGGGTTTCCAACGGCTGTCGTCCATCAAGCGACATGACATCGGAGTCGACGTGGATGGAGACAATGGTGGCGCCAGTGTCTGGGAACTGCTCAGAGATCAACATTCTGGCGCCTCTATACTCGAACATGAACAGCATCAAGGTGTACCAGATGATGCACTGGAGGACCACTATCTGGACCATCAAACTCCCGGAGAACTCCCCGTACATCCCCTTCAGTAACGGAATGCCCATCACCAGTGTGTTCGGGAGGGTGGAGATGGAGAACAGCGTTATCGTCCACTCCAAACACCCCCTCTTGCTCACGTTGCTCCAGATCGTCAGCACCACCAACACGATCATCTTCTGCAGCGTGTCCGCCGCGATGAACCGGAAGTTCATCTCGTAGGGGTTGTTCGAGGCGATGAAGTGGAAGGAGAGTAGCGGGACTGCGAACAGAGCCACGAAGCGGTTTATGCCGGAGCATTGGTCCGGGGAGAAGATTTTCCACCATTTCACCGAACCGTAAGCGAGTATCATGGCGACGTAGAGAGGAACCATTGCGGTCATGACGTGGTAAAAGTCGGTTAACGTGATCATTTCGTTCTTCCTTTGGATGTTTCAGTTAAGAGGGCCGTGAGTGAGTTTGGAGAAAGAAAAAGAGAGGTGGGTGGTGTGAGAGAGGTAATGGTTATGATGGAGATGGTGAATATGATGAAGGAGAGGGAGAGCACGTGTGTCTGGTTTTTGAGGTGGTAATAAGGAAAATACAACAATAATTTTTTCAGCTTCCAGAGGTGCGTGCGTGCGTGCGTGCGTGCGACCGAGCTTGCACTTGCAGTTCAGTCCCCGACGCAGAGAGAGAGAGAGTTATAATTATTATTATTATTATTTCCCTTTTATTTTGTTTTGAAGTGTGTTTGGATTTGGGGTTGGGGGTTGAGCCTGGAGTGTAGTGGAGTGGAGTGGAGTGTTTGAGAAAAGCCTAAAAGGCGTAGAAAAAGCAAATGGCTCGCACAGAGGACTTAAAGCTTTGCAAACAGCATCTTCTTTGGCCCTTTCTCTTTGAATACCCTGTTTCTTCCCATGAGCTGTTGTTTAGTTTTGTACCAATGCCTGAAAAAGATTATGCCTAACTATCTGCCTTTATATTTATTTATGTTAATTTTGCAGGAAGAGCAGTGTACAGACATTTTGGTCAAAAGTGAGGATACTTTGTCCATGTTTGCTAAAGATCAGAGATACACGTGGTGATAACAATTTAAAATGTATGTATTTAAATGAATTCCGCCTAACTTTAAAGTAGTAAATGTTTTAGTAATTGAAGAAAAAAGATGGGAGGGGAGAAGGTGTGTGTAGGAGAAATGCATGAGGTAAAAGGGTAGATAGAAAGCATGACATGGTAGTATGTGGTGCAAGTGATAAGTGAAGCATGCGTGGAAGTTAACGATGGAAGGCATTGAAGAGAGAGCATAGAATGAAAGGAAAGGCGTGGGAAGTTAGATACATTAAAATCTCCAATTCCCAAACACCAGGCATCCTTATCTTAGCTTAGTTTCACGCACAATCACGGGCTTTTATGTTTCCTATGACCGTAAATCCGATGCATGCATTTGATTTAGTATTTGTTGTTTTATCTCTAAACTCCTTTGTCTTATTTGCCTCCAACCCACTACTCCATTCCTTGAATCAATGTGTAATCTGTATTGTTGTAGTAGCGCATCAGAAGAGTTTTGATGGTATTCTATAAACAAGTTTATTTGTTGGGCAATGAGGCATATTTGTGTGGATTCACATCATCCCATTTGCTTCACAAGTCAATTTCCTAGAGATCACACACACTTCTCTTCCATCTTCCAACACCTTCTCTCTTTTCAATCAATGAACCACTCTACACAATTCAAAACTACTTTAAAGTTAAAGCTCCAGAAAATAGTTCTGAAAATAAACTATTTTAAATACTTTTTTCCTTTGAGTTTTAAAGTTTATTTTCTAAGTTGAAATTTATTTGAAAAGGGATAAACAATTAATTAAACTAATTGTCTCCGTCAATATATATTTTTAAAATATATTGTGTAAAAGGAATTTAATTGAGATAAGCTTACTTTAATGATAATAAATAAATAAATAAATAAAATTAAAATATACATACAAAAATTAATTTGAAAATGTAAAAAAATATTTATAGATAATTATTTTTAAAATGACCTACGTAATATTTGAGTATTAATTATAGATATAAAACTTTTTAACACACTTATGTGATCAATAATATTCTTAGAACACAAAATAATTTATTTAAATATAATTAATGATATGAAGTTATATAAAAAGTATTTAATAAACAACTCCAGAAACATTTAATAAATAAGTGATCGTAAACTAAGAATTTAAAAACACAATCATAAAACAAAGAGTGAAAAAGTTTGGAATTTAAATAATATTGTTGCAATTATTTTAAATATAAGTTTTTATTTAAGTTTATTATTTTTTTTCCAGTGATATTATTTCACTTCATATACTGAAAATCATAAGTAAAAAGTAATTAACATTTCTAATCACTTAATAAACGCAATTTAAAATAAAAAAATATTTGGAAATATTAGATTGATAAAACTGTAACTCAAATTGAAAGGTTAATTAGTGTTTTTTTAAGGGTATTGTAAGTATAATTGGAACTTGAAGACAACCTCCTACTAAATTAAAAACTTTCTTTTTCATTTTTCCCTATCAAAATAAGTTATTTGTTTTCAAATAGTTTTTTGTGTTTATGAAAAGCGTTTACTCTAGTTTTTTTAAGAAGATAAGTAAACAAAGTTATATATTTTTTAATAATTTAATTAAAAAATTACTAAGTTAAAAAAGATGATCAAATTCAATCTATATTTTTTATAAAGACGAGTGGTATGTTAGAGGAAGCAATAATTGTACATGTAAAGATAAGAAATTTAACATTAAAGAGTCCAAGTTGCTGGTGCATTGATGAAACAAGCGAGGGTGTAGAGCTTTTGTAAAACATTAGGTAATTGGTCATCAAATATGATGCGAATTTATGTTACCTTCAAGTTGGTTATTAATATACAATTTATCTCATAAATATGGTCTTATATTTACTCTATGTTTGGGTTATCAACCACTGTCACAAACTGCATTGTATGAACTCATATTCTCTCCCACCACTGCATCAACTCCTTTCTAAGCTTGGTAGGGCCTCTCATAAACATGATTTTAGCAAATTGGAGTGAGGAAAAGGGTATTTGAAGAAATAGAAACATGATGAGACCAACAGTGAAGAGAGGTTAAGAAGTTTAGAATAGCATAAATATCTTATCTTTATCAGTGAAAAACACCGTACATTAGCTAGCCTGTTGGTAGACTCAGCAAAAAGAAGAGTGAGGTGAGTCTCCGTAAGAGGCCACATGTATTGGACTACAAATAGGAAAAAAAGTAAAAAAGAAATTATATATGCAGACAGGGTGATAGTTGTCTGGCATCTGCATGCTTCATATTTATGCGTACGAAGCAGCTATGAAAGAAACAATTTCACAAAGCCTTGGCGCCAGGAAGACTAATCCATTCCAATTGAATTTCCAGCTCACCACATTCCACATGTCGTAATCTTAGGACAACATCTTGAACAACTTTTCCATTCTCATAAACCACGCAACTTTCCTCCGCCAGGCAGTTTTGCCTGCTTGGTAGTATTCTCGTGATTATGCTACCATTCGGGAGATCTTCCACGTTCATCTTCAAGGCCTCTATATATGGTGAGATATCAAATTCTGCATCTCCCATTTTGTCATCCATGCTGAAAGTGTCGTGATCATACACTGTCTGTAATTCATTATTCAAATTCATATGCATCAGCCCTTACCCTCATCCCTCAACTGAACCAAAGACAATACCTTCATTTTTCTTCTGCTATCTAGCTTACCAGTAACAATGGACAAGAGGGATCTGTCACAGGAAGCGTAAGATCTTCATTCCACTCGGGGTTGATATCCTTCTTAATCACACGAGTCTTGAGCCTCTGAAGAAAAAAAGTTTGATTGATGGACAAATTTTAAGAATCTGTTGATGAGATTTAAATATTGAAAAAGTGAATGAAAGAAGTGACCTGCTTGTCCATCTTAACTACGACGTATGGATCGCTTGTGCTGACATCACGAATGGCGAGGTTGACACCACGCTTGATGTGAATTCTTAGAAGGCCGAGTAAATCTTCCATGTTTGACTTAAGTGTACCTTCCACTCACTGTCTCCCTCCTCCTCTCTTGAATATGCCAAAATCAAACATAACTTGTTATTTACAATTATGAAAATATGAATAAAACGTGATGAGGTGAAGGAGATAGATAACTCACCAGAAGGTGATTGTATAGTTTGTGGGTGTGGTTGTTGTTATTAAGAGGAAGAGAGAGAGATAGAATGTCTGTGTGGGAAAGGTTTGGTTTGGTTTTATAGAACAGAGGAGTTAGAAGGCCATTGATTCAGAAACGCATGCATGCCATGCACCTTCAACGTGGACGATGCTCCCTTCTACTCTCCGACAATAACACTCTTCACCCTCCAATTTTGTGGTTCTCTTTTCCATCTTCTCCTTGCTTATTTTATTTTATGGCACTGGGACATTTGTTTCTAAATATTAGAGATCAAATGTTTTAATGGTCAAACTTAACTCTCACACCAACCACTAACCATAATTCTTCTCCTAATAGCAACTCCTCCATGCGTAACACAGGGACATCACATGAGACCGTACGTATCTTAAAATTGTTGCTTTTTTCTATTGTTTTTGCTGGCTCATATGCTTTGTTGCACCACTCTATTTTAACATACAATATGTTACTTAAAAATAAACAACTCTCTTTGATTAAGAACTTTAAGAATGCAACAAGTTCACAGCACAAGTAACTAATAAAATAAAATATTAAGTTTAAGCATTGAATCTTAAAAGATTAGCAAAATATTAAAATTAGAAACTATTTATCATTTTAAGGGTGTCAGTGTAAATGTACTATTTTACTTCAAATGCATAATTAATAGACAGGTGTGATAAAATATGTTATGAAAATGCTATAATTAGATTACACAAATTATCCCTCATATAGATAAACTTATCTTGCTAAATTTCAATAATATTATCAACTTTTAAATTATTTAAATATTAATTACTTAATGGATTCAAATTAAATTAATCCGTTATAATGTTAATTATTTAATAATTATAATAAATATTGATTTGTAGCTCAAGAGTTTCATAGATTCCTAGCATTGATTTCAATGACTTTTTCCCTAACTACAAGTTTAAAAGTATTTTTCAATATCGATTAAATTGCAATTAAAGTTAAAGAAAATTAAACTTATGCAAAAATTAAACATAAAGAAGAATAATAAATTAAAATATTTTTTATAAATTCAAAATAAAGTATCTCACCAAGAAAAAAAGAGAGTTTTATTGTAAGTTTAGATATGAGGATTATGCTAAACAATTAAAAAAGGGGAAAAGGAAAGTTGGACCGAGCCCATGATTGGCCCAACCAAACAGAACAAAAGGAAGAAACGAGTGATCCCTTTTCCCGCGCGATGGAAATGGAACCCTGCGAAGCACTTGACGTCGATGACTCCGGTCTCTCCGCCTTCCTCCGCCCTTGCAACGCCCATTCCAGCTCCTCTCCCCTCATTCCGGGACCCGCCGGCGCTGTTCAAGCCGTCATGAGCAACCGCCGCAGTGACCACCCCCTCTCCACTCAAGAATTCATTAGGCGCGTCGACCGCGAAAGCGACCGCGATTTCACCACCAATCCCTGGCTCTGCGCCATCCAATTCGTTCGCTCGCATGGTATGGTGGATGCCGATGACGTGGCACACGGCACGCCGTTGAACTCAATCAAGAACCTCGAGAGAGTGCCTCTGGTCGTGGCTGTTATCAAATCCTGCACCCCGAACGGTTTTGGAGACATGACGATTACGCTCAAGGTACTCACTACTTTTACTCACTGCAACTATAAATATGTATAACTGTTCTTATCTGCGTTTCATGAGAAGATTCATACGAATTTCCCATTTCAGGATCCTACAACCACTGTTAGCGCCAGTGTCCATCGCAAAGTCTTCGCGCAGCCAGAATTTCGGAAGGACATCGCTGTTGGTTCTGTCTTGGTTCTGCATAAGGTCTTTTTCTTTTCTACTGTTTTCTCTGTGTCTCACGTTTTCCTTGCTTCAGTTTAATCCTACTATACTTTACAGGTTGCTGTGTTTTGTCCTACCCGCTCTGCCTGTTATCTGAATGTAACAGTGCGCAACATTCTCCAGGTATGCCATAGGGTCGTCTCTGTTTTTCGTTTCAGGTCACCCCAAATTTGTTAATGAATTCAATTCCATATTCTGTGATTCTCTTTTCTGATTAGAAACTTTTAGGTCACTTTCAAGGTTTAGGGTTTAGGGTGAATTTCTGATTTAGTTTAATTTCTGGGCATTGTCAACACAAATCATAGTTGATATGACTTCCAAGGTGGTATTTATTGGAGAAATCAATAAACTGAATACATGATCAATTTCTGATTGGATGAAAAATCTAAAATCCTTTTACTATTGATATGCTTATTGTTGAAAGGTATTTGCTTGTGTCCCCATAGCATCTTATATGTTACACAGGTCTTCTCCAAGGACAGTGGACCTCCATCACAACAATTAATATATCCTGTACGCCCAGTGATACGCACTACACCTAGTGTGGGTATGTGCACACATATGAATCAAATTCTTTTATTAAGTATTCCTGAACATATTTTTATGCGTAATTGATATTACTGAGTTATTGTAAATTTGTATTTGGCTATCTTTGCAACAGAAAGGCTTGAAAGGTTATTGGAAACTGGAAGTACATTCTCTCTGCCAGGGGAAAGAAATGAAGAAATCATGTCTGGTCTCGGATTTGATTCAAGCTTTAGACAAGTTGAAGATATTGACTGGCAGAGGGATGAAGTTTCGACTTCAACGATTTGTCACAGTGATAATGGAAACTATCAGAACCGTGATACCGTTTCGGAAAGAGAGAACTGGCCATTGAGTCTGGATAATGTTGGACATGTGCAAGTAAACTGTGTTGGTGAGCCTGATATTGAGATGGAAGATCAACTCAACCCTCCTAAATTGGATGAAGAATTAGACAGTTTAGCGCGGATTGCCAAAGGCAATAGTTCTATAACAAACTCAGTTCATACATCTCATGGTGAAAAAACTGGGATGGAAAATCAGTTAGAAAGTCGGAGGCAGATGGAAAATAAAAAAAGTTCAGTTCCCCATTGGACAGACGAACAACTGGATGAGCTTTTAACGTTTGATTGAGATAACAGTTTTTGTTTGTGAAATCAAAGTATACTAGAGGATGCCGGTATATCCCTAGTTTCGATACATCTCAATTATGCAATATTTTGCAATTAAAAGGTGCATGCTTTTAGTAAATATGTGCAGGACTACGTTCGTTCATAGAAGAAAACTGGTTTGTCTCTAATTCCATGATTAGAATGTTACAGGTATTTGCTTTTGTTTTTCTTGCCAATACTAATCGTGCCATTCTTTTTTCGTTTTAAGTTTGTTTTGTCTTTACATTTTTCGTCTTACCGACAATAGTTAGTTGTTTATTGTTTTGATCATATTTAACGTTAATATTGTAATACAATTTTCTGTCCTCGTGCTTTTCTAATTATTATATTATACTACTTTATTACTTAGCTGTCTATTTTAATTACTTTACTATAAAATGTTTGTATTATTTAAAATAATATTTGAATAAAAGCATACGATCTTTTAGTTCATGTGAGTTGTTCATACAATCCTTCAAATTCTCAATATTGACATTCAATACCTAAGACTTAATATACATTTTTATTGGTACGCATTATCACTCAAAGCAAAGAGCAAGGGATGCATATAACCTGTTGATGGAAAAATTAAAAAATACGCATAAAAAAGATCGATTAGCACAATAAAAAAGTACAAGTACAATACAATGAATAGAGATAAATTATTACAGTTACTAAATTATTTCGATTTTATTTTGTATATTTTCCATTTTACACTACTTTAGATTACATCTTTATTTTAGTTTTTAATAAATTATTATCTTTCAAAAATTATAAGAATTCAAAATTTGAGAAAAATTAAAACTACGATTAGCAAAAACATATAATTATAATGTATTTTAGTTGCTAGCTAGTTTATTAGTTAATATTACTAGACACTCTTAGCAAGAGTACATAGCATATCCATTTTCAATATATTTCATGATATTATTTACTTCTGCGCGTATTTACAACAAAATAATGCCTTTGAATCTAAGCAATCCAAGCCACTATCGAAGTTGGGAAAGACTGTTATATTTCTTCGTTAATAAAAAAGCACATAATTAACTAGGAAGAAAAAGATAAGGTGATTTCAGAAGCTCTCAAATAGCTTTTATATTCTCTTTACAGACAACTTTGCTTATTCGCATTTTTTTCAAATTTTAAAAAATATCTTTAAAATATATCTAATCCATTTATCTATTTATACAAATAAATTTCCTTGTAATGAATAACCATAAAAAAAGTATGCATAAAGTGGGAGGCACAATGGATTTTCTTCACCATTATTCCCCCACACTCCAAGAGGGAGCAACAATCTATCCCTTTTCATTGATAGCAAAACTCGATGAATATACCTTTTACCATTAATATAATTGCTGAACAAAATGATGATATTCGATAACTAAACAAATATTGAAGAGCAAGACGCCATCGACCATAATAACAGCTTCATACAACTGGAGCCAGTTATCACAAACATTGGACAATAGTATGCAAACGGGGATGAAACCATCCAATTCTAAAATCCTCTTGAAAACAAATTCTTCTATAATTGTCAGAATTTAACTTATGCATGGCATTCTTGCAAGCAGCCCTTCCTTTTTTTAGCCCACTGGGGAGCTCAATAACAAATTCAGTGGTAAATAACAACTTAAGCACTATCCAATGAAATAGTTGAACTGCGCAGAAGAAAAAATGCACATCTGTAGTCTAAGCATGTTCTCAGTTGAACTCATAGGCACTAACAAATGCGGTGCTTCCACAGGGCACAGATTATAAAACTGTGAAAGTACAACAGAAAAACAGTTAAAAACCGAGCTATTCCTACGAACCGCCTCACTTTACTGAATACAATCCGAATATATTTACCTCCACCAAAATTGGGACTCATTCTGCCAATAACACGTAACTTTAGTCAAAGAACCTGAAGAAGGAATGGTACAATACATGCTTTCCATGTCTAAAAATTGATATGCCTCAAAGCACAAAAGAATCATTATCATTATGCAGAAATCACATGTCGGATTACTCTTCTATTATTTTAACTAGAAACTCATTAATCGTCTCAGAGCTTAGAGTCACCAGCACCACCAATGTATACCATTTGAAGCCCTTATCGTATGCCAAAATTATGTACCTACTGGAATAGCTTCCTCAGCCTTTCCGCAGCTGCAGCTGCCCTTTTGTTGGTTGGCTCAAGTACAAGGGCGTGCTTAAAATCTGCAAAGCAGAAACCTTGTTAGCAAAAACAAAGGAAAATTCTGATATCTTACCCAAAATAAGAACAATGCCAATAAAACGAGAAGAACCCTGTCAATATGTACTGCTCTAATTTGAAAAGTGCAACTCCAAATTTCATCACAAATTTCAAACTACATAAAAATGTGTGAAGTGAGGACAGTCCAATCTTCAAAATATAATATTTGACTTTCCATCTCAAATTAAAAAGAAATACTTAAAGCAAAATTTTAGCACCTAAACCAGAAATCAAGGAAATATGAGCACTGGGACAATTATTTAATAAAACAATTGTAAGACAATTGTAGGAATGGAGATAGAAGATGAGACAATACAAATATGAAAATGAGTAGTCAAAACTGAGTGAAAAACAGAACAACTCGACGATGTTCGGATCTTTCATTTTAAAAACTGCAACAAGTGACATGCTTTGGAAAGTTTCCAAGAACTACTCTTATCAAATACGAGTTTTTGTTTTTCTATTCTCAAAAATAGGAAACTATAGACCCCAAGTCACTTCAAATAATGCTTTTATTTTGGAGAACTTGTAGAAACAATGAATCCAAGCATGACGTTAACAAAATGGAAATGTGTAGCACACTAGTGGTTTATAGTTTCTTTTTTTATAATAATACTGCATATAGCTCATCGACATTCCTTCTAAATTTTTCTAATGAAATAACGAGAATGCAAAACAAATGTCTGAAAGAATGAAAAGATCTTACCATCAATTGCTTCCTTGTAGTAGCCTAGCATCTCTCTAGATGTACCTCTACGAAAATAGGCCTTCACGTTCTGGGTAAAACAGATAATAAACAAATGATACTGTAAAATGATTGACTATATTATTCAGTAAGCATGACAGAATATCGTATAGTCTACAGATTAAAAAGTAATATGAAATATCCTTTTTCCCGCTTCATCCCATTAAGACACTGTCATCTTTCTCTGTTTTCTTTATATTATTATAAATCTGGAAGCTAAACTGATGCAAAGTTGTTATATACAACTCAACAATGTTTTTGTAACTATATGAAAACTTTATTTTAGTATGGCAAAGAATAGTACCTAGTCTTCAATTCAATTATAAAGCTTTAACTTTCAAACCCATGCACATTTGGAATGAAAACAAGCTTTTGCAAGACTATATGATGACAAAATCCATAAACTTCTACACAAAATGTTTTTTTGAAGAAAGTCACCTTTTTGTCCAGACTAATTGCTTTAGTACAATCGGCCTCAGCTTGAAGATAACTGGATCAACAGAAGAAACAAATCAAGATTTTTGCAGACACTTTTGACAAGTAGCAAGAACAAAACACTACCTTCCAAGTTCTAGATACGCTTGAGCCCTGTTACTATAGTACGTTGCGTTATCACTACAGAGTTTGATAGCTTCTGTATAAAATCCAATGGCTTTCTGCCACTGCTTTTCTTTATAGGCTTGATTTCCCTGACATTAGTGGCAAACCAATAGAAAACAGAGTTGAGGGGAGAAAAGCAAATGCAAAACTGAGAATTAAACAACCAAAATTACCATATGTGATTTAATAAACAATAAACCATCACTTTCATCCTTGAAGTATTTCCCTCTCTCCTAAATGGACTCAACGTAAAAACAAAACTATGTAGGTAATCCCCCAAATATTAAAAAACCGTTCAAATTTGAACTTTACTAAAATACATCAACTTTAGGACTAAACTGTTGGATACTCAATACTTGAAGGATGACTTTACATAGGTTTATTATTTCTTTAGGGTCTACTTAAGAGAGGGGTAATACTTGAGGGACTAATTTGAAGGTTCATTCATTTAAAAAAAAATATAGAGAACTTGGAAACATAATGACATGGGTATAAAATATACAAGTTCTATGGTGGCTGCAGCTTCACAAGGCAATAAGAGTTTCATAAAGGCTATCAATACAGAATTCATCTCCATTAGATAAGATAGCTAAACAATAAAGGAGAATATAGGGGACTGCCAAGGAAAAACTATAACGTCCCGAAGAAAGTTCAAATCTATATTTGACATTGATGAACTAATGAAAGTTAACTTTTAGTTTACATAATTCTGGAATATAGTATCCTCACGAAACAAAATATTATGTTAACCCAGATTCAAGAACTGTCCTGCATGTAAAAACTAAAAACACTAATATTAAAATTTATAAGATACTTGCAATGTTACTGTCCCCATACATCAGATCAGATGAGGACAACAGAAGTTAATGTAAGTTGCCATTTAGCTATAACTGTGATGAATATGCATCAATATTAGATTAAAATATACACATAAAAAACAGAAGGAAAAAACGAACTTGATACCTAAATCCGACATATAAGCAGAGAAGTTCAGATACAACAACCAAAATATATTGCCGTTCATAACGATCAGTTTTCAAAATCAGTGGTGTTCTAGAAGTAAACAACGGCAGTTAAATTGCAGATTACAGTCAAAATCAGGGTGAGTCTATAATTTTTTAATGTCATACCTTTTCTTTTGCAAATTCAGCAGACTGCTCCTTACTGACAACATTTTCAGATGATTTGCTCTTGGAAGCAATATCAGCCAGTTCTTGGAGAGTGGTATACACAGTCTGTAGTGTATCAAGTAAAAATCGATCGCCACCATGCCTAGCTATCAAGGACACTGAAATAGGATACTTGTCATAAAATCCCAATGGTATTGAGACCTGAAAGGATAAATCAAGAAAATACAAATGAAAAATGCATAACCACCACCACCAAAGCCTTTTCCCACTAGGTTCTCATAAAGGTATAATTTTACACCAATAAAAAAAAGAGCCTGCGTGTAATGTTGATTTAGGAAACAATTTTCTGCAAAAGAAACAATTTAGGAAACAGATTTTACCTGGCAACAACCTGAAATGCTTGCAATACTCAATAGACTAAATGCTCGGCTCTGATAGTCCTCTGATAAGATCTCCTTCCCACCTAATTTTGGAGGTGGATCAGCTACAGTGGGGATAACCAAAATCCCTTCATCCTTGAAAGTGTAAAAAATTATGTAACTCAGCACAACCATGTCTTGTTTATAAACGTCATGAAACATACAGACAAAAAAAAAACGCCATGAAAGAAGATTTTCAGCAACCTGACTTTATTTTTAGTGGGAAAAAATTATCAAAACTCAACAATTGAGTCATTAAAAAACATCTTTTAAGATTAAATACTTTAGAAGACACAAGTCAAATTCAATTGAGACGGCACAAAGATTGTCACGAAATAAGGACGTGAGGAAAGTAAGGTGCAGAATGGTGTCAAATTATTACCTTCAAAAGCAAATTTATAGCAGAACGCATCTCGCTTCTGACAGATTTGGAGTTTTCAATCTCTACATCAGATACCTCAAATTTGTCATGCAATTGCGCTGAAACAGAAGGATTAAGGTCAGGTTTTACTGTGTTCATCCACTCATCATGTGTAAGTTTGAATTCATGCCTGCACAAATATATTCAGAAAATAGTCACTATACGATTATTGAAGACTTCCACAGACAGTCATAATAACACAACAAGTACTAATTATTCAAACCCACAATGATGAATAATGATTAAAAAAAAGGTAATGACATGGCTACGCTGTGGTTAGCCCAAGTGTTAGTGTCAGATTGAAAAGTTGCGATACAATCCCAGAGAAAAGTTGTCCGAATGCCAGATTGAAAAAAGCATGCTATTATTTCCAAATAAGTGTTAACAACAATTTGCAAATTATGATAGTATCTCCATATCACAAAGAATGCGCACCTTTGAAGGAATTGTGTAATGTTGGCCAGTAACTTTAATGAAGAAGCTTTCACTTCACCGTTTGTTTTCTGACCAGAGCACCCCTTCAAGCTTGGAACTCTAGAACTTATATAGTCCCCAAGATTTATGTGCTTCAATACTTGCCCTGAAGACAGTAGACGATGAACAAAAATTAATGGAGTGCGATTTCATGAATAAAGTAGTACAAACAAAGACACAGAGAGAGAGACAATGAGATAGTAGCCTTCAATAATGATTGAAACAAGAGGGACCACATTAAAGGGCAAAAATGACATACTTCCAAAAAGCTTCTCAGTGGCTTTGACCACCACTTGAGAACTCCTGTCAAGAGGAACATTAATATGCTGAAAACAGTCATCAGCTATTATTATTTGCCGAGGACTGCGTTGAGCTACAAATGGTGCTTGTAAAAGAATATGGCCAACTCGACGCAATATAGAGGGATCCTTTGCAAACCAACCTGAAAATGGCATTTCAGAGTTAAGTATCAGCAAACTATACAAGAAAGTCAAAATGTAAAACAAATATAAGAAAACATCTGCTTTTCCTCTCCTTGGTGTATATCTGGATTTTTGCTTGATTTGTATTTAAATTTCAAAATATCCCATCTTACTGAGAAATATTTAAAAAACAAAAATGCCCTAAATAATAAGCAAAGGCACTCAGGCAATTTATCCTTATACCACATCAAAATACTAACCATTAAAAATAAATCAATTAAACAGCCACTTGAACCCATAAGCTCATAAATCAAAGTACAGTAAATAATTGAATTGTCCATACCAACAGTATCCAGACTTGTTGAAATAGGTATGATTCCCATATGTGAAACAGCACCATGAGAAGGTCGAAATCCTAGAATGCCACAAAATCCAGCAGGTACTCTCACCCCACCAGTAGTATCAATACCTGTTGTAAATGACGGAGCAAATGTATAAGAAACATTTTCCATTACATGATATAAACGTGTAACCCTCGGATATAACCATGAAGAAAATTACACAAGTAAATTTTCCTCATATTTAGTTATTGTTACAAACATAAATTAAATATACAAGAAAAGAAAGATGGCATTTCTTGAGTACAATATAACTGGAATAACTGTCCTAACTAAACGTTTGGATAAACATTACCATAAGCACTTACGAGACAAGAAAATAAGAAAAAAGATATAAGTTTATCCCATACGCTAGCTGAAATCAGTAAGAGTAAAATTTAGCATTGAGGAGAGGATTATTTCAATTTCTTTCACATCACAAGTGCTCATGGAAAAATTTATCCAAACAAGACTCAACTTCTTAACAGTTACTTGGTTCCACACAGGACCTTCCAGCGCGGTGAAAGAGGACATGCAAACACATAACCAGAAAAAAGAGTACACAGTTGATTAATCTTTCAACTGTCATTAATGAGTGGCAATGAAGTTGCGATTTGCAAATCAAAAGTGGATAATAATAGGCAATAAAGAAGATATGGAGTAGCTCACCCAATGCAAAGTCAACGAAATTGGCAGCAACAGCCACAGCAGCGCCACTAGAGGATCCACCTGGAACTCGCGCAGGCACAGCAGGATTAGTAGGTGTTCCATAATGTTTATTTTCGCCACCGATACTGAAAATTTTAAAAAATAAGGTCAAAAGACTGATGAAATAGCAAGACAAAATTTAAACCCCTACATGCAAAACCAGAGCACATGTTTACACCACTCTCACACACACGGGAAGAGTTGTGTTGAGATGCAAGTCTTTGGAAGGAATAAAAAAAAAGAAAAAGAACGAACCCTAGAGCAAAGTCATCGACAACGGTAGTTGCAACGCAGGTAGCACCTCCTTCGACGAGAGCAGAAACCGCGGGAGAAGTGGAAGAAGCAGGCTCGTGAGTCCTAGCCCACTCGGGATGGCCAAAAGTGGAGACATGTCCTTCTATGTCAAATCTAAAAACAAAAATCGAAATCAGAGGAAGATGAGAAATGTTATTAAATAGTAAGGAAAAGAGGAAGAGAAATAGGAGTGGTGATTAGGTTAGGTTTACAAGTCGGAGAGGGCGAAAGTGAGGGCGGTGAGAGGATGAGGAGCTTTGGGAGGAGCAGGCTGAGGCGGGGGAAGGAGCTGAAGCTTCTCGAGAAAAGCGCCGAAATCCTCTCTAACGGACTTCTTGAGCTTTCTGGTGATGAGAACTATTCCAGCTAAACCCAGCCCCAACAGAACCCATAGGTTCGCCGATTGAGTCGTCATCGATTGATTGATTCGTTTGATGCGACTCTGTGTTTCAACTCAACATCCACAGCACCACACTGCCACTGCGTGTGAGAGAGGCTTTACGAAGATGAAGAAGAAGCAAACGCAGAAGATAGGATTCTCTACACTCGCCGCCTCCACTTCCTTCTATTCTATTCTATCTCTCTCCCCTCCTAAAATAACTTCATTATATAACAACCTCAACATTTTTTCCTATGTTTTATTCTATATATACTATGATCTTTTATATTATTTAGATCCAATAATTAACCTATTCTTAATTATTTCTACTTAAATTATTTTAATTTTGCGTTTAAATAAGGGTGAACTCTAATTTTCTAATGATGGTTTACATATGTTATCAATCAATTAATTTTAGTTCCGATAAATAAACTAAAAAATAATTTCAAATTAATTAACTTTTTTTAACCTTGATATTGGTTGGGAGCAAGCTTCTACCTTCATCACTCAAATTAACCTATTAGGTTTCCAACTTTATATTATTTAATAAAAAATTAAGACTTGTTACTATTTACATACATCAATATTCACAGAGTGTTTTTTATTAGAATTTTAGTTAAAAATATATTTAAGCCAACCGTAAAAAATTGTATACGATTGAGTTTTGTTTAATTTAAATAAAATAAACAAATAAAACTAATTTATATAATTTAATTTGAATAAATTTGTGATTTTTATTTTTTATTTTTTTATGAAATAATTTTTTTATTTTTAAATTAAAATCTAATAATATTAAATATAATATTCAAATTTTAATAAATATATTTAATAATAACAATCAAAAAAATACACATAAATTTATTTATAATTAAAAATATATATATATTTTATTATAGATTATTTTTTAAATATTTTATTGATATAATATTATTCATGTAGATCTGTAAAATTTATAAAATTTTAATTAATTTTATTTTATCTGACAGCTAGTTTAATTATGACATTGATGGCACTACACCATTTTTAGAAAAAATTAACAATACAGTGAACATCAAGTATAATAAAAAAAATTACAAATTAAATTTTTAAGCAAATCTTACAATTTTATGAAGAAATTTATACTAAAATATATAATTTATTGTTATATTTAATGTTATTATTATTATTATATTAATAATAATAAAAGATATAGATTGAATGTTGCATTAGTTTGAATTAATTTTAAAAATTCACATCATAAACCAAACTAAATGATGTAGTTTTCAGAAGAAAAAAAACTAAATCAATAAAAAATATTTACTTCTTACAATTTGATTTCATTTTAATCGATTATCGATTTTTTTAAAGTTAGTTTGCTTTGAACACTTTAATGTATTATAATTAACTTAATTAAAAAATTAAACAAAATTAAAAAAAATGTTAAAAATAACCATAGTTTATAAATAAAAATTACAAATTTTAATTATTATCACAAACATGCTACCCAAAATAACCATAGCTTTAAAAAACCGCTAAAATCTTTATAAAGTTACTTTTTCCTATAAATATGTGTATTCCATAAAAAGAACTTATTTATAGTGGAAAATATCAAAGAATAGTGTCTTTAGCTTAATTAGGGAGGTTTGTTTAAATTTAAAATAAATCATTTTTAAAAGCATCTCTTATTCAATAAGCCAAGAGAATTTGCACATTGAAGTAAAAAAAATTTACTTATTTTAAAACAAGTAAATTAAACAATCAAATAAAAAAATATAAATCTACTTATTTTATTAAATAAGTATTTAAAAAAGTAAGTACAAACAAACCAACTCACTAACATTTAATTAATTATTGGTGTAAGTAACATGTTGATTGTACTAAAGGATTTGTTTTATATTATAAATATAGTTGGTATTATTCTCTAATTAAATTTAAAGTTTTATCCTATAAATTTATAATTTATTAAATACATTATGTATTTTTAAAATTAAAATTTTAAATTTAATTGAAAAACACATCTACTTAACTTAGAGTACAATATTTAAAGTTTTCTCTTTCTATTGGCATGTTATGAAGGTTAAATAAAAAAAAATCATAAAATAGTCGTATGAATTTTGCAGCCCAATCAAAATCTTTCCACTTCATCCATGAAGTAAAAATTCAAGTAATTTTGATTGATCACGAAGACTCATTAATATGAAAATAAAAATTTGTTAGTTAAATGAATAATAACATGTTTGTCCTTCTTAAGTTTGTGAATGTATTTAAATTAACTTTTAATTTGTATTAAATATCTATAACACTATATAAAACATTTTTTTATATATATTTTAATATTCTTATTTTCCCCTTTCAAAAATTATTTTTAAATAATAAATTTAATTAAAAGAAATTATTTATTAAATAAAAGAAATATTTAATTATTTTTTTTATTTTAAAATAACTAATAACTTCTTCATTTAAATTCAAATTTAAAAATCATAAATATAATAAAAATTATTTTATTTTTTAAATTAAATTAACAAAAAAAATCATAAAAACAAGTATAAAAAAAATTCAACTTATCTTTAAACTTTATCTTTCAAATTTTTCTTTTCTTTTTTAATAAATAATATAATAAAATATAAATATAAATATAAATAATTCAAAAATTATCAATATAAATAATACAAGTCACTTACAAATCTCATTTAACATATTAAATTTATACATTCTTTTAATTTTCACTTCTATATTATTATATTTACATAATTTTTTTTAATTTACAACATTTTTATCTTTATTTTTAAATCATATATTAATTTATAAACATCTTTATATAAAATAATTAATACATCAAAATAAAATACGGACACAAAATAATAATTTCACAATAAAAAAATTAAAAATATTATATGATTAAAATTAATGTTACTCAATAAGTCTATGATATAGAAAAAAATTATATATATAAAAGATTCAATACAAAATTTATAATAAATTTTAAAGTAAATTGGTTAATAAAATTTATAAAAAAATTAAACATTTATTTTTTAATTTATTATAAAATATATTTGTTTAAAAAAAATTTACATTTACCATAAGATAATTGATTTTATAACCATTGATTTTTTGTAAAACTAAAATTAAAAGCAGTTAATTCTTTTTTATGTTTATAATTTTCTTAAGTTAATTTTTTTAAAAAATATATTCTACCTATTAGATTGAAATATGATCAATAATGGAATAATCTAAATAATAATAACTTTTATCCTTTTATGTAAATATTGTTTAGTTAAAAAGTGGGCTGAGAGAGTATTTTTAATAGATAATATTTTTCCTGTTTAGATAGATAGACTCAAACAACGAATCTGTAGAAATAAGATATAAGAATAAATTTTTCAATTTATAATTTTTAAAACGATTTAATTTACAATTATTTTAAACTGTATTTAAATATAATAATTTGTTCCACATTATTGTAAATTTTTTACAAAATGTTATAATAATTTTATTTTTTCAATATCCTACATATCATAATTTTTACTTTTCCTGTTTGGTTTAACTTTTTCAACTGCTTCATTCATTTATTATTTTTTAGTATCATACATTAAAAAAAAGAAAATAAAATATATTTTAATAAATTCATTTTCCATAATTTTTATTATAATATTTAATAAATAATAACTCAATTTTTTTAATTTTAAAAAATACGAAAACCATATAAACATGACCATGTATTTCTGTAGTAATTACTGATTATCATTCCACTTTAAAACAATCTCCTAATTTAAAATGGCTAAATCCTTAACTTGAATATAATCACTTATTAGAGTGAAGTGTTTTCTTAAAAAACAGACAAAAAGAGGACAACACATTTGTATATTACTAAAATCGAATTTAAGAAAATTTCAAAAGAAAAAAAGATATTTATAATTATTTGGTAAATAAAAACAAAATCAGGTGCAGATATTTGACATAATCTTTTTCTTTCCAATTTATAAAAAAAAAAACTTTTCCTTTCAGATTTATAAATAAGAAAACTTTATCGTTCCAATTTCAATTTTCTTCCACACGCTGGACACCATTCAGGCTCGGTTACCATCAACAACAGAAAAAAAAACATTATAAGAAAAAAAAAATGTGATTTGTCATCAAATACAAAAAACTCACATCTCCTCCCCTTCAATTCAATCCATTCTCTTCTCTCCTCTTCAGGTACCTTTCCTTTTCTCTCTTCCTTTCCTTGTATATGCCATCTCAATTTTTCATTTGATATTTCATTTGCTTGTGACCGCATTTCTCATTATCTATTCTGACCCATTCATGCAATTGTTTTGCATTGAGATTTTCTGGGTTCCTGTGGCTTCAAACCGCTCAATTTCGAAACTTTTGTGTTGGGGGCAATGGTGTTCACCAACCATCTTTCAATTTCTGCTTTCTATTTTTTTTCAAACATGCCCGGGGTTCTGCTTTTCATTAAGTTTTCATAAAGTTAGCCTTTTTCTGTGAAATTTAGAATTGTACTATTTCCAGACTATTGAACTTGACATTGTGCTGCATTAGAATTCATCGTTTTCATTTTTCGTCTGTTCACTTGAAGATTAAAGAAAAAATAAACATTTAATGTGAAATATTAATGGTTTCATGTCAGTTAGACTTGTTTGAGGGGACAAGTCCTTTTCAGCGGGTTCTTCCTCACCTATAATTTTCTTAGGTGTGTACTGAACCATGCAGCTTGCATATTCTTGGTGATCTTAATTTTTCTCTAACCTGCTTTTCACCTTTCTTTGCATAACTTTTTTTCTCTGCTCTTTTCATGGTTGAAATGAATCCGAAAGTTAGCCGTTTTTTTGCTTGAAGAATGCATATAGCAGAGTTATGCTTTATGTCATTGTTATTTCAATGTATTTGTGATTTCTGTAAGACTTGGTGTTTATTTGGTTTGAAGTTAGGGAGAATTGAATTTGAACCGTTGAATATGATTGAACTCATGCATAAATTGATCTGAACCACATTTTCATTGAAAGTTGGAGTTTATGTCCACTTCTTGTTAACTAAGTTTTTAATACATCTGCCAGGATTAGAGGGAAGAGACGAAAAATGGTAAAATCAACACATGAAAGATTTTCAAAGGATTTTGTAATGGCAGGAGTAGCGGCAATCATATCAAAGAGTGCTGCAGCACCAATTGAGAGAGTCAAGCTTTTATTGCAAAACCAAGGTGAAATGATTAAAAGAGGACAACTCAAAAAACCATATTTGGGCGTTTCTGATGGCTTTAAGAGGGTCTTCATGGAAGAGGGTTTGATTGCCTTTTGGAGAGGTCACCAAGCCAATGTTATCCGATATTTCCCCACACAGGTGAGTTAATCACTTCATTGGCATCCTGATTAATGTTAAATAAAGACCAGCATTCCCACCCTCACCATTTATTTTTCTCTTTCTTTCAAGTTGTCACAACTGAGTTAAATGGGCTACTGTTTCTTAACTTTGTAGTGTTTGTTTTGGCTTTTTATCGATACTTGAACTAAATGATAACAGGGGAGAGAAAAAGAAAACAAAAGAGTTAGCATGACCAGTTAGCAAGGCTTCTGAGTGATGAGTATAAGCTTAACCATTAAATATCTGGGTAATTATTTCTCATGATATTCTCCAAAACCTCAAACCAAATAATATATTCGAATTCTTCTGTGCATTGATTTTGTATCCTCTGTCATCTAATGGACCATAGGCATTCAAATTAGAGAGAACATCCGTTAACTTATTTACATTTCATCCTCTTCTTTTTCCTTTCTATATTCTCAAATAAATAAAAAATATACCTTATCTTAGAGCCTTGACTTATCTTATTTTCTATTGCATGATGCAACAATAGCACTGCATCGAATCTCATTCTTTGGTATCTGATCGCATCCAGTTTGTTCTGTTACATTAACCTACAAGCTTGCTTACTTTGTGCTTTTCCTGTCAAATTGTTAATGCATGTAAAATATTATTAACCGTGTCTTGGCTTTTCATAAAATAATACTCCACATATATGGAAAAAGGGTACATCAATTCCTGGAATCGTGTCTCAAATAATATTTTTGTTTATTTTTATTAAAATAATGTTTGAGCAAACAGTTAATTGGTCTATAGGCTTTCAATTTTGCATTCAAAGGTTACTTCAAAAGCATTTTTGGGTATTCCAAAGAGAGAGACGGGCACATTAAGTGGTTTATTGGGAACGTGGCTTCAGGCAGTGCTGCAGGAGCAACAACTTCACTGCTACTGTATCATTTAGATTATGCACGTACACGATTGGGTACTGATGCAATAGAGTGCCGCGATACCAGTCAACGCCAGTTTAAAGGACTAATTGATGTGTACAGGAAGACCTTATCAAGTGATGGAATTGCTGGATTGTACAGGGGATTTGGCATTTCAATATGGGGAATGACCATGTATCGAGGAATGTACTTTGGGATCTATGATACCATGAAGCCTATTGTTTTAGTTGGGCCATTTGAGGTGAGCAAGTAACCGCTTACACTTAAGTAATGGGAAAATATATAGTTGATACTTGATGCTTTTAACTGAGAATTTTTGCCTTCGGTTGCTACGGGGCTGGTGATCTCTTTTTAGTCTGTTCAAAAGTGGTATGAGCACCAAATATTGAAGTTCAGATATATTCTACAGATTTACATTGATAGTTAAATCCTTGAGTCTGAACATTCATCTTCAAGATGAAGTCAATTAACTATTTTGAAAAAAAATACGAAGTTTTCTTGCAGTCTACTTATGGTAGATGCATCTCTTTATTGTATAGCAGTTTGATGAATTCAGACAGTTGGTTCTGTTCTTTTATGCCCAGGCTTTCCAATGTGAGTCTCTTGGTTTATTTTCTGCAGGGGAACTTTCTT
This sequence comes from Lablab purpureus, assembly GCA_030347555.1. Lineage (NCBI taxonomy): Eukaryota > Viridiplantae > Streptophyta > Magnoliopsida > Fabales > Fabaceae > Lablab > Lablab purpureus. Next base: position 62,948,083 of record CM059256.1, on the reverse strand, counting down.
GCTAGTTTCTTCTTAGGCTGGAGCATCACAATTTTTTCAGGGGTTTGTGCATACCCTTTTGATACATTGCGCCGGAGAATGATGCTTACCTCTGGACATCCAAATAAGTACAGTAATTCAATACATGCATTTCGTGATATTGTAGGACAAGAAGGTTTCTTAGCTCTATTTCGAGGAGTTACAGCAAACATGCTTCTTGGTATGGCAGGAGCTGGGGTGCTTGCGGGATATGATCAGCTGAATAGCATCTCATCTAGACATAGTCACTATAACGAGACAAATCAAAGAGTTTTGAAATGAATGGCGGATTTGTAAGGGAGAAAAGCATAACCTAGAAAAGGAATATCCATCATCTAGAATGAATATTATGCCTGTTTATTTCCAAGATTTGGTCTGAAGGATCATAACACAATAAACAAACTTTTGGACATGATATTTTTTCTGTAAAGTTTTAACTAATCTTTAGTTCAATAAGTACACTTGTCATGTCCAAAAGTTATGTGGTTAAAGGAGTATTGCATTTTGGGACCTTAAAAGTCATATTTTTATCTTGTAGAATAAATACTGTGGCTGTTCATTTTAAAAGTTTGGTCTCAAAGACCATAAATAGAAAAAGTTTTGGACATGGTGGCCAAAGGCATTTGTTCTATGAACTGAACCATGGTTTGATCTTTGAACATGGTATACTTGATCTTTAGGTCCTTAAAATAAATTCTCCCTTTTTAGTGGTGAAAGTTAGAATTGATATATTTTACTGCCTTACTGTAAATGTAACTGTCCAGTTTTGAAAAGTTATTTAGCTTGGGATCGGAGTAGTTCAATCATAGGGAAAGACTATTTGATAACGTTTCAAGACTGCAAAAAACAGTCAACCCACCTGTTTGTTTATAAACAATGGTGTTTATATGGAGCATACAATGCATGTTTATTTACAATGCCCGCTTCAATTATTTGTATTAACATGATCACGCAGATTTATCTCTGGAAATTGCCTAGAGTAGAAAATCTATTCATATAGGATGCATATCTCATGAGAATGAGGTATTATACATCTTTCCATATTGATACACCGTTTCCAAACATTAACTCTTAATACTTGTTATAAAAAGATATTAGCTCGTTTTACGTTATATTCATACCAATTAGATTGATTTATGAATATTCTCACTGCAAACACCCTTATTTGCACGCTTGCACTACAAGTACTAGGTGGTGTTCAACATCATGAGATGGCTGTATTGAAATATTATGAGATTTTAAAAGTTACTTGTGCAATACTCATTTTCGGTAATTATAGTATTTCGATAAAAATATAATATTGAACGAAGGGGTGCCCTTCTGTAAAGGTGAACAGAAGTATTGTAAAACCGCAATCACTGTAGCAACCACACCCTTCTAAAAGCCGAAGAGCTATTAAATACTGCTTGTAACATTCGAAGCATCAATTTTCTCGAGCATCCTCAGTTCTCAGCACCCTCATTTTGTTCTTCTCCAGAATCATCATCTTCATCAGCAGATGCATCCTGGTACTGTTGATACTCTGCAACAAGATCATTCATGTTACTCTCTGCTTCAGTAAACTCCATCTCATCCATTCCTTCTCCAGTGTACCAGTGCAAGAAGGCTTTTCTTCTGAACATAGCTGTGAACTGCTCACTCACTCTCCTGAACATCTCCTGTATGGATGTCGAGTTACCAACAAAAGTCGAAGCCATAGATAGGCCTCTGGGAGGAATGTCACAAACACTAGACTTCACATTGTTGGGAATCCACTCAACAAAGTAGGAAGAGTTCTTATTTTGTACGCTCAGCATCTGCTCATCCACCTCTTTTGTGCTCACTTTGCCTCTGAAAACCGCTGAGGCAGTCAAGTAACGACCGTGGCGCGGATCAGCCGCACACATCATGTTCTTGGCATCCCACATTTGTTGTGTCAGTTCTGAGACAGTCAATGCACGGTAGTTCTGTGATCCTCGAGATGTCAGAGGAGCAAAACCTACCATGAAGAAGTGAAGTCGTGGAAATGGGATCAAGTTCACTGCTAACTTTCTTAGATCTGAGTTGAGCTGACCCGGAAATCTTAAGCAACAAGTAACTCCACTCATTGTTGCTGATATCAAATGATTCAAGTCTCCAACTGGAACAAGTTAATTGAGGAAACGGTTATTAAGTAAAAAAAAAAAGAACTCATTGGCATAGGTGCTCATTAGTTCTACTGCAATTATGCTTACAGCTTGGTGTACTGAGCTTGAGGGTCCTGAAGCAGATGTCATATAGTGCTTCATTGTCAAGGACCATACACTCATCAGCATTCTCCACCAACTGGTGAACAGAAAGTGTAGCATTATAAGGCTCAACAACCGTGTCTGACACCTTTGGAGATGGAAACACAGAGAATGTGAGCATCATTCGATCAGGGTATTCCTCTCTTATCTTCGAAATCAGCAGAGTTCCCATTCCAGAGCCTGTTCCCCCTCCCAAGGAGTGACACACTTGAAATCCTAGATTCAAAACCAAAGCCGTAAAATATATATAAACGTCTCATTTTAATGGAACATTTTACCATGATGTTTGGCTAGTTTTTTTACCTTGCAAACAGTCACAATTCTCAACCTCCTTCCTTACAACATCAAGGACAGAGTCAATAAGCTCAGCACCCTCCGTGTAGTGTCCCTTTGCGAAGTTGTTTCCGGCACCAGACTGGCCGAAAACAAAGTTGTCTGGCCGGAAAATCTGGCCATAAAGGCCGGTGCGGGCAGCATCCATGGTGCCAGGCTCAAGGTCCATTAGGACTGCCCGTGGCACGTAACGTCCATTGCTGCCCTCATTGTAATAAACGTTCACTCTTTCAAGCTGAAGTTCGGTGTTGCCTACGTAATGCCCCGTAGGGTCAATCCCATGCTCATCACACACCACTTCCCAGAACTTTGTTCCTATTTGGTTCCCGCACTGCCCTCCCTGAATGTGAAGAATCTCACGCATTTTCTAGGTTGGATTAGAAGGAAAAATCCACTCTTTGGACTTGGAATGAATAAGCAAAGATTGGTTACATTTTATAGTAAAATGAAAATGGACCTAATTACATGATTGCCCTTTGAAAATAAGCATGAAGTGAAGGTTAAGTTGAAGTTGGATGAATGGTTGAATGCCATTTGTAAGATGGTACTTGCAACCTCGCCGGCGACACAAGATGGTTTCTATATTTACTGCTCAACTTGGTTTTTTATTATACCAATGGCATGGCATATGCAAATATCAGAAGATACTTGAAAGCCACCATATAGTAAGTTAGAACAGAGGACTCACTCTCTTCAGTTTTGGGTTTTCTTAATTTAACATCAGCATCTATTTTACAATATAAAGGGATGGGCCATCTAGGAGACCTAAATGACTTATTTATTGTCTTCTACATTGGAAAGTGACTGCAACTAAAAGAAAGCGTGGATGAGAGAGTTTCATAGTCCACAAAAGAGAATCTGATGGGTATGCTAAGGCCGGCAAGTTCTGATCAACGATGAGCATGTAGAAACTATTCCAGCTTTCTTGCAATAAATGTTGTTACACCTTATCTAGAAATAAAACCAATAAAATACTATTTGGTTGCACAATTTCCTTCTAAAAAACTCTCCTCTCTCCCAATTTATTTGTTCAAATATTTCAAAATCTCTTACTGATATATATGCTAATAAAAAATCTTATTTGTTGTTGCTTATATGCACAAAAGCTTGAACTATGCTTCTTTGTATTCCCCTAAAGCAAATCAGGGCAGCTAATTTTAAATAAATGGTAACACTCTTGCAATGGCGAACCGATGAAAAATATTGGATAGTGGTCCTTTGGAGCAGTATCCGTAGTAGCAGCATCTCCAATATCCTACACTGGTGGATGCTTCTTTTTATTGTTACATAAGAATTGTTTGTTTTAACTATAAGAATCTCATAAACAAATCACAATATCAGTTTCAACATGCAACGACGTTTATATGCTGGGTATTGTTTATCCACAAACCATTTTAAGTACAGCTAAAGGATATATAAAACTTAAATTCACTTTTTTTTTGTTCCCTGCAGCAAATATGTCAATTTGGTCCTTAGAAAATAATTACTTTATATTTGATTCCCAGAATTTTTAAATTAAGTAATTTTGATCAATTGTAACATAAGATGTTCGATGTTCGTTGCTGATAATTAAATGTTAATGAATCAATCAAAATAGTAGGTGTTAAAAGGTTATCGTTAATCTTTATTATTAATATCTTATTGAATAAAAAAATTAACATTATTCTCACATTCACGTGCATTTATGCGAGAATGAACCAAAATTATTTAATTTTGAAAAAATAGTTGACCAAATGTGTAATTAAATTTTACAAGAATCAAATTTACATATCTTCAAAAGTATAAACATCAAAAGTGAATTTAAACTTTTTTTTTCAAAAATTGCACATTTATAGAACAATAGCGATGAATTTGAAAATAAGTATAAAAGATAAAATAGGTTAACTATTTTTAAAAAATAATGAAAATATATTATCATAAAAACTTAATGACATATCAGATAAACATGTATTTATAATAATAAAACCATTCATTCCTAAATAAGTAAATAAAGGTAAAGTTTAAGCATATGAATAATTATAAGATTAAAAAGTGTGTGGACTTTTTAAATCGCAGTCCAAATTCATTCGGCAAAAGGTTAAAATTTACGTGACAAAAATGTTAACAAGTCCTTATATTATATACAGTATGAATATGACTTTGTCGACAAATCACCAAATATACATAAGAAGGAAAAGAGAAAGATGTAAAGCTTAATATAGGGACTTTTCAGTAAATAGCTGTCACCCCACATTCCATCAAACACACATTCTGTTCTTCTTTGACTTCACCAAGCCATGACTGTATGCGTGCGAACACAATTCACAAAGTTGTTTTGTGCATCATATGGTTGCCTTAAGTGGAAGGTAGCACATGACAGTTAGACCTTGTTGGCATCTCATTGCATCTTGGATCAAAATGTCTGTTTATTTCTTGATAGATATGCCGCATAACCAGCATTCCTCCACTCTCCAGTGGCAACTATTCAGCATGCCCTCAACTTGAATATAAAAATGAAAACTCCCAGAGTACCAAGATTAAAGTATGACATCCACACAAAATATAAGATTGCATATCTTTCCCTCTACGGAAACACTTTCCTGAGAAGCACTATTGGCATGTAGGGTTTTCTTCGCTTTCCTATAGTGTTCTGCTTCTGCATATCTACCATTTCTTTCCAAGCCGGCTATTAGTACATTATATGTACCCAACACAGGACAAAATCCTTTGCTGCACATGGTTTTGTAAATCTCAAGTGCCTTATTAACTCTTTTAACAGAGAAGTAAACACTAATCAAAGCAGTATAGGTGGCAGTGCACTTATGGTTATCAGGTAATAAATTGAAAATCTTCATCGCAGAAGTGTGCTTCCTAGCACAACCAAGCCTAAAGATTAAAAGTGAAGCCAGATAGATTCCAAGAGAATGCCCAGCTCTAGTCATTTCCTCAACAATGTCCACCAGCTTTGAAATCATATTTGATCTGGTCAACAAGCCCATTAAGGAAAGATATCCTGTTCTCTCAATGCTTATTCCCATTGTAACACTGTACTTGAAAGCCAACAAAGCACCTTCAGATCGGCAATGACTACAATTTACCTCAATAATTGTTGAGACAACCTTATGATCTAAAGATAGTTTCTTTTCCATCATCCCTGTAAGTAAATGATCAATAGCAACAACATTTCTATTTTTCAATAGAACAAATAAAAGCTCTTTATCCATATTAGTAGGAGAATCTGCAGCAACTGTGATACTGCCATTTGCGTTCTTCCTTATGCTAGAATCAGTATAAAATTGAGGATTGACTTGCCTTAGAAGGGTACCACTCTCACCAGCAACTTTTAAAGCTTCCAATGCTTCAACGAAAACAGGGTATCGAAGAACAAGACGGTTCTCCTTCATGTACCAAAGGATATGCGTCATGAACTCAGTCCCACCAACTTTAGAACACCTCTCAATCAAAATATTGCATGCAGCTTTATCAGGTTGTGCCCCAGCCTCTTGCATCTTTTCAAAAATCTCTAGGGCCTCTTTGCATTTTCCTACAATACAAAAATAAATAAAATTACCACATTTAACATCATAATAAACAAAAGACAGTAACAGTCAGGAAAGGTGGCAAGTAGAAGCACTTAAAAGCTTCAAAATGAAATTGTGCTGAAAGTGCATGGCATAAAGCTATCATTCTGATCTGCAGAATTTTATAAACTCAAGTAATATGTCTTTAACTGTAAAGGTGACGCAACCAAAGTAAACACATCATTTAAATTTTTTTCATCAAGACTGAGATCATATGGTTCTGAGTAAGTCCTAAGTTGGACTCCATGGATGCAAATGTTAATATAATAGGCCACATAAGCTTGAGCTTTATGCGAGTAAACTACTGTTTCGTCAAACTCTATAGCAAAAGAATCATGACACGTTAAGCTAGACTTAAGTTCATTTAGCTATTAAACGGTAGAACCACGGACGGGATAGAATAAATAAGAATTTTATTAGAATGCCTTGATACTCATACTGTCATCCAATCATGAATATAGTCTATGTTACGACTGTTGACTTCTATTATGGTTACATTAGAGGTCATATCTAAAATTATTTGTATTTGGTAGGTAGTGGCATTTATATCATTTTTAACAATCATCATTCAATAACTAGCAAAGACAAGGACTTTATGCCCTGCTAGACCATACGACAAACATGTTAAAGGCACACTAACCAGAACCAGTAAGATAGTCCATTAGAACAGTGTAAGTATGGCAATTTGGAGCGACACCAGAGCTAATCATCTCCTTGTAAACACGAGTGACCTCCTTTACTTTTTTATTATCAAACAGAATCTTCATATAAGTCGTGTAAGAAACAACAGTGGGGAGACACCCGTTGGATTTCATTTGTTCCCACATTTGCATAGCCTCGTCCACGTTCCCAGCACTGGAAAGCCAATGCATCATGGAAGTGTAGGTAACAGAATCAACCTTGATCCCCTTCTCCTGCATCTTCTGGAAAACGTGCTTCATGGAAGAGACTCTCCCAGCTTCTCCGAAAATATCAAGCATGGTAGTGTAAGTGTATTGGTCGTGCTTGAACCCTCTGAGCCCAGAGGCCCAGTTGAAGAACAACCAGGCTTTCTCCATTGGAGGGTGTGACTTCAAAACCTGGTTCACCGTGTAAGAGTCCCACTTCAAAGGGAGATTGTTCAGCTTTGACTCAGCTGTTTCCCACGTCGAGTACTTTAGCGTGTTGTAAATTTTACCAATTACGTTCCTCGTATACTCTCTGGCCTCTTTCTTCTTCTTTTCGGGTTTCTTCATGTTGGTGTTGCTGTCACTGCGAAATGGAGTGATGGGTTTGTTTTTTCGCTTGCCTTGATGTTGATGGTGATTAAGGAAATGCGCAGCTTTTGCTTTGGTTTTGGTAGAAGGAGCAAGGTTTCTGAGAAATCCATGAAGCTTGGAGATTCTGCTTCTACACATCAGTAACAATGCAAAACATCAATGACATAGCCATCTAACCATTCTATATTCCATGCAGTGGCCCTCTAATTATGCGGGCCGGTCCAATAAATGCGAAGTTAAAAAAAAGAATGATAAAAACAATTGAATTGGATTCTGAATAATAGAGGTGATTTTTAGTCAAGAACAACAATTAACTATTGATTGTATTATAGTAACAAGATTTTAATTTGATTTTATGAATTAAAAACATGAAAAAATTGATACTTTTTTCAGTAAGAAACAGAAAAGAAATATGGTGATGTGACATCTATCATAAGGTAAATAAGGAATTAGACTTATTTCATTTAATTATTCTATTACAAATTAGAGTGATGACACAATTACAATATTCATATATTGCAAATTAGATTACTTTGTCATATTATAAATAAATGATATTCAATAGAAGTATAATTAATAAAAAATAAAAAGAATACAAGCACCAAAAATAAGTAATACAAAATTGCTAATTTTCATTAATGATCTTCAACATCAAGAGGTAAAAACAAAATTTAGGTATTTCTAGCATACATTCATTGATATATTTTACACAAGATGAACGAATATGAAATATAATTTTTGCTATAATCCATGATTATTTCAAACTATAAAGTCAATCAACAATATTTTTAAAGGTTGTCGTTTATGATTAATCTGGTTTTGTACCTAAAGGTTGGACCTTATGAAAGGTAAAACAGATAACTTGTTTTTTTCAATTATAAAAGATTAAATACCACTAGCATCAAATTTCAATTGATTTGGTATGCAATCTTAATATAAAAAAGATTTTTTTATTAATTTGAAACAAAATGCTCTCTTAATACTTAAAGTACCATAGTCATAAGTTTGTTCTTTCTAGTGTTTTAAGCAAAAGCTAATTAAGAGTTTAGAAGTTAATTAGAAAGTTATAATTAAAAGTTGAAAGTTAAAAAGTTAATCATGTGATTGCATACGAGGAAAGCAAATAATATACATAAAGCTTTATATATATGAATATAATTTTTATGTTGTTTTATGAGGGAAAAGCTACAACTGTTCACTCTGAACTGTTGTCGTTGCAGTGTGGTTGCTTTTCATCATGTTTTGTCGTTGGGAGATTGAGAGTTTTACTATACTCTTGGGAAATACACAAATTCTGAAGTTAAACTAAGACCAATGTCACCTGAATTTTTGTGAAAACAATGAATGCCAAAGCGTGTACATGTAGCAACATGTGTACACAAACAAAACAACACTATTACTGTTACGCGGGAAATTTCCCTAGGTAATTAGCTATCAAATTATGATTTCCATGTGTTATTATTAACCAAATATAATGGTAACTAATAAAGATCTAGTTTTACAATTATACTTAATAAGAAAAATGTTATTTTTCACAGCAAGAGAAAATTATTTAAAAAAAAAATAATATTTTTGAAAGTTTTTCACTATATATATATAATATTATCATAATAAAAAAATATTTTAAATAGCCCATTTTCAAAAAATATAAGTTGTAGGATATTTATAATGAAGTTTAGCTTTTGAAACCCGCCTAATTATGGAATATCATTTCTTGCTCAAGTTTATATTTATGCCCTAAAAGAACAAGCTTTTGTTTTTTCTGTGTCTTTCAAATCACTGAAACCTTTCCATGCTTTATGCAAATACATGTTCCAAGATTTAATTGTGATATATTTGTTTTAAATCTTGAACAAACGCTTAGGATAAGAGGATTGGAAGAAGATGGAGAAAAGAAAAATAGTGGCCAACTCTGAAGCAAGAATTAATCGTGCACATGTTTGAAAAATTGACATGCATACTCCATGAAGGGAGTAGAAGCAGCTATCATTCAGATTCACGGGTACTATATTATAGATCGCATGATTTTTCACATTTAGGAAGAGAGTAGAGAATGAGAAAAATAAAAAGGAAAAGAAGACATTACATTACATTGAATATGACTTGACAAGTTGGGTTGATTGATGGTATGTTAGTTATGGGGTTTGTTTTATTATTGTTTAAACGTACTAAACGACGAGAGGGCCTTGGAGAAGAAAACATTCCCATACACAATGTTATACACCATTGACTAATTGCAAATGATGCAGGTGAAGGCTCTTAATAGAGAACAGTTTAGGGGGCCACCCTAGCTACCACTAGCAATAGCAATACAATATAAATGTATTGAGTAGGTGAGTGTGGTGCTGCTGCTGCTGGTTTTGTTTTGTTTGGTTTGGTTTTCCCTAGCCAGCCAGAAATGACAACTGATTAGGGCTTTTATTGGCAGTGCAGTAGTAGGGGAAATGCACAACATTACAGAATCACAGTAGAGAGTGGATATGGATATGCATTGTGCTGTAGTTTGCATGGTACTCTCATTACATATTTTGCATGCACATCTCATAAATAACAGACATACAAATAGTAGGTATTCAGAATTTGCAGGACGTAGGTCCTCCACCCAACGAAAAGCTAGAAATAATTAATCAATTATAGCTTTCAAATTCTACACCAGCCGTGACAGTCTTCCTCGCAAACTCGAGAATTGAGTCATTCCTTCATAATGACCAAGGGGTTATACCTAAGAGGCAAAGGGAGAGAGAAACAAATAAAGAGAGAGAAACAAGTCAAGCCAAGCCACACACAGAGGACACGGACAGATTTGCTTATTACAACAGGACAACCCCTCCATCAATTTAATCCAATTAATATATCTGGACCATGCAAAAAGATTCCAAATGGGTAACATAACATGCAGTAATTTTCCTTGTTTAATTGCTACCTCCACCCACCTCGATGGTGTAAGTATTTATCATCTCTCTGGGTGATTTTTTAACTTTTGGCCACCTAGCAAAACTACTTGAACAAGCATGTCATGCTCCCAAAAGTATATACCATGACTTGTGAATAAATATTGAAAAAGAAAAATATGTAAAAAATATCAATAGACAGAGACACAGTAGTACACATAATGTGGTGAAATGAAAATGAAGATTGAGAGAGAGATCCGTACAGTGGATGGTGCAGGGAGGGAGAGAGAGTAGTGTGCATGGACAGCATATTAGACAAAGAAAAGGTTAAGAAACAACAGAGAGGGAGAGAGGGGCAGTTCGGATTGAGAATTAGTGTGAAAGGCACGAGACGTGAAGGGAACAATAAATGAGAGGGGGAAAAGAGAAGGGGTGATGAGGCTCATGATAACCCTCATGATCGTCACGTCGTTTTTCATTCGCTACTCCCAAAAATCTCCCAGAATTCCACGCTTCCTCACTGACTCCCTTCTTTGCTTTTCTTTTTTGCCTTTGTCCTCTCTCTCACTTTCTCTCTCTAAATAGCCTAGTCAACCTCATGTCCCCCTCACTTTGTCCCATATTAAACCAACAACCCCCTTTCTCATTCTCTCTCTCTCCCCCCATATGCTAGCTAGAGAGAGAGTGATCAATCCCCATCTCTGAATCCTCTCAGACACAAAATACTTCACACACCACTCTACTTTCAGCTTCAACTTCAACTAACTACTCACTTTCAACAATGGCCTTCACCCTTCACCTCTTTCTTACCATCAACCCATGCCATATATAAGCCTTCCCTACTTTTCATTTCATCTAGCTACCTCTTACCATTTTCTGGGCCACCTTCACATCACTCACTACCTTGCAACCTCCACATCCTTTTTAGATTCTCAACTTTAACTCCCATTCTCCCCCACTCCTCCGTTTCAATTTCCATCACCCAACCCACAACACAACCAAAGAGAACCCACTTTTCCTCCCCCCCCCCCCTAATTATTACACTTCATTGATTTTAGATACTAAATATAGGTATACTACTTTCCTTCAGCTATTTATAAGCCCTTTCCATCCCCCACCAGCCCAACACTGCCACAAACCCTAGCTTTTGGTTTTTAATAAGTCAAGAAGAAGGCAGCAGCAATGTGGATGGTTGGTTACAATGAAGGTGGTGAGTTCGGCATGGCTGATTATGCACTCAATGGAAGAAAACTCAGGCCTCTCATGCCAAGGCCAGTGACTTCTCCTAACAACACTCCAAACGCAAACTCTCCATGCTTGAGTCGCATCAATCATGGCAACGATTTCTTCTCACAGTATCACAATCTGGGTATGTTCCTTTTTTTTTAACTTCCCTCACCCACCGACCTTTTTCTTTACCCCCTCCATTTCTCTTGTTGTGTTTGCATGTGAGACATCGTGTGTATACGCACATGTATAAAGAGTTCTTTTTATTAGCATCAGTGGCAGATCAAGGCAAAAGAGATTTCAACCCTCCACCTGTAGTGGTGAGTTCAAGGTGGAATCCAACCCCTGAGCAGCTAAGGGCATTGGAGGAATTGTACAGAAGAGGGACAAGAACACCATCTGCTGAGCAAATCCAACAAATCACGGCACAGCTTAGAAGATTTGGAAAAATTGAAGGGAAGAATGTTTTCTATTGGTTTCAGAATCACAAAGCGAGGGAAAGACAGAAACGCCGCCGTCAAATGGAGTCAGCTGCTGAGGGTCATCACACCCGTGACTTTGATAGTACTCTTGAAAAGAAAGACTTAGGTAAAAAACCACACGACATAATTACAACCATACTTGTTTCTTTGCATGAAAGAGACAAATAATGAGAGAGGCTCTCATGTCTTGATTTGCAATGCATGGCTGATGGCTTCTTTTGTTTCTTTTCATTTTCTCCAATTGAGTTGTGTTGTGTTTGTTATTATATGGGTTGCTTTTCTTTTTTTCTCATTCAGATTGTTGCTTGAGATGTAAAGTTATATTCTTTTTTGTTTTTCTTTTTGTCTACAGGCGCAAGTAGGACAGTGTTTGAAGTTGAACAGACCAAGAACTGGGCACCCTCTACTAACTGCAGTACGCTTGCAGAGGTCTATTATTCTATATCCTCCTTTGTCTTGGTTCATGGACTAAACCTTTTTTTCTCAACTCGGGATTTTCACCACTTAATCGCCAAAAAGTTTTAGGGTATGATAAGGGTCCATTAAGCAGTGATTTAATTAATTATTGGCATATGATTACTAGAGAATGAGGTTGATGTTGGAAACGTTATAGAAAGATATGCACTAGCTAGCTAGCTTTAGCTAGGGAAAGGACCCTAACAAAAGCTTTGTTTGTTGGGAAATGAAAAGGTCCTAAAAGCTGCATTCCTTCCTTTCTGTCGGGGCTGCTGTTATGAAACTTAGCTGGGCTTTTGGGGCTTGTGCTTATTCATGTCATTCAGGCCAGTAGCTTTTGGACACTCCATACAATATTCTATGGAATTGAGCACCCATATTGATGGTAGAAAAGACAACTCTCACCCTACTTTAATTTGACTTCTCATAGACCATGCAACTTTATTTGAAAATACTACCAACTAGGAGTGCATGCCCATTTGAAATCTGTGCTGTCCAATAACTTTTTTACCTTTGCTCTTTGGCTTTTAACCACACATGTTGAGGTTTTCACTAGTTTGTTTTCATTGCATGCCTACATTTAAAATCTCCAGGAATCTGTTTCAATACAAAGAGCAGCAAAAGCAGCGGTTGCAGAGTGTAGAACAGATGGATGGCTCCAATTCGATGAAGGAGAATTACAGCATAGAAGAAACTTAATGGAGAGGAATGCCACGTGGCACATGATGCAGTTATCTTGTCCTCCCCCTCCTACAGTTTCACCCCACCTCATAAACGCACCTCCTACCATCTCTACTGCTAGCATGACCACCACGCCCTCAGTAACAGCAAGAGTAATGGACCCAAAGCTCATTAAGGCTCATGATCTCAGCTTCTTTATTTCACCTAACAGAGAAAACGGTATATTCCACTTAAGCAGTATCAACACCTACACCCCCGATGATAATTCTGTGGAATCTCAAACCCTTCAACTTTTCCCAATAAGGAACGGGGACGAAAGCAGTGATAACATTAACCACCAAAAAGAGACAGAGGTATCGGTCTCACCAATGAATGCTCCAAGCCAGTTTTTTGAGTTCCTTCCATTGAAGAACTAAGTGATCAGAAAAGAAAAAACTTGCCGTGTATGTAAAATTGTGGGACTGCGTTTAGACATTGTATTTGTTAGAAAATAGTACTACTTTTATTGCTATGGATGCTATGTATCAAAGAATTGGTGCTGTAATAGGAGACTAGTTTGAGTGAGGTATTTTGCCTTAAAATGCATTTGGACTATGTTGATTGAATCAAAAAAGTACTTAAGTCCAAGGATTTAGTGCTTATGGACCTTATTTGAGTAACTTGATGTGTATGTATACATGTTGGTTCTGATATGTATGAAGAGAGAAACAGGAAAGATGGTGGGGGAAGGGAGGGAGGGACGTAAATAAAGAATGTATAAGGAATTTGATGTGAGGGTTTGATTTAAGACATAGTATCTGAAATGGGAATAAGATGTGACAGACTAGGATGTTGAAGTAACTATGAGCATGGGTTGGAGAATTACTTTTGTTCTTTTGTTGCATACTTGGAAAACAATGCTGTACATTGCCATCAATGTTCTGATGAAGTGAACTCTGTAGCCCAATTTATTACAATAAAGAAATCACATCAATGCACCAAAAGGGAACAGAGCCGGTGCATTTAAGGTAACGTTCGTGAATTCAATTGAAAGAGAAGTTTTTTTATTAAATTATTTTCCTAGCTAATTAAATAATCCTTTTATAGTCAGAATAGAATTTGAGTTTTACGAAGAGAATATCCACATATCATCCTTCAACAACCAATATATTGAATGCAAGAAATATACATGTTTGTCCATGTATATACCATGTTGTGAGAATTTTTATATTTAAAAAGAGAAGTGAATATAGTAAAGAATGATACACCTTGAATGTTTAAAATAATTATATAAGAGAAATAGAGAAAAAGTTCGATATAAATAAATAAATAAATATATAGAATACAAGTCCTGATCAGTGTGTATGCCAAAACCTGTCACATTTGCCTAGCTCCTTGGAGAAGCTAGCTGGATCTATAAGATAGGGTTTATAACATTAGGGCATTCCATCAACCTTTCAAAAATCTTAAGGGCTAAGACTAGGACGTGTCACTCAAGAGGCGTCAAGCATCACCAGGGTAAAAGGAAGGCCAAAATATTCCCTCTGCAGCCATTGAAGCCGTGAGTGGGGGGACCATAATAGTTTAAGCAACATGCATGCACAACAAGCCTCATAGTTTGGACCATACATAGTTGAGTACGTGGTTGATTTGCAGGGACTAATCAAACACTAAAACATATGATATCTCTAATTCATGAGGCCATCTCGGATTTAGCCAGCTAGCATCACCGATTTTGTTAGCATGGTATGCTAATTAAACAATGGAATGTTTTTGTGTTGTTGTTTTTTTTCCGAGGCTTTTAAGGTAAACATCAAGTTTGAAAGTGGAGGGAGATTTGATGGTGAGAGAAAAAGCAGGATGTATTTTGTTGGTATTCAGGGAGCTTAACCAATTGATTAGTTGGGAAGTGATGGCGTATGAATAGGGGAATGCAGTGAGAGAGATTAAAATATCTTTGAAAACACATGCATAGAGAGAGAGAGATGAGATGATTCATGATCACGGGTGGTGTAATAGTTTGTGAAAAAGGGGTGATTTCCAAGCTGTTGCTTACCTACCTATTTGGTACTCTGTTAGTCCCTACAGCATCTACTCCAAAGTTGCAGAAACTAAAATCCAAGCCACCCACAGATCCGTCGCTTTAGAACCAAACTGAACCAACAACAGGGACTACGGGCCATACATTTTCTTTCTTTTCTTTTCTTCCTACATCTCTTTCATTTCTCACTGTGTTCTTTTCATTAAATTATTTAGGCATGAATCTCGATTGAATTCAACGCACTAGTAAGTAACATTGATTCTGTTTCAACATTCACAATAAAAAGTAAATTTCAAGGACTTGGATTTGGGTTGTCTGAAAAAATAATCCAAAAGAATGCATTTTACTGACATTTGGATTTTACAAGTTGAAGCTGGTGTGGTGCAAAGTTTTATGATTAGTCGGGTTCTTGATCCAGATAAAGCATGGTGTTTTGTTGGGCAGGGTTGGATGGTGGGTTTTGGTTTAAAGGATTTAGAAACCAGTGATTTAGAAAAAGAGATTTAGAAACCAGTGAAAACTATAGAATTCAAATGTTGCTTCTGAGGGTATGTTACTTTACATATATGGTAAGTAGCTTATGAAACTCAGTGTGATATTGAGATGGGTGTTTTGCAAATAAGAATTATGTTGTTAAATTAAATATGAGTTTAGAAATTAAATAAGAAAAGTGCAGGAATTGAATGAAGGGTAAGAACAGGGTCAGATTACCCAAATGGAAGTATCTCCTGTCTTCTTCCTAAAACAAATTTGGACCGCGTCTCATCACACCAGAAGTTTGGAAAAAAATGTGCCATATGAATACCAATACCAAAACTACCTGTGCTAATTTTAATCAATACATCTTAAAAGTAAAATACATAAATCATTTATTCACACCCTTAAATATACTATTAATTTAATATTTATTTATATTTTTAGTCCCTTCATTTATTGGGTTATATTATATATTTATTACTTCATTACTATTTTATTTTACTTATTATATTTTATTACTTGAATTTTTTTATTTGTTTTAATTAATATTCTGTTTGTTTTCTTTCTTAAAAACTTTGATATTTTAAACTTTTGACATATAAGATGTCATGTGGACGGACAAATTCATGTTACACATTATTTATTTATTAAAAAATGTCTTAGGATGTCATGTTGGACACAATCCAAATTTTTAATAAACAATTGAAAAGAAAGTTAAGTGATAGGAAATGAGAATAGAGATCAATGTTAATAATGTTACTAACTGTTTTGTTAGGATTTGAAAATATTACAAGTATATACTATTTTTATTTGTGATGGTTGGTTGCTATTACTTTTTATCACCAATATCAGTTTCATTGAATTCATTGCATATTTCATTTCTGGGCTTCAATCACACCACAGTTTATATTGGGCCATTTAGAGTAACCTAAAACAACCTGGGCTTTCTCCAAGGAGCTTAATGATTTTTTCATGGCCCAAGAAAAACCATTTTTCATGAAAAAAAAACACGAAAAAACAAGCTAATTATTAAATTAAAGTGATTAAGTCAATTAATAATGAAAAAAAAAGAAAATTATAAATTATTTCCATAATTTAAAAAGTTTACCTTGCCAGGATTCATGAATCAACATGTTGTTTATTTGGACAAAGAAAAATCTCTAGCCATTAATAAAGCACGTAATATGTTTGGATAAAGAACATAAGATGATTCCCCTGCCTAAAGTTTATAAACGCTAAGTAGCCGTTGGTGAAATACCACAGTAATTCTTTTAAAAGTAATTTGATTTAATTGAGAATAAAAATTGTGAAGATGAAGAAGGTAGATGTAACAGACATTATTTGACTTTGTGGGCGAAAACAATAGAAGAGGTTGTCCTTAAAATTAGTAACTATGACGTGGGATACATGTCGTGTAGCCTTTTTGCCTTCTGCACTGTCTAATTCTCCTTTAACTTTTTATTTGCTACAATACAATCACAACACATTCAAATTACCTAAACCTAATCCTAATTTTATTATTTACTAGTAATACTTTATACTTCATTTTCCATCACGCATCATACATATTTGTAAACCACAACAAACAAAACTCAAATCTCAAGACTGTGAAACGACAATAAACAAAACTATAATGCATGCATATGCTGTATCCTAATCATCTTAGCGCTACACCCACCTGATTTCCTCATTTCGTTGTTTTTTAACCGACAGTGTGATGGACGTGCATGCATGAGCGCGTCTGATTCCTTCAGATCCGTACCATGCACAAGCCTGATTCTGGGAGTTTTGTTTTGTACCCCAACCCTTCTATGTCACTATTTTTTCACGCGCTTTGTCAAAATCCTAACTTCAGCTACTTTTTTGGGCCAAAAAAATAGACAGCTAGCATAAGTGGTTAAACAATTTTGAATTTATGCTCAATTAAAAATATAAATACGAGAATAGATTTCAGAAAATAAATAAATAAATAAAATATTGAAATAACACATGTTAAACAGTGATAAAATTAAGGTAGAAATAATGTAGATAAGAAAATTATTTCAGCTAAAAAGTACATTTGTATTCTCGAAAGTATAAAAAATTGGTTAAAAGTAATTACTATTGTATGTTATAACAAAAAAAAAATTGAAAGATACTATCATGCTATGATACAGTAGAGATATTTTTTTTTCGAGCATGTGATCAAGTGATTCAATTTTATGCATGTAAGAAATTAGACACTTAATGAATATCATACCTTTATTCTTAAAACAATTTCTAAGGTTCAAAAACAATTCAAAAAGACGTATACACTTTTTTTTCATGGCTAAAATCAATTATTCACATTATATGATAAAAAAAATTGTTAGTTATGCTAAAATATAAAGTCAGTACTAGAGTTTAGAGATTGAGATTCAGAGGAGTTGACTATATAAATGAATGTAATAGTTTAAGTATTAATCAACTTTAAAGATTATAAAAAATTCATCTAGTTAATGTATTTTAAATGATATTTAACTTTTATAAATCATATATATTTTATAAATTAAAAAGATAAGTCCAACTCAAAAGATATATTGATAATTTATAGTATTAATTTATTTAATAATAATTTATTCAATACATTATTAATGAAATAAATTTTAAATTAAATTAAATTTGATAATAATTATTAAAAAAATATATTATATTTTAAATTGAATTGAATTTAATGATAACCTATAAAAATAATATCTATTCGAATTTTTATTAAATAAGATTGCATGCTGGGAATTTGTGGGTAAAAATCACTAAGTCATGAAAGAAGGGTAAAGGATTAAAAGAATGAAAATTCCACACTGTAACCCCTTCTCAAACCTCAAATTTGTTAAAATCAATTACCATTATATATGAACTCGTATCAATATAATGCAAAGAATGTAACCATAATCACATAATTATATTGACAAATCTAATTAACAATTCAGATGATCTATGTAACTAATATAAAAACTTAATATTATATTATATATTAATATATTTTTAGTACTATATAATCAACCATATCTTCCTTCAATTATATGGATTTTATTACTAAAGATAAAAGAACATATAAATACATGTCAATATTAAAAAAAAAGTATTTACTCAACTCTATTCAAATTACTTATTTATATTTAATACTTAAACTCTTATTAACCCAACTGAATTTCTATGGTTATGTGGTGGATGATCATCAGAGAAACAACTTGAATCCGTCTCTGAGAAGAGAGCTCGTCCGGTAAGAACAAAACCTATTCATTTTAGGTCATATTGTAGGGTGTTACTTACTTTAGCAGGTAAAAGCATTCCATATTTTTATTAGTATTCTTACTATACTGCTTAATATCCATGCTAATATTCAACCTCATCACGATGCTGTTGCGGTCACGTTATCTAACAGTAGACGATTAGTTACCTGTTCCCGATTCCACTTCCTGCTGCACTACTTCCTTGGAAATAACACTAGATTATTATTTTTCACATACACTTCTCTCCAGTAGGATTTCTAACATCAATAAAAAATACTCTTATTTTAAAACTATATTTTTATTAATTTTAGTACCGAATAATAAAAATATTTCTCACCTACAAGAGAAAGTAAGAGCCACAAAAAATCTGAGTCATGAGTGAAAACATTTTATTGAACCAAGAAAAACAAGTCACAGCGAGAACTATGATATTTTGGTGAAAAAAGAGATGTGGGCTTGGTTTGTTTGCGCAGAGGGATTGTACGGTGATGTGAATTTTGTAGTATATGCATTTTTTTTCTTTTCTTTTCTTTTCTTTTCTTTTCTTTTCTTGTTCTGTGTGGCGAACCTGGACAAACTTTTCCTTCCCACTCTTCCTCCTCGGGTCATGAGCTTTAACCTAAACCAAAGGGCTTCCATCTCTCTCTCTCTATAATTTCCTTTCCATAAAACAAGAGAAAAGAAGAGGAACGCCATTTTCACACACACTTTCTAAAAGCTGCATCCCTCAACGTATATGTCTATAGGGCCCACCTTTTTAACCTAATTCCCTCCCTCAATCCTTCTACTTAATTTTATTATACACACAATAAATAAACACCATCATTTACTAATCTTCCTTAAACCCACCACATGCTTCTATAAAAACCCACTAACACACCGATAGCCCAGCCCATCCTCCATCCTCCATCCCTACCTACAACACATTCACCTTCACCATGGGCTCAATGCTCATGCCTCTCACATCACTGCCACTGCTCATTCTACTCTCCACCCTCTCACCGCTCAAAGTTTCAGCTACGGCATCATTCATACTCTACAACAAGTGTCCCTACCCAGTGTGGCCCGGGATCCAGCCCAGCGCTGGAAAGCCCATTCTCGCCCGCGGAGGCTTCAAGCTCGCTCCCAACCGGGCCTACTCCCTCCAACTCCCGGCGCTCTGGTCAGGCCGCTTCTGGGGCCGCCACGGCTGCGCCTTCGACGCCTCCGGCCGCGGGCGCTGCGCCACGGGCGACTGCGGCGGGTCCCTCTACTGCAACGGCATCGGCGGCACCCCGCCGGCCACCCTGGCGGAGTTCACTCTGGGCAACGAGCAGGACTTCTACGACGTGAGCCTGGTGGACGGCTACAACCTGCCCATCTCCATTACCCCCTTTAAGGGATCCGGAAAATGCAGCTACGCCGGCTGCGTGAGCGACCTCAACACCATGTGCCCCGTCGGCCTGCAGGTGCGTTCACACGACAACAAGCGCGTGGTGGCCTGCAAGAGCGCTTGCTCCGCCTTCAACTCCCCCAAGTACTGCTGCACCGGCTCCTACGGAAGCCCACAGGCCTGCAAGCCCACCGTTTATTCCAAGATCTTCAAGACCGCATGCCCCAAGGCCTACTCCTACGCCTACGATGACCCCACCAGCATCGCCACTTGCACCAAAGCTAACTATTTGCTCACTTTCTGCCCTCATCGCCACTGATCTCAACTCAACTCAACTGTTCACCTGCATACCACTTTAACCACTTTACCTTTCACCCACCTACCCTTGTTATATTATTATCTTTTTTTATTTATTTTGTGTTCCCCTTTTAGTATCATACTTTTTCATCAATGCTCTATGTAGTGTATTCTTATATTTGGCTATTCATTTTGAATCTGTCACGGAATGTGGTATGGCATAGTTTAGATTAGTTTTGGTTTAATGAATACTATTACATAATGCGCTCAATGTATGGGATGGATGGATTTTGGTGAACCACATTCTATTGTTTCTGTATAACGCCACATCGTCTGTAATTGATGTGTACTTTTTCCGTCCCTAATTGGCTTATGATTTGTCTATTTCGCAAATGTGGTGCTTACTTTGTCTGTTTGGCTTTAGAGCTTGATACTGATGTACTTGGATTTTGCAAATGCTAACCTTAAAAGCTGTTTTCTTCACATGGTGAATTAAATTAAATTTATAATGTCACCCTCGCCTTGCTACCCGTTCCTTGTTTGGACCTTGGCCTGAATCTAGCTTCAGATTCTTGTTGTGTAGACTTCCTTGCCTTGGCTATGGGATATTGAACTTGTGGAACTGTATATGTTTGTGAATACGAATGCCTTCAAAACTTTGAAATCAACGTTTGGACAATTGGACAATCGACATTAGGTTTTGATGATAACTAGATAGTGAAATGGTGATGGATTGCACATGGGAGTTCAGTACACTTGCTTTCTGTCGCATACTAGTTCAAGGCTTTCCACAAAAAGTTAATTCAAACTCACCCTCGTATTTTAGCAACAAAACTATGGACCTATATTCGATAAGAAATTATCAATGTATTGTGGAGTATTAGAGCTCTTGGCAGATACATTGTTGATCAATAATAGCCAATGGTGTGTGTGGATGCCCCTTTGGCTAAAACTAACCACATAGTGACTGTTTTTGTTTGTGTTTCTAACCACTCAAAGGTCGTTCGTGGTATTAATTTTAACTACCAAAACAAACATACAACTGACTGTTTATGCACTTGAAAAAATCAGATACCTTCAGTACACAACTTAAATAAGATCTTTTGGAAGATCATGGATAAACAAAGGAAGATCAATTGAAGAGTAGATCACCCATCACGCTTAAGTAAGATTTTACATTTTGAGAGAACACGGATAAGCAAAAAAGGAGCAATGGAAGGGATTTTCCAAGTCAGTATACTTTTGTCATGTGCAAGATTAGTTTGAAATCATACAAGTATTTTTATGAATTTCATATAAAAATGTGTGCTTCATGGTATGAATTGTGAAAGAAGGATTTATGGTTTGTAGATTAAAATAGTTGAACTCTCATGGTTATGCACAGAAAACAGTGGATAATATTCAACAATGGGGTTTGGACAGCCTATTAAAGAAATTTCATTTTATACACATTTCCTTCTGAGTGGCTTAAAGAATAATAGTAAAGATACACTAAAAGAAAATGTCTATACACCACTAAATTTAATGTTATTTAATTAGTATTTTATAATTATTTTATTATATATTTAATGAATTAATATAAATTTATTAAATATCAATTAAATGTAAAATATAATATATCATTTAATGTATTACATTTATTATTTTTTATAAAAAATTTCTTATTTTACTTTTTTAATTTAATTTTTTTTATTAGACAATCCGAAATCTTAAAAAAATATACTGAATTACTCCACTTAAAAAATTATTTAGACTATATAAACTGAAAAATAAAATTGTATTTTGAAATTAACAATTTAATGTTTTAAATAAAAAAATAACTTTTAAATTAGACTTCCCCATCTATAAATACCTTGCAAATTACACACTTTAAAAATTACTTTTCACATTAAAAAATTATAAATTGCAAAGACACTTTTTTTTAAAAAAAAAAAAGCTTCCAGTGAAGACAGAAATGAGAAAACGTTGCAGAATGATAGAAGGAGCAAGAAGAAGATGACTCCACGGACGACCTTTCTCAGTTTCTTCCTTCCTATGGCTAACTTCATCCAAAAAGTTAGTGGTTCCTTCACCATTTTACTTCTCCGTTGTCGTTTTGATTCTGCCATGGCGTATGAATGAAGCTAGGTCTTTAACCTAAGAAGTTTTGCTTAACGGTAGGTAGTGATCAAGGCGGCGCCGGCGGCTCGGTGAGAAAGAAAGTATAGGATGTCTTTCCCTTTTTTGAAATTTAAATTAATGAAATATTCAGTCATAATTCAGCATGAGTTCAATATTTCCCTTAATCACTTCAAGCTTTGTTTCACCACCACTTTAAGTTCCTTTTTCTAAATTTCTCATCTTTTTTTTTTTTTAATGTTAAGTGTTCAAGAAGTAGTTTGATGATTTCTACGACACGAACAAAGCATAATACGAGGAAAAAATAAATGACAAATAATATAGAAACTAGTGAGTTATTGTTATATCCAATGTTTCAAATAGTAATTTCTTTTATATTTTCTGCCTTTTTGATCCCAACCTATATTTATTTATATTAGTTTAAAATATTTCATTTTCAACTGAATTATTTTTCTGGAAAAATCTGTAATATAGCTTATTTCAAATTTTCTTAAAATAATATATTTGCTGACATTTATAATGAACAAGTTTACTATTAAAAACTTAATTTTCGTAGAAAAATCATGCACCTATAACCATGGAAAAAATTTATTCGGTTATAAATTGACATTTCTAGCCTGAAAAATTATTTTATTCTTCCACTACTTTCTTCAGGCAATGTTTAAATATTATTTGCTACGAATGATAACCTAAAATGGAAAATAAATATTATTTGTTACAAAGGATACTTTACTCCTTTCTAATCTAAAGCTCAAAATCAAGTAAAATTTATTTATTACAATTTGTTTTGGTTTGGATTGCATCAATTTCTAATTTTTCTATCGTTTGATCTTGAACCCCTAATTCAAACCTATTAATCATACTTAAAATATGAAGTATTCCTGAGAAATATCACTCCATTTCTTAAGTTGTGATTTTTCTTTTCCAATTACCCTATAAATTGTAACTATTGTAAGATCTTTTTTGTGATCAAACAAGTATGAAATTAACTAACAAGTGGTAACTAAATTTATTATATATTTAAAATTTTTTAAATGTATGGGATTATGTTGGTTGGTTTAAAATTTTATTTTCAAATGGTAATTATAATTATTAAGTTAAGAAGTAAAAATAGCATTTAAGAGGGGGTGTAAAAGTTAAAAGCTAGTTTGGACCTTGTTGTTAGGTTTTGCTTTTGGAATGAAACATAATATAAATTGAAAATAGACAGGGGTCAAATGACTAATTGAGGGGTTACAGTTAGAAACTTGAAAAACTTGTAATTCCTCTTTAAAGCCCACAACCTCTTCTCTGCTCTCATCCTTCTCTTCTAAAATGCAAAGACCTTATTCTTCTATTCTACCTTGTGGGTTCCTTTTTTTTTTTTTTCAAGCTAGCCAAAAGATTTGAGATTAGCTATCACAAATTCTACGTTAAGTAAACCTTTTTCTTGCCACTTTTATATTCAACTACCCTATCTTTTCCCAAGATGGAGGTGCAAGTGGGATTTCTTTGGGAATCACGAATTTTGGTAATTTTGAGTGTAGTGTGGGATATTTTATTATTGGGATTTAATTATAAGAGATTATTTCTTGAATCTTTCTCTTCAATATTTAATTTTGATTTAATAGATATTTTAATTTTAATATTTTGTAAGAATTTATAATATTTTTTATATTTTTTTTTTCAATTAAATTTCAAATTTTATTAAAATGTATCAATGTGATTCTTTTTATCAAAAATTTATATATTGTAGTGTTCGCATTCTTATCCATTTTATCATATTCATGAAATCAATAATACAATCTAAACATTCGTATAAATAATAACAAAAGAATATGAATAAGAATACTACAATTTTGTAAATTTTTACTAAAAAAATATCACATTAAAATTTTTTAATAAAATTTAAAACTTAATTAAAAAATAAATAAATATAAAAAAAATTATAAATTCTCACAAAATATTAGAATCAAAATACATATTAAACATTTAGTTTTTTAGGTCACAAGAAAAATCAATCTAATTTATTAGTTTTAATTTATAATGTGATAATAATTTATTATTGAGCGTGTTGATTGAATGAAGATGGTTGTATTGTATGTTTATGACATTTGGATAATATTTTGGGTTTGTTAAAATTTGAAGAGGTATGTAATTACATACACTTAGATTAAAATTTCAAAATTTAGAGTAAGTTTGATCTTACTGATGTTTTAAACTAGGAGAAGAATTATGTTTTAGCTTAACTACTGTTTCGTATAAATTCAGATTTTTTTGTTCGGAGTTTTCATTGCATTGACACGTTACTATGTAAGGTGGTGACCCAACAGAAATGATGTAATCGTCGTGATTTTCCATTTCATTTCATCAATTTTAGGCAACACACGCTCATCACACGGATTTTCAATCTTATATATTTCTTTTTTTGTTTTGTAATCGAGTTTAAAACTCATTATAAAAATGTTACATTTTCAATAGTTTTTTTAATCTATCTAAATAAAAAAAAAACATTTTTCATTAGTGATATGGGTGTGTTTGATACTTATCAAGTTACACTATAAAATAAAATTATATTTATTTTTTATTTCATCCATTTACCTACATTAAAAATTGTGTTTACTACAATGTTCTGAAACACAATATCATATTGAAAAACAAGTCAATAAACAAAATAAATAAATAAATAAATCCTGAGTAGTGGTGAAATATTTTATATCCCTTTCACGTATTAAAGTTGGATGCGCGTTGAATCCGTGTTCTTAAGCCGCGTGTCCCACATTGGATTAATAAAATTATTTACTGTCAGAATTAGCCACAAATAAATAGAAGAATAATATAATAAAAAAGAAGAAAGAGTTGCAGGAATAGGGAGAGTGTTGGACACGTCACACGCTATCTAGATTACCACCAACCACAGCCACTCCTCGTCGGCTATCTGTCTGTCGGTTAAATATCAAACTCAATATTAAATTCTTAATAACTAATATATTTCTACTCTTTTAATTATTTATTTATTAAACTTAGATTTAATAGTTATTTTATTTTTAATATTTTATGAGAATTTATAATATTTTTTATATTTAATTATTTTTAATTAAATTCTAAATTTTATTAAAAAATTTCAAGAAATTGTAACTTAATATTTCAAAATTTGAATAGTTTTTATAAAATTGTATGTGAAAGTTTTTATGCCTAATTGTAAGATAATGCCACACTTATGACGTAGTATCCAAATAGATACTAAAGGACAACATGTTTTCTTAAACCAAAATAATGAAGACAAAATGATAGTTTAGTTAGTGTTCGACAACGCCAAGTTAAAAGAGGCTAATAATTAAACGTGAAAAGTGTTACAAACTTGTTTAAAAATTATAAATATAATTATTTAACAAGAGTACGTTTTTATAAAAGTAAAACACTGATTAACATTTGACTAATGAAAATTGTGTGTGTTATATATACATGATTATTGTGTTTTATATTCATGATCCGTTTCTTTAAATAATTTCTCCAATTAAATGATAAGTTTAGAAAAAATTAAAACAATTAAATAAACTTTAAGTATCTTTGAACAAAACGCAAAATAACTTCTCGAAACTGTCTACCGTTGTAAAAGAGAGAGAATATGAAGCCACGTATTAAAGCAATAAATTGTGTAATAAGATAACATCGTAAGTAGTGTTTGACTTTTCTTTATATTTTAAAACTTAATATGCAGTAAAGTTAAAGTTAAAGATTTTTAATACTTCTATTATTTGTAGGTTAACTTTTTAGATATTTTATTTATTTATATCTATGTTTATCTATCTTTATCTCTCTCTATATTTTTTAATAAGTATATTTACAATATTTTTTTTCCTTTAGTTTAATATCACGAATTTAATAAGAGTTCTGTTTTTCTTTATAATTTTAAAGTATGTTTAGTATTTTGTTATTTGTTGAGTTGTTTATAAGTAATTATAATAATTTATTATTAAAATTAATAATAAAATATCATAAATATTTGTAATTTTTTAAAATTTATTTACAATTATAAATTTAAATAATTTTTTAATAAGAAATATTTAGTTATATGATTACATTTTTATAATTTTTGAGCGATAAATATTTTTAATAAGTAATTTTTATTGAAGATGTTTTTATAAAATTATTATTTTTTAAAATATAAAAAATGTTATGTTTGTGTAAGGTATAAATATTTAATTATTTTTTTCTACAACAATAAATTTTATAATAAAAGCTTTACAATTTTTTAAAATTTTAGAATCACTATTGTAAGAAGATCTTATATTTTAGATTTTATTTTAATATAAAAGAAGAAAATTTCAAAATTGAAGAATTTATTTTTAATGTTTTCATTAATTTATTTGTGTGACTATAAATTATTGACAACACAATTATGTTTTCTTAATGGAAATGTAAATGGTAATTAAATTATTCAGGGCTTTTATTGAAAAAAGGTTGGAGAGTGTTTTTAAGTTTTCAAAGACTCTTTCTAATGCTTAAGTAGATAAGTAAAAATAACATATTTAAGAGAATAACTAAATAAATACTCATTCTGTACTTTTATGTATATTTATAAGTTCTTATAGATCTTAATACTTAGAAGATTAAGTTTAATATTCATTAATTATAATAAAAAAATCTAAATTACAATAAATTTATATTTAATTTTGACTAATTAAATTAATCGAGCTCTTAAAAGATATATTATATTAATGTAATTTTATTATTATACATATCAGTAATATAATGGAGCATACTTCTTGGTAACATTTATATTATACAATAAATATATTATATCAGTAACATAATAAAGCATACTTGGTAACATTTATATTGTACAATGAAAATATTACTTATAATAAAAGAGAATGCCTTTAAGCTCATTTTATAGATTTTTGTGTGTGGTAAATTAATCTTTTATCAACTAATTGTTCATTCGTCATAAAAATATGTTTGTTGGCTCTTTGCAATTCTTATTGACGGAATCTCATTGAGTCTCTTTACAATTCAGCCATGGGAACTAAAATCATGTTTGTTGGCTGATAACTAGCTAAAAAGTATGTTAAAAATCCTAAGAAAATAATGACAAATTACTTTTATATTTAAATTATCTCTTAAGGTTTGATACCTTTTTATTGTTTAAAATATATATGTATGATCCATTTATTCACTTTCCATTATTAGAAGTATTATTCTTGAGAAAAGATTCTTAATTACTTGCTTGGGTTATTGAGAATTAGTGTAAATGTGGCTAATATGATTGGGTTTGTGTCCACATCTCACCATTTTATGTATCTTATTAAGATTCACTTTTAATCATTACCAAGAATTTCATCTTTTTCTCTCTCTTTCTCTTTCAAAGACAAGTAGGGTTTCATCTCAACAATTACTTTTGATCTATTTATTCAGTTTCAAAGAAAAAAGTGTGAGTAGGTGGACAGGTATTGAAAATTGGTGTAAATTTAGAGAATAAGATTAGATATATGGAACATGGTTTGAGAGGAATGAGGGAATGTATACATGCAGACAATAGTTGTTTGTCTGTTATTTCTGGTATTGTGGGTTCATTCATTGCAATTGCATGACATAGAATTCCCCTGGAAACAAATCAAAAATTGAATCTCTGTCGGTAGTTGCACACTAATTATTATTATTATTATGCTATCAAAATTATTTTTAATTATGTTACATAATGCTAAAGTGATAAATATATTTAATCCAAAATTTTAAATTACCCAATAAAAAGAATACTCTTCATCTTTTTATTGTGTTTTCATATTATTTTTTATCAAACGTATTATTATGTTCTTATCTTGCGTGCCTAAACACACTAAAAAAGCTCCTAAAAATACAGGAAAGACATAATATTTTATGTAAAAATAAAAAAATAGTTATTTAAAAAAATCAACGATATTTCCGTCAACCATAAGAGTGGTCCAGTCTCGGGAATCCCATTCCAAAGAAAGACTTGTATAAAAGGGCTCAAATGGCACCGTTCCATTCACCTCACCAATTTTAATAACCTTTTCTTATTCATTAACTGATAAAACCAAAATCCTTTCATCTCATCTTATTGGAGAAGCTAACAATGGCCACCAATCCGATTACAACGGGAAATGGGGACGCCGCATCAAACCCTGACGCCAGTACCAAATCCTCCGTCTACCTCCAAGACATGGACGAGATGAAGCGGGTCTTCAGCCGCTTCGACACCAACGGCGACGGCAAGATCTCCGTCACCGAGCTCGACAACGTCCTCCGTTCCCTCGGATCCGGCGTCCCGCCGGAGGAGCTGCAGCGCGTCATGGACGACCTCGACACCGACCACGACGGCTTCATTAACCTCTCCGAGTTCGCCGCGTTCTGCCGCTCCGACACCGCGGACGGTGGGGACACAGAGCTCCAGGACGCCTTCAACTTGTACGACCAGGACAAGAACGGCCTCATCTCCGCCACCGAGCTCTGCCAGGTGCTGAATCGCCTCGGAATGAGCTGCTCCGTCGAGGAATGCCACAGCATGATCAAATCCGTCGATTCAGACGGTGACGGCGACGTCAACTTCGCGGAGTTCAAGCGCATGATGAGCAACAACCGCGAAAATACTTGCTGAAGAAAAATAGATTAGCGACTTCTTTCCGTAATTTCTGACTAATAGATCTGCGTCTCTTGTGTTATTTTTCTCCTCTGTTCCGTTTTTTATTCTGTGTTCAATCGCCCTGAATAGAATTAGAATTAGAAATTTGAATGAAAAGTTATTCGTATGTTTGCCGTTTTAGTCCACTGTGAATTCTAATTTCGCTCCGTAAATTTATTTGTTACGTTTTCAAAGAATTCGTCAGTCGTGAAGTGAGCGGCGGTGATAAACGATTGGACTCGTCCGAAAATGCCAAAGTCAGTGTGTTTGCGGTTGTGGAATCACGTCGTGACGGTTTATTCTTTGCCGAAGGGGAGCTGTGAAGAGGAAATTGTGGCATGCGAAATCACGCCGTGAATTGATTATGATATTTTTCAATGGATGGTTGTATACAGAAAAGGAAAGGACGAGAGACGAGGGCCTTGGAAATTGGCAGCAGGAAGTTGAATGGTAGGGTAGTGGATGCAATAGATGTGTCCGCCCATTTAAGGTCATACCCGTGCAAGAAGGAATGTGCTTGATATGGTCTCCCTCATACTTTTCCAACGCTAGTTCTTTTCAAATATTTATGATTCTTCCCTTTTCTCATATTTTTCAAACAAATAATAATAATATTCCTTTATAAAATATATATAAGTTAATATAATTTTTTTCAAATAAAATATACCATGCATCAATTCATTAACATAATAATAGAAAGCCTCATGCCCAGTACTATTTATGACTAGGATTTTATATTTTGGAAATACTGTTTTGTTGTTACACTTCTTTGAATTATTAGTTTAATATTATATTTGCTTATTATTGTTTTAATTATTCAATTACTTTTTATTATTAGTAAAATATTTTTTATTTAGAAATGATAACTATTCTGAATTATAATGAAGAATACATTTGTAGACAAATATTACTTGAAATTTACTTTATATATAAAAAATAAAAAATAAAAATTTATAACTATTAAAGATATATAATTATCTGATATTAAATAGTTAGTTATATCTTTATTTTTTATTCTATGGCTTTCAGCTAGTTTGGTTTTGATCAGCTTTCAACTAACTTTGCTAACATAATCCTAATGAGTGTTGCATATTTGTTTATTTACAATGTTATTAATAAAGAGTATGGTGACAAGAAGAAAAGAGATAAGTGGTGAGTTTGAGTCTATTTAAAAGAAACTATAATTTTAACTGCAATTTTACTGATAAATAATGTGCTGCAAATTCTGACTTATTATTTTTAGTAATATCTCTCCTCTTAATTTTTTTCCATTAGTAATAATTAATCTTTTTTACACCTTATTTAACAATGCTTTTCTTTATAACTGTTTTTGTAATTTTTAATAATTTTTAATCAATAAAAATATAAAGTTAACTCGCCACTAAATTTAAATTATGTTTTTTTTTTGTTTTTCATATAGATTCAGTTATACTTTTGCTGCTGTTGAATATTCTGATCGAATCCATTTTTAAAATTTATTAAAAAAACTTCTTAAACTGTTTGAAATTTTTTTAAGAAGGTCTTAACATAGTTTTTCAAAGTTCCCAAACTTGTATTTATTTTAAAATTAATTATTTGCTTTGCTGTTAATTTTTCTTACTAGAGTTAAGGATATAAGCATAATTTTAAAAAATATATTTTGAGGATGACCCAATTAAAAAATATTAAGTCACGGTCATAACTAAAAATTGTCAAATAAGTCACAAACATGCAAATTAATTTAATATTTTTAAAAGTAATAGTAGTAATTCTATTTAAAATATTCTTATTATATCAAAACAATAAAATTATAAAATTCAATCCACTTAAATCATTTTATATAAACAGAGTATTTAAAAATAAAAAATTTAAAATGAAAATAATTAAACTTTAATATATTTAAAATTTCCTATCCAAACATATGCTTGATCTATTTTAATTTTTCTATGTTTTGGGTAAAAAATATAACGAGACAGAAAACCAAAAATCCTCTCCAGCAAGATTAATTATCCAACAGTCATCCAGCCCAATTATGAACTACTACTAACACATATATTGGGCTCTCTTTCCTGTAAACACAGTCCAAATTGCATTACATATCTGGGTATTTCTTTTAACACGTTCATACCTTGTTATTTAGAGTTCACTAAATAACAAGATCAGAATTATTCAAATATTAATGGCTATACCTTCCATTTTCTTTAGGTGTGACGTTTACACATTTTTCACAGGCTAAGATTAAAATTGAGATAAAAAATTTAGTCACACCTGCAAAGTCAATTATATAGTCGAGATTGTTAATAACTCAATAAATAATTTTGTCCAAAGCTGTCCATAATTTATTTTATATATCATCCAATGCTAATCACGAACTTTTATAGTCTAAATAAACTTATTACTAGGACATCATATGAAGTGTTAATAAATTTTATCTTTCATTAGTTTTTAAGAATGTTAACTATTTTGAAGTGTAATATAAAATTTCAATATCCATCATATGCTTCTATATTTTAGTGTCAATTTTTTTAATCATTAAAACACTAATTTTTGTGATATATATATATATATATATATATATATATATATATATTTGAACATCAAAATATTATTTTAAATTTTATATTATATTATTCTTTATTTATGCTATGAAGATTGATCTGCTATAAATTTGTTTTTAGACCAAAAAGGATTTGCAGTCTCCCGCCTTACCACTTGGCCATGCCCCCAATGAAATTATAGATATGAAGTATATGAGAATACTCTTCATTTTTTCTATTGAAAAATTGAAAAACAATCTTGAGACAAATCGCAACCTTTAAGTATTAATTTATTCATTATTCTTGAATATTTGAATCTAAAATGATTTTTTTCTTAATGAGATCAGAAAAGAAAAATTCATACATAACCAATCAATATTGCTTTTTTATTAAAAAACTTTGTACATTCCTTGTCAACTAATAAAAGATCAACCTTTTATATATAGTGAAAAGTTTGAATAAATTCTTTAGTTAAACCATTTAGTATTTGAGTTTTTGTATGTCATTTAAGTCTTGTTCATACATTTTACTCTAACTTAGATATCTTCTATTATGTTAAGAGTTAATTGTAATGATTGTAAAGTTCTTAAGACTATATAATGAGACCTTGTGTAATGCTTTAACCTTTTAAATTGTTATTTGATGTTTTAATTATTTTAAGAGAGATTTCAATAAGAGAGTATATTTTGAGTTGTAATCTCTTTTACATAATGAATTTTGTCCAATTAAAGTTTGTTAACTCTTGAATTGAACTAAGTAGTTTGTGTGTTGGATGTTGTAAGTGAATTTGAATTTTTGTGAACTATTTTCACAATAAATAATAAATAAGAATGTCTTTAAAATAAAATAGAATAAAAATAATTTAATAGAATAGAGAAGAAATTTAGGGAACCTAAACCCTAAAGAACCTTTACTTAATGTAATAAACTTAGAAGTGAGATTTTTTTATTGGAGAATCAAATGTAGAAACCTATACCAAATTAATGAAGTCCTCTTCAATAATTAACAGTTGTACGAAGATAGAGTTATTTTTATGATTATTGGAAAGCTCTTTTTAATTTGATCATTATAACGGTACCTAACCACAAACATCTATGATGATTCCTTGTAAAACTATATTTTGGAAAGAGGAGATATATAATTAGGAATGATTACCCTGTGCAATTTTTTAACCACATTGAGATGATTATGATCTAAACAATGTCACTCCATAACCAATCCGATGAGTGATGTGCAGAGAGTAGTGTTTGCCAATCCTGAAAGGCCACATAGGCATGAAAAGGCCATCTTTCATATTGAAGAAATTGATGGGGACAGATGGAACAATACCATTGGACCTTCTCTGAGGATGGAGGCAACCATTGCTGCCCCTTCCACAAGATTAATGTCACCCACAGGTCTAGACAACATCAAGGATTATTACTCCTAATGCCTTTTTCAATGGTTTCACATGTAAATACTCAACACCCTCCAAAATAAAATACCAAAGAATTGTGTAGTCTAGTGCCCCTTTTCTTTTGCATTCTAGCACTATATAAATATGATCATGACCCTGCACCCTATTTTTACTCTCTTCCTTGCCCCAGTAGCTCATGACCAACATTTTCATCATAGTTAAGTTTTTTTCTCCTCCTCATTTTATCCTTGTTGTTCCCTCAGAATTTCTTCTCACAGGGTATCAGGGAGAAAGAAAGGTTGAGTGGTGAAGGTAGAGATTAATAGACAAGGGTCATATTTATGGCTGATGCATTTGATGAAGAGTGTGACTATCTCTTCAAGGCTGTTCTGATTGGAGACTCTGGAGTTGGGAAATCAAATCTGCTCTCAAGGTTTGCAAAAGATGAATTCCGGTTGGATTCCAAACCCACAATAGGAGTGGAATTTGCTTACCGGAACATCAAGGTTGGAGACAAACTCATCAAAGCTCAAATATGGGACACTGCAGGCCAAGAAAGGTGAGGAACTCACTTTTCCTTCTTTTTCTTTTCATCACTTCCAATGAATAGTCTTTGTTGTTTCTTCCATTGGTCACCACTTTGAACTTTTATTTTTTCCTTTTCTCTTGTTTGTTCAATCGTTCCTTTCTAGTCCCTGATCGTTATTAAATATCATACTCATTTTTTGTTTCAGCAGAGCTCAAAATTCATCAGCTCATAATAACATTTAGAGTATTCTTAAATTATGAGTTTGTAGTTAAGAATTCAGCGGCATATATAGTAGATCACACGACCATGGAACCAGTTTTGATGAAAGGTTGAGGGCCATATAAACCGGGGTTTCGATTTCTACGTGGGTGTTCACTGAACTTGCTTAATATAGAAGATTTTAGTATGAATTCAAGTTGAAATTGCAAT
Organism: Lablab purpureus; assembly: GCA_030347555.1. Taxonomy (NCBI): domain Eukaryota; kingdom Viridiplantae; phylum Streptophyta; class Magnoliopsida; order Fabales; family Fabaceae; genus Lablab; species Lablab purpureus. The sequence goes on along the minus strand of CM059256.1, from coordinate 62,913,882 downwards.
GAACTTCTGGGTTCTGTTTTAGCTGTAGTTTTGTTAACTAAACAGGAATAGTTGTGGCGTTTGCTTATGTTTATTGGGCAAAATAAAGCAAAAAAAAAAAAAAGACAGGGAGGGAGGAAAAATATTTTAGCATTCTTTAAACTGAACTGTTCATCCGTGATGATCTCTTAGATTTGATGATTAAAAAATGTCGTCGATGCCAAATGCCAATTGAGTACTGGTTTAATTACGTGGGGGAATCAAATTAGAAAAGAATAACTCTAGAATCCATTCAGTGGGACCCTGAACACACTAACATTATCATGATTCAATTCCGTGCCTGGATTTGTATGTGTTTCATACATGAACTTGTGAACAAACAGAAAACTTGTTAACAAAAACTAACAGTGTATGTTCATCATTAAAAAAATCCAAAACATGTTTTCCCTCCAACGTAGGTGCTTTATTGGAACCTTGCCGTAATTTCCTCCTTTTCCGTGAGTGCATGTAACTTTCGTTTTGTTCCAAATTTACAAAAAGAATAGTAATTACTATTTTTGCCTTTGGGTTTCATGCCCTCGGTTTCCTTCTTTTCCACTTCTTCTTTCTTTATAGTTTTCTTTTCCTTTCATTTTCAGTTCTCATCATGAATTAGGCAGAAGTATCATGTAGGGAAGTTGAATAATGAGCATGTCACGGTACAGTGTTCCATTAATTGGTTTGAATGATGTGGAAGAAAAATGAGTTAAAAAAGCATGGGTCACTGGGTTGGGTAAGTGTAGAAACCAAGTTTTCTTTTCTTTATTTGTTTCATCATGCAATGCAATCTATATAGCGTAACTATTAGGCGATGCGGGTCCGAGATGTGGACTTGTTCGAGTTATGTTAGAGAAAGAAAACATGATGAAAGTGATGGAGAGAAAGAGCAGAAAGGCAAATGGCAATCAATGAGTCGGGTGTAGAAATGAATGTAAGATGGTGAAGATTTTGGTGCCCAATCACATACTCAAACAATTCATTTCTTCTTTCTAATTATCTAAAGATTCTTAGCCACCCCAAGGAGATACAGATTTCCTTTTTTTACATCACCTACCTACCTATCTATCAATGCCTTTCACATAACCTACATTTATATTTAAGGTGAGTTGGTATTCATATATACAAGAAAATGTCACAACTTATAGCTTAATTAGACTGATTGAGTTTGGGATTCTGATTTTTGAAAATAAAGAAATTCAAAATAATCTTAAGAAATTGGTAAAGAATTTTAAAATATAATTTTTTTTATTAGAATTCATGCTGGGGGGATAGATACATTGAAATCCCAGTTTCGATTCTTACATATTTATATAATTAAGTCTGAAAAGGATGGTTATAATATTGTGGCAGGTTTAGAGCAATCACAAGTTCATACTACCGAGGAGCCTCAGGGGCAGTGCTGGTGTATGACATATCCATGAGATCAAGTTATGAGAATGTGAGGAAGTGGCTATTGGAGCTGAGAGAGTTTGGAGGGGAAGAGATGGTGGTTGTTCTGGTGGGAAACAAGTGCGATCTGGATCAGTCAAGAGAGGTTGAGAAAGAAGAAGGAAAAGGGTATGCTGAAACAGAAGGGTTATGCTTCATGGAAACCTCTGCTCTGAAGAATCTCAACGTTGAGGAAGTGTTCTTGCAAATGATCACAAGGATTTATGACATGACAAGGCAGAAAAATTTGGCAGCCAAAATGGACGAAAAACCGATTAATCTTCTCAATGGAAAGGAGATTCATGTTGCTGATGAAGTCACTGCTACTAAACAACCTAGTACTTGCTGTTCAAGATGAGAATTTTCTTGGGAATTTTTTTGCGATGATCTTTCAGTAATTCATTCTTCCTATTTTCTTTCTTCCCTTTACAAAATTTCTTCATTGCATGGTGAAGACGAATTGATTTTTAAATTACACAAATGGTGACTTCTTTCTTGGTAGAATGTAAATGCTGATTTTTATATCATACACGTTCTTTTTTTAATCCTTTGCAGCTAGATTCTTTTTGGCATAAGCACATGTATTCTTTTTTATAAGATAAATCTTCTTACGACTAAATAAAACTATTTCCAACCATTTTTTCCCCAATTATGTAACGTAATATTGAAAACTCGAATACTGAAAAACTCGTGTGACCCTACATAAAAAAATATGATCTTTTTAGAAGGAAGTACAGGGAAATTCCACAACTAGATTGAAGATTATAGAACCAAAAATAATGAATAGATTGAAGATGAAAGCTGCGACACAGACGCCACATGCGCTTCTTGCTGCCATAAGCTCCAAAGTAATAGTCATGAGTTTTGATAAGATGTCACAACCAATGAAACCCTAACCTAAGATTTGATTATTCTTAATCAAAATCATACATTATTAAGTATTTGATTATTTTAAGATTTTATTGACAAACACACCAATAAAATCCAACTTCTCCATATATTACTTCAACTCTCTACTCTTGTATTTTTGTGGAGGACTGATTATTTTGAGAATGTACAAAAGAAATGTAAATTATCCAAGTAGCCGTTAATTCAAAATAATGCCATTAAAACAATTCAAAATGAGAAATAATATATTTATTTAAAATTTATGGCTGTAATTTGTAATTGTGGTGAGAGAGTAGGAGCTATTTATTTAGTTTTACCTTTTTTTTGTTTAATCTACTAGACTTGTACTGGGCCTGTAATGGACCTAATTGTAATTAAAGAATAAAGGATGTGGGCTTTTACTGGACTTCACACTGTACTGGGCTCGAAAGACCCAGCGTTGAAGCCTGGTAGATGATAGCTTGGACAGTTTGGTAGTTGCGAGGCAGAAGTCATTGGTACGCCGAGTGGGACCCAAGCGAAGCAGTGCGATTCACTCAAGATTGATTGGCCCAACAAAGCATGTTCCATGACCCGCGTGTCACTCTAACTTTCACACTCGATCTTCTTCCTTGCAGCTTTCATTCCACCCTTCTTCTTCATCATTACCACTATCATGGATCTCTCGCTCAGAAAATCATCATCCTCTTAAATCATCTCTTCTGCACGCGCGTAACCTCCTCGACACGCCGCGTTTCGCTATATCCGTGCCTATTGCGGATACGCAACCTTTTCTTTCCCTCTCATCTCGTTCTCTGACACCATGGCCAATTGGATCTCCTCCAAACTTAAAGCCGCAGAGAGCATTCTCCATCAGGCAAGTCCAACTATAACAATGCTTCGTATTTTCTTTTCCATTTTTGCCTTTTCTCAATCCCTAGTCATAGGAGTTGTAATTTTCATCGCCAATTTTACGTGTAGCGCGATTATAATGATTTTAGTTCTCTTTATGTTATCGTGAACGCTATTCATTTGTTAATTTGTAATGGACGGTTCAGCTCGATCAACAAGCGGCTGAATCGCTTCGCAAGAATGAGGGTTTTCGCTCCGAGGAACCGAGCATTGATGCTCCCGCGAAATCAGGGAGCAGTGTGTCTCTGAAGGATCAATTCAAGAAGAAAACCTTGGAGAGCAGTGATTATGGTGGAAAATTGCGCAGTGATCCTAATTTTAATGGCCTTAAAGCTACAACAAGTGCACCCAAACTATCTCCCAAATCTGGCCCTACCCTAACAGACGATGATTGGACTGAACTCCTTGGTACACCCAAACCTACTCAATCTATAGCTTCTGCTTCTGGGAGCAATCATGGTAATGGGTTATCTGCACCTCGTGGGTTGAGCAGAAATAGTAGTAGGAAGCTGAAGGGTTTATCTTCAGGTTCGTTGGTGTCGTCTGTGAAGAGGAATGCAAGAAGTGGCAACGTTGGTCCGAGGTCCTTCCAGAAGTCAGACAATGTGAAAGAAGTTAAATTGAGTGGAAAAGCCAGTGATGATGGAAAAGAATCTACCTCTTCGACTTCAACAGGGAGGAACTCGGCTGTAGAATCCGAGACTGATGGTAAACGGGGTAAAGAACAGACGTATTTCAACAAGGACAGTTCTGAGAAGCTTGTGATCGAGGAAAAGGGAAATGAAGAAAATGAGCATCGGTTTAACTATAGGGACATTTCTCCACCAGAATCGTTGCAGGAAGGCGACCAAACTTTGGCTGCAGAAACAGTACCAGAATGGGGGATTGATAAGGTGCAAGAACCTAAGATTGTGGTAGATGTTGATGGCAGTCAATTGAGAAGTGCGATAAAAGAGAGGGATGAGCTTAATTCAATCTCTGGGAATTCAATATCTGATGATTTGAAAAGGCGTTCTTCCATGGCTAGTGGTGGAAGTTCTGATTCAGATACTGATTCCGGTTCAACATCTGATTCTGAAAGTGAACATGAGAGGGAGGAAAGGAGAAAGAGGAGGGAAAGGATTCTGGCTGAAAAAGCCGCAGCTAAAGCTACAAATGCTATCAAGGAACGGGAAAATATGGTGGCCAAATTAGAGGGGGAGAAGGAGAGTCTAGAGAAAATACTTGAGGAGCGAGCTAAGGAACAAGCACAAGAGGTAACATCATGACAATTTAATAACTAATCTGTGTTTGCTTTTTTCTCTATTTTCTGTATACACACTCAACATGATGTCTTCTGTAGGATACAGGTAATGTTGGACAAATTTCTTTCTTTTTTCCTGCTTTTGGGTATTTGGTGGAAAAATTAAAACGTCAAACTCTATAGGCAGTGTTTTGCTTGCAGATATAACAAAATGGAATGGATATGTTCTGCTTTTCTCCTCATGGTTTCACCCTCTCGGTGGAATCAAAATGCACCACTATTTTTATCCAATGTGATGTTCTGTTCTGTTTTTAAAATGCACTAAACATGAAATAGAAACCACATTATATCCTGTTCTAATACGTCTACCAAATGCTACAGTGTTATAGAAATTTCTTGTAACTTAATGTTTATGATCTATTGGTTATTTATCTAATCCTTTTTGTTCCTTGCTTTAGGCTTCACAGCTTCAGAGCACTACGATGGAAACAATGGAAGCTGTTGAGTTAGAAAAGCAGAAACATAATAATACTAGAATGGAATTTCTTGCACGTTTAGCTAAACTGGAGGTATGTTGATTTAACTTATTCAAACCGTTAATTTATACTTTATATGATAGCATAACTTACTATACCTCTGTTAATAACTTGTAACTTTTTTTGCACAAATATATCGAGATACGCTTGTTGATAAATGTTTGGATTGATTGCAGACTGTCAATGCTGATCTTGCAAGATCCCTTGCGGCTGTGCAGTGGAACCTTGAAATTGAGGTATATTTAGATTCTTGGGTGATTTCCCTCCCTATGATCCACAGAAAATAAGCTTTGTAGGTCTATAATTATTGAATAGAAAAATATAGTTGCTTGCTAGTACCTCTTTCTTGGATTTGGACTCTAGTCCTAATTTTGTGACGACTTATGATTTCCTAAAATTAGTGGTGACATAATAAATAAGATAATTAATAATTTAATATGACCAACCTGACGGCATAATGAAACTGAAAAGTGTCATATATCTCAAGACCTTAACCCTGTTACGATTCTGATGGTGTCTAGAAAAATCTCCAAAATATTGCTGGAACTAAAAACTGAAACTAGACTGAATGAGCCGATCAATTCCCTAAAAATGTTCTGATTGAAAATGTAGCTTTTGGAAGGATTAGAATGGGGTCCAGTATATTGAAATTGAATGAGCCAAGCAGCATGTGCTGCTTCAATTCCCATGGTTCCTTAATCCTCCTGTAGTCCTCATGTATATATATATATATATATATATGTGTGTGTGTGTGTGTGTGTGTGTGTGTGTATCTGGAAAGTTGTATTAATTTTCGTACGTGTTTTATCAGATTAAACAAGTAGCAGAACTTAAACAGCAAATTTCATCGAAGGAGTTGCTTCATGAAGGTACTGCACCTTACAAAGTATTGACACGTTGTTTGGTACATTATTTCTTTCCAATGGATAATATAATGTTGTCTTTTCATGGGACTTGTTAACTGCCTGGGTTTATACCTCAGCTGTCTTATTTTACTCTGGATGTGTATTTTTAAGCTTAAAGACCAGTCACCCGATTTTAACAAAAGTGGAAAAAAGTGTAGTTATTTAATTATTAATTTAGGCATATGCAATTATTCAAGGAACTGGTGAATAGGTGGTTAGTAGTAAACTTTTAGTATGTTATCAAAGGATACATTTTAGGTTTGCAGTCAAAGCAAATGTGTGCTCAGCTGCTATAGGAATTTTGGGAACCAATAAACTTTGGATGTGTCTTTCTCTTGCCTGAGAATATCTGTGACAAAGAATATGTAATACTACTGTCATTCTTTCTGCAGTTTCTGGCTGATAATAGCTATGCGTATCATTAATTTTTGTCAAAATTGGACTGGTTAGTGTGGGGGAGTTGTTGAGATGAGCTAATCCTTTAACCTTTTGTAGAGCTCAGAAGGAGAATGAAGAATCCTCCTCAAACTGGAGCTTCACAAAATCAAGTAAGTTATATGATTATTTGCTGAAATGGATACACATTGATCCATTAGTTTCTTTTGTTAACTTTTCCAGGGGGGGGGGGTGGCTTTTAAGAGGGTGTGTCTCTAGTATCTTATTTTGTTAGATCTTGTATTTCCCTTATAAACTTCTATCTCACTATCTTGTTTATTTATGCTGATATTGTAGCTAGCTTCAAAAGGTGTGGAGTTTGAACGGGAAATTCTTGAAGCAGAGCTCTCTTTAATTAATGATAAAGTTACTCAATTGGAGGAAAAGGTAAGGTTTTAAACTCTTTTCCTTGAAGAGCTATGATATTTCAGATGCAATGTATTTCATGACTTCTAGTAGTTTGCATAGAATTTTCTATCTCGAAATTTGGTGTCTCGTTTTTCTTCTTCTTTGTATTAAATAGGGATAGGGATTTCTTTGGTTTTCTTGTTATATTTTAAAAAGCAAATATTGGAAGGATCAAAATGAGTCTTCGAAATAGTCATACATACCTGTATATGTCAGTTTCTCCATGTCGTATTTTAAGTCTTGGAAATTTCCATTATCTGCATCCTTTTTTGCTTTTAAATTTACCCAACTATGTGCCCTGTTATCTAATGGCTGTGCTCCAGTCCCTTCGGTTAAAGGGCCTTGAACAGTAAAGCGCAGGATAGTTTGGGTACGATAGTGAGAACCCATGGTCTCCAAGAGTAACAAGTACTCAATAACTTTGTGCTAAATTCTGCATAATAATCTATCTGTTTTATTAAACTAACTGATATGTTTTTACAGAAATAACTGCCGCTAAACTTTTCATCCTAATAAAAACAAGTTCCCTAGACTGCAGATATACGAGTTATAGAAATTACTGAAATATTCAAACATAAGAAACCGCCGTACTAACATGCGGCATTAAACTGTAAAACCTAAATTATTATTATCTAAGCACAATGGTTGACATTGATAGTTTGAACTTGGTTCCTCCTTTTCCTTCACTGGTAAACCTTGTTAAAAGGTACTACTTTAGTAACCAAGTTTGGTTGATTGGAAACTGTAACGTTAATAATGTTTCTCTATTTGGTGTCCTTTTTATACTTTGTGAAAGCTGAAATGTTTTACTAAGTGAATAGTAATGCTTTTATTTAAATTTAAATCAATTACAAACGCTCAGTTCTTGGACACATTTCCTTCTTCTAAGGAACCATTTAATTTCTTTTAAATATATTGCAAGTGTTTTAAGTCAATTTCCATACAAATTTGAATATTAAAATATACATGAATTATTTCTTTATACCTGCATCATTTGTTCTTGCATTATTGTAGATTTAACTGTATTCATTCATCATTGCTTTTTGCCTGTGAAGTTAATATGGTTTCCTCTTGGTGTGTGGAATTGTTTGTATTTGTACACCAAAGGCAAGAAAGCTGGAAGCTGACATTGAAATAACAAGGAAAGAGATGGAAGAGCTAACAGAAGTTGAAGTTGAGCTCAAGCAAAGGCTTCAACAAATGACTGACCATTTAATACAGAAACAAGCAAAGGTATGTCTTTTAATACATCTAGTTGACTGTAATGTGTGTGAATGTTCTGAAAACATCAGCAGTTAAAAACCCTCGTGTGGTCAAACCAAAATGACCAACTAATTAACCGGATCCAGTTTTCAGAACTCATCATCAGTTTAAAAGGCCAACAGAAATATTTCAAAAATTCATTCAAATAAAGCATTAAGGACTGGACTTTCGTAAGTGTTTCTTCTGATCCCTACCTACACAAATTTCAAACAAATTATTCTGTTTGTCAACAGGTGGAATCACTCTCTTCTGAGAAGGCAAGTCTTGTATTCAGAATCGAGGTATGCTTTTCACTAATGCTATGATACTAATTCTTGAAACCGTGATATACTGGATTTTCAATTTTCATAATCAACTCTGCAGGCTGTGTCAAGGTTGCTGGACGAGAACACGTCAGCATCAGGTGCAACAAATATGAATCCTGCGTCTTCATCAAATGACTTAGAATCAGGATTATGGGAGCTCTCCAATTCAAAGTTGAAGCCTATGCTTAAAGCCAGAATTCATTCGGGCAAGAGACAGCTTGGATCATTGCTTCAACAACTAGATTATATTTTTGTGACCGGAGCACTTTTTCTGAAAAGGAACACGACTGCAAAATGGTGGGCTTTGATATATTTTGTTTGCCTTCATTTCTGGGTGTTTTATATTCTTTTATCACATTCTAGCCCGTCAAATGAGGGCAGATCTGGTGCCCAGATCTCATTGGAGAACATTAATAACACTAGAGGAGTATGATTGTGTAGCAATGTGTCTTTTACTTGTGTCATTCACCCCGGCTTTTAGGAGGGCCCTCAATATATTGGATATATTTTGTTACGCCAGAATATATCAAATTTCGGCAGTGGACATGCAGGCATGCTAGTACCACAGTGACCAGAAAAATATAGGACTTCATAGCTTCCTATTTCGATGAACTACATCTCTTTGACGTTATGAAACTTCATTGGATAAGGAGGAGCAATGTCCTGCTTGCTATTTGTATTGACACAATGGCTGATCTAATGATGACAATTGATAAGTTTTGTTGGCTCCGTAGGGACTGTAAGTTTGAAGTAGTAGTAAGTATTTTGTATGTACAGTTTAGCAACAGATGCAGTCACAGAATAAGCCTCTAATGGGAGAGTGACTTGAAGAGGCTTTGATGTGAGCTCTGTTGTGACCATAGCATTGAAAACCAAAGATGGCGCCGTAAGCAGTTTCCAAATTATTATATCTTGAATATTGTAGAGAAAGAAAAAGAATCCATTTTTTTATTTATACAATTATTAATAAATATTTATTCATCTGTGTAATTGATGCATTGGAACCTCATACTAGATGGTAGATGACATTGTATAATTACATCTAGGTCTACTCTTTGATTTTATCTCAATTTATATTTCATGTGATATTATGTCGATATGTTCCGTGTATTTAACAAACTATATACAGTGGTCTCAGTCTAAAGTGAAGTAACTTTATGAAATTGGAATTTCTTACTTTTTCATTTACATTTTGTCTACTTTTTGACCAAATACTTTTATTTTTTATTTATTTTTATTTCTCTTTGTTTTATTGTTTCTTTTTTCTCACTTTTTTTTTCCTAATAAATGAATGAACCATGGGAGCTTCTTTTTAGGAGACCAACGTGCAAAAGTTAATATTTAAAGTTGACGCCAAAGTAGGAAGTTGAATTTAATTTAAAGGAATTTAAGATATTTAGTTTTTAATGTTAATTAAGGTATGCTTCAGCTGGAACTTCTCATGAAACTTAGAATATTTTTCTTAACATATATAATTTTATGTATAATTAGAGTGAAAAGTTTATAATAAATGTATTTGATGTAAGAGGAAAAAAATAAAATTATGTAACAAATTACAAAAATGTTCTCAGATGTATTTTAAGAAAGATTATAAATTAATTTAAAAAATATTAATTAAGTAATTAATTTATATAATGGAAATAAATTTTAAAAAATAGATTATTTTTAAATAAAAAATATATAAATAATTAATTGAAATCAATGTCTTTATATTTTGATGACAATATAATATATGTGCAGTGCTGTCAAATAAGAAAAACAGTTGTCAAATATAAAAAAAAAACAAAGAGCAGGATTTTGTACAAAGAAAAAACTTCGTCTATTCATAATAGAGTACATACTGTTTGTCTACTTTTTTAATGACACATTTCACATCAATGAACTTTGTTCTACCATGTTGGATAGAGCTAAATACAATATTTGGATACGTCAACAAAACGTTCGATACCTGCCAAGGATGGCATGTTACAGGTCCATAATGAGAATTGCAATAAAATAAGATGAGAAACAGAGATGATGGTCCATTGGTACCTGCACAAGCCACATTATACTTGGAAACAAACATACAGTACATGAAGGTGAATTATACATATCTAAGAGAACGAGCAGTAATGGCATCATAACCATGGACGATGCCAGCTTTAAATCGTTTGACGTCTGAAAGGAATCAAACAAATTCAAAGAATCAAGTGCTAGCCAATTTTCAGATCATCACTGCTTTTCCCACTGCTTGCTCTGCACCTTGAGTAGACAGTAAATAGTTAAATATCATCTCACCTACAATTAAGAGACGCAATAAGGATTTTTAAAGCATTTCAAGATCATTCACAGACAACAACATCTGAACTTCCTAAACAACAATTGCATATTGTATTTCGCAGATACTTTAATAATATATACATGTATGACTCAGAATCCCGCTCATAATTTAGATGACTTAATCTTTCCAACAGTCACCTTATTCTTGATGAATAAATTTATGCCTACATATACTCTAGGAGGGCATACTATCTCCTAATCCACAGAGCAGTCTTAGAATCCAAGGAGCAAATCTCGAGTTACTCAGGATCGTGAAATCAAAAACGGTAGAGACAAAAAATTCACAAAATACATTACGAAAGTGGAATTAAAGTTGCATCTCACCAGTTCTCCTCTTGTGGAAGATTACGACTGTAGAACGGAAACTCAAAGAGGACTGTTTTGAACCATGCCGGTAAGTTCCCATAGATAGATGGTGGCAACGGGATTAAAGGGCTGAAAATGATTTGGCTTAGTCACTAAACGATAAAACAGCAATAGCCTTATCCCATTAGGTAGAAAGATATTTCTCCTTAATAAAACTGAAAATAAATAATAACAGGGAGGAGGTAAATTAACCTTGTTCTTTTTTTGTATATCCTATACGCATCTACATTGCCAAACTTCTTATCTGCCGAATCCTGTCTCCATCATGCAATTCATCATCAGGAAAGCCATGAAATTATAGCACAATTTTGATCAAATAATAGGTAAAAAGCAAACCTCAAGCAGCGGAATGCCACTGACAAAAAGAAGCAACAATGTGAGAAAGATCGGTCCAATGATTACCAGCCATTCAGCACCCTCCAGTACAGGTGTAGATGCCACAAAAATCCCCCACCAAAGCAATATCTAAGTTAAGCATTCATGATCCATTAAGGTTACGTAAGTTTTCTAATAAAATAAGAAATATTGTTAGAAGAACAATGAAATCCCTATAAAGACCAAAACCCGCCTTTAGCTAAGCAGCGAAAAGGGAAAAATTATCACTTTATCGCAGCAACCCTGTGCACATTTTCATGGAAATAGCTATACAATATACCAAGTCAATTCACCATTAATCTGTCCCAAAAATTTCGATTTATCATGGGCTTCAAATAACTCAGAACTTAGAGGGAAATTATAAATTAGACCTAATATATTTTGAGAACGAGTTTGGCTTATACTTTAGGTTGTCCTGACCTAACACAGTGTCTTATATTCCTTTAAAAATTATAATTTTTTTGAAGAATTGTGTATTTGAGAAACACTTTTTTAGCACACTCTTTATATACTATTGGTTGAAAGTTATTTGAAATTATAGAATTTTGTAGGTCTCATTTCTTATTTAGTAAGCTCTACTAATGATTTTGTAGTTTCCAACAAATTTTGACCAATAGTAGAGTGTCTTATAAATGTGTTGCTAGCACTCTGCATAATAAAAAAAGTTATTTAATACATAATATTTTGTATAAAATGATATTATACATATATTGATATAATTTATTTCAAAATACAATTTAATTTAAAATTTATATTTATTTTATCCTACAGTTCAATTTTATGTAATGTTAAGATTGATACATTATTGGATCAGTTTCAAATTCATATAAATGGCCATTTCAAATTGAGTTCGGTAAGGACAATGCCCTATGGAGGATACCCCTAACTGCTGCAGCTGCACTAATAGTGTGTTAGGGTAAATAATTTAACTCAACAATTAATCACTAATTTATCAAATGAGAACTTATATTATATCATAAGATAGACTTAAATCTTACTCAATGAGTTGAAAAAGAAAAACTTATTTCAAAAAGCTACACAATAGAACTTGTTGAAATAAGCTAAAAAAAGAGCTTAAAGAATAACCCTAGCTGAATTCACACATTCAACCAAACTTCTTGTACGTTCTTCCATATAAAACCTGCAATACCAAAATATTTTCATTTGAAAGCAATAATAGCACTTACCTCACCAAAATAGTTTGGATGACGAGAATATTTCCAGAGTCCAACATTACACCACGTCCCTCTATTTTCTGAAGATCTTTTGAAATTCAGCTTTTGTTGATCTGCTGTACCTTCCACAATAAAACCAACAGCCCACAAGATCCACCCTATTATGTCCACCACATGTAGAAAGGGATTTCTGTCGCTTGCATTAACCAATGTAACCGGTAAATTCACAGCCCACACCCACACAGCCTGTTAAAAATTGAAGTAAATTGTATATTACAAGACACCAAAAGAGAAGATTTCCTGAAAGAACCAAGATCAGCATGCTAAATCAACAAAAATGATAAAAAATCCAAGAAACCTGAAATATCCAAAATATGGCCAGTCTACCCAAATTATTGCGCATTTCATCAAAGCGTCGGTCTTCTCCCCACTGCAAAATTCTGACAAGCATACTCAGAAATTAGATCAACTATGAGACATTCAGAAAGACACTTAATAGTCCTGACATTATGCTGCATCCTAATGTTCGAGGCAATATGCCTTGAGCATGAAAATTTGGAAAGAATTGTTGTGTCTAACAGAAAATTGAATAAATGTTCTTAACAACTATGGTGCCTTGCTATGATACTTTCTTTAATCACAAAATTGGTCAACCAACTATGTCAGATACATGCTAAACAATGCAGTATACAGCATAAAAGAGAACCAATTGAAAGGGAATTTTACAAAAATAAACATCAACGATACAATATGGTAATCATATCATAGATTCATATTCTGGCAAAGTAAAGAGAAAATAGACCGTTCAATTCAAGCATATAAAGTTGAAGATGAAATGAAACATTCATGTTCTGGCAAAGTAAAAGGTAATAGATAAAAAGAAAAAGGATATGGAATGAAATTGGTCCAAATGGTATGTGATACATGGAATAAACTACATAATTCAATAAAGTTATTATACTCAATAGCCTACAGACGTACTACAAAGGTACCACCACCACAAATTTATCAAGGTGCACAGTTTACTTTAATCGCAATAAAACCACACAAGACATAATCCCGTTATTTATTTTAGCAGCAGTGATATATCCATCATCATTACAGATTTACATATACATACCTGAATAAGAGGAAAACCGCCAGGCGAAGTCCCCATATCCCAACAAACAAAGTCAGGATTATCTGAAAAAAGTGATTTTATTCATCATCGATCGGGACGCAGGGTAGGAAAATAAAGATTGTTTTGTAATCTTCAATTATAACTTTTTTTAGCCTGATAATTCCAAATACAAAAAAGAAGGGAAACGTTAAATTACCTGTCGAAAATTCCAAGAGCCTTTGATCACCAGGGTCAATACAGCAATTATAATGAAATTCGTGCTTCCTTCAAAGAGAAATTCATGTCAGAACGATTTCAACAAGCACTTTGTCTTATTCATTAACAGAACAATAAAATATACTAGCTACTTCTTTATTTATTACCAGAACATAATAAAATACTAGTTACTTTTTGAAGTCAAAGAAAAGGTCAAAGTGCAGTAAAGAATAGCGATACCAGCAAAATCAGTGACTTTGTCGAATTTGAGAAGCGCAGTGACGACGAAAAACAGAAACTGATAGCCAATCTGCAAAATTAAACAAAATATAAGTATATGTTTGAGACGAACAATTTGGTAAATATATGAAATTGAGAGAGAGAAGAGAATTACGAATGCTTACAGTGACAAGTGCGGTGAATGCTAAGAAATGAGAGTCGATGAGAGTACCCATTGCCTTTGGTGTTGCTTAGGAACAAAGAAGATGAAGAAGAAGGAGAAGAAGAAGTTTGAGTGGGGTTGAAAATTCAAAAACGCGTGCCGTGTTGTGTTGCGGTGTGTGGATATACGACCGATCGTTTTATAGGTAAATGGAAAATGGGAGGAAGTGGCTTTACATTACCATGCTAACGTTATAGTCAATCCATGGACATTCCATCCATCTAATCCACTAATGTATGTATGTATGTATGTATGGATACCATCGCCATGAGCCATGAGACTTGTCCACAGCCGCAACAATTAATCATTTTGTTATCTGAAGTGATTAATAAATAAACATACTCTTGAACAAGTTTTATGTTAATGTAATTTGGCATTTTTTATTTTTGTTCTTGTAAAAAAATTGAAATTATATATATAAATAAATATTCTATTTTTAGTTTTTGAATTTGAATTTTTGTGTAAATATCGTTTTACAATAATATGACTAAAAAATTATTGAAATAGAAATGGAAAATACATAGACTAAAAAAGTGATATATTTCTTTATAGTTAATGTACAGGGCTACAGTTAAAAGATGAATAAATAAATTAGGTAATTAAAAAATAAAAACTAAGAAATATAACACATAAGAACAATGAAATTGATTCCTCTAATGAAAAAATATTAGTGGAGAAATTTGAAGTGTATCATTTGTTAATGTTGACATTTCAGAGACAGATAAATATATAGGCCTTATTGACATAAAAGTTTTTGGTTAAGTCTCTTTTAGATATTTAGAAAATTTCGTCACATAAATTCATTTTTAGTGCCTTGTGTTGATTAAGGTTCTGTTTGGTAAAATTATTTGAAAATATAGCTAAAAGTTGAATAGGTAGATAAAAATGAAAGAAGTAACTAAAAGCTAAAAACTATATTAGAAGTGTTTAGTAATTGACTTAATGTTACTAATTTAATCTAGATTGTTGATTTACTATTATAGATTTAAAATAGTTATCATCTCTTGGTAAATAAATAAATAATTTACTACACATAAAAAAAAATCAATAATTAAAACACTAATGTAACATTATATCAATAATCCAAAATATATAAACACCCTTGTTTCAGCCTAGCTAGATGGTGACACAACTCATGCAGAGTCCCCTGTAAATTCAACTACACTTTTAAGGTGAATTGTATTCGAAAGACAACGCTTCCATACTTGACGAACATATATACAAATTAGCTAGATTTTGTTACCTGTTATACACGAACATACATCATTTGTATCAAATTCACATGCGCACTTTGCTCTGGAAATGAAGAAATTTATAGCTCACGCAAAGGAGCCAGGCAAATCACTTATAGATACAATCCAAAAAAGTAAACTCAGGTGACCAAATACGCAAATTATCAAATGAAATCAAGCTCCGTATAAACAAATAGGAATTAATTTCAATGCAAATTTCGATAAAATCAGAAAACAAATAGAACGCTACAAAAATGAAAACCAGAATGGTATAGTGCCTTAGTCAAATTATCAAAACTGATACGGAAGATAATTTTAAACTTCTTCAAGCACGAGCTCCCTTGAGGCTAACCATGCGAGTAGATACATCGCCATGGGATCCACGTAATGCTGAACCCCTTTGAGCAGTCCTCCCTGAAGCTCCATATGAAGCACCTGTTCCTCGTCCCCTTGAATAGCCACTCCCACCTGCTTGGCCTAATGCCATCGGTCTTCCACCACCGCCACCATATCCAGCACGCCCACTGCCTTGTCTTGGCTGAGAAAGGGACAGGTCTTGCCATCTACCACCTGAAGATGTTGTTCCACTACCAGCTGCAGCGGCGGCAGCATAGTCCTGACCATCTCTCCGCCTTAGAGGCAGATCTAATCCACCACCACCTATCCTTGCCTCTGTTGCTTTTTCATTACTCTCTGCAAGAATAGATAACTTCTCAGTCAACTGGAATGCCAAAGCCTGCAGCCTAGAGTGTTCAACATCTTGGAAAAGAATGCACCCGGTTGGCTGGTCCCAGCTCGCATAAAGCTCCTCATTGATCATCATCCTACTGACAATGCTATGAGTACGAGGAACAGAGAGATCAAAAATTTTAGTGAGCTGATCCAAGCACAAGGATTCATAAGATGAAGAGAAGGTGAAGAGGTATGTCCTCAATGCCTCCTCCTTGATTTTGTCCTTCAGCATTTCGAGCACAGTGTCTCGATTTCTCACAAATTTCCATACATCAAGAGACACAATAATGTCAAAAGCCTTTTGGAAGTCTCCCTTGCGGAGAACCCTTGTAGCAGCCATAACATGATCTCTTACATTTTCCGGTGGACCAGTAAATGTTTGTTTCTCGCTTACCTCAAGCAAACGACGGAAAGTTTTACTAATGACCTTCCGTTTGGCATCATGAACATTGGCTGCCAAGTTGGGAACTTCCAGCAGCATAGCAGAGACAAGATGTACAGCCTCCAGGAGCTCAAGATTAATGTGCATGTGATATGGCATCTGCCGTCTTCTTTCCAACCTTTCCTGAAAGATAATTGGAAAGAGTCAACAGCAACGTTAAAATGTAATTTATCCAATTCTAAAATAAAGAATTTATTTAAAATGCATTGACAACACAGTTGTTCACAATTAAAATTTACACGATGAAAAGTTAGTGTCTATTGGGAAGCAACCTCATAATTGCAGAACCAACAAAAAAACAAAAAGCCAGATTAGCACTCTCTTGACGAGCTGAGTATGTATGTTGACCATATTATTACCAGTTTCACATTACTTCAATTTCTTTCAGTTCCTTGGCTATAAATTCTTTCCATGATGTCATTTTTCATATAAAAAGGGTTTAACTCTTCAGTTCTGATTTATCTAGTACATGTAAGTAGCTAAACAAATTCATATAATTTTCTGGTTAATTGCAATGCATGCATAAACAAACACACAGTTTCACTAAACAAATGAAGTTTAACACTTAATGCCTCACTGCAGAGAAGCATCTTACCTCAACTTGGTAGTGAGGGACTAGGTATTTTAAGATATATTCTATTCTCAAAATATTACGATAAGAACAATAGCATAACCATACATGTATATATATGCATATCTTGCAAATACTCCCATAGTACCTTAGTAATAACTATAAATGAATCAAAATCTTAACTAAGACCAGCACCTAATTAGTTTCCACCATATCAACCAATTGAAAAAGGTATCAGTTACCTGTTCTGGAGTCTTCTCATGATAACGACTTTGTGACACACCTTGTGCCAGTAACTCTTTCACCCTTCCACCAGAGTAGAGCTCGGACAGACAGCCATGTGCTTCAGAAATCAGTCCAACCCGAAAAGCACATAAACCTAACTGCGACATAGCCCTGTTAAAAAGTATCTGTGTTGAAATGTCTAAATGCTGAACACTCTCTTGCAAATGGCTCATAAGCAGCAGATCGCGGGCAATTGAGAACTCATCAAGAAGTGCATGCTGATATATATCACAGAGCATTGCGCGTGCTTTAGTTCGCTCATCTCCATATTTGTATATCAAAGATACCAATACATCCATCAGGGTCCTGCTATACTCAGGGAAGGTTGGTTTTCGTGCCACAACCTCTGGGGTAACAACAAACGCAGTTGGAACTCTAGGTTCCTCAAATTCTTTGGACTCCTCACCTGCCTCCCCTCCATTCTCCCCGGCTTCTGTCAACTCCGTCAACTTTCTCATAGCATCATAAACTTCTTGTGGTTTGTAGTAAATGAGCTCAACCCTTCTCAAGGCCACCTTAGAAGCGGCTTTGAAATTTCCAACTCTTTCAAGATATTCCTGGACATTCTGAGCAAGAACCAGAAATACGGGTTCATCCCTGAGTCTCTCCACATAGTCCCGCGTATGAGGATCTATGCATTGCAAGCTCTTGAAAAACTCAACATCGATTCTTTCTAAAAAAGCAACCAAGTTTCCCCACACCCGAATTGGTCCATTATGTTCGGTACCTTTCTGAGTTTCATTCTCATCTGGTTCCACAGAATCATCAACCACTATGTTTGGGTACTGAACTAAAATATCAAGAATGATCAGCATGTTCTGCACACATTTTTTCCATACATTTATGGGCATGTACCCATTCAGACCTGGATTAACATCAAACTGAGCAGAAACCACACTGAACAAAATTTCCAGCTTCTGTGCAGGCGTCTTAGCAACTTTTGTTAGGAAAGTGAGCTGCTCAACCTGTTCAAACCTCCCAGTTCCCTTCCTTCCCCTAGCAGACACAACCTCTTTAAACTTCTTGTTAACAGTGTCCCATGTGATCTCACTAGGGTTTTTCATGAACTGTCTATCTAAAAGTCTGTCCTTCTTGCTAAGCTTTTGGTCCCAAGGACCTTCATCTGGCTTTTCATCGTCATATTGAGAGGCTTCCGAATCAGATTTTGCTTCTGGTTTCCGAAGCTGCTCTGGGTCAATAATCTCATCATCACTTTCATAATCATCATCACTGTCCTCTTCTCCTTTCTCCTCCTCACTCTCAGGGTTCTCCCTGCACTTATTAATCAACTCCTCATATTGCTTATTATTCTTCTTCAGCTTCTGCTTCATCGAGTTCAAGGCTTTAGCATTGCTACTACTCATTTTCTTCTTGGCATCCTTATTAGCCAAAGCCTGAGCCAAGAAGTCTTCCAAGATCACAAGTGCCTTGATGTAAAGATTGGGAACCTTCACCGACTCAGTGACACGCATGACTTTCTCAAGCTGTTTGTTAATCTTGTCAAAATTCTCTTGCAAGCTCACCCAGTCGTTGATCTTCATTGCATTCTTCATCTGATCGACAGTGGAAGCCATCTCCTCAAAACGCTTGTCTTTTGCTGACCTCACAACACGTTTTTGGCCATCGGAGTCATCACTGTCACTTGCATTGTCCTGCAGGTACCTGCTTGTCACTGCTTGACTGGCAGAATCACCAACCGCCGTTTCGACCTCCTCGTCATAATCACTCTCCTCCTCCTCAGAATCACTTCCACCCTGCCATTCAGTAAATAAAACACGCTTTGATATCACATAATTTCTTCAACTCAATGCAGCAAATAATCAAAATATAATAATGTGTTAAAAACCTGGGTCCAGAATCTCGAAGCCATCCTTTGTCAAAAGTTGTGAGGAGCGTCAAGAATCTGCAAATGAACAGAATATCAAATTGTTGCTGTATCAAGAAAGCATAAAATCATATAAAAAATCAATTTATTCAACAATAATCGTCTCACAAAAAGGGTAAAAAAACCTATCCTATTGAGGCTTCTTCCCAGTTTACGGAAGAAAAAAGCATAAGGACGACAACGGTTATTCAAACCATGCGCACGGCTCAATATTGAACATTAAAATTGTCAATTAAGCCTAACAAAATTCTCAACCAAAGCAAACCAATTATCAGAAAAGCTCACAACTTTGGGTGATGCAATGACACCCGAATAGACACACGTATACAGGAGATAGGTGTCCCATTGTTTCACTCAAGCACAGTAGGAAACGAAATAAATCTAAAAATGGAGCAGAAAAAACGAAACACGCAATGAGAACAGAGAAATGCGGGCGGAGAAAAGAAGATCAAAATGGCGTGCTTACCGATATGTGACGCCAACGAAGAGATTAGGGACAAGACAAAGATTGAATGAGATTTGGAATGGGATGCGTGAATTAAGGTTGGTGAAGAAGAATTAGGGGTTTTGTTTACTAAACTGGCCTCAGCTGAGTGCTGTGTAACGTGTTGTGTTATGCTGTGCTTAGAAAATAGGGTTTGGGTACAAGAGAATAATACAGAGAAATCAAAATAAATAAATAAATATATTTAGATAAAGAAAAATAGGAAAACAATATAAATATCTTTTCCACTTTCTTATATAAAAATAAATAGAGTCAATGAATATATAGATAAAAAAATTTCCATCCTCATTCAACTAAGAATAATATTATGATATATAAGAGAGAGAGAGAGAGAAAATTACATGTATTAATTTGTAATTCGTTGATAATGTGAAGTTTTTAAAACTTACAATAAAAGTTAACAAACTTAATATATATAATAATTTGCAAGTAAACTATAATATAAAGCGTTTTATATTATTGCTATAGGTTATTTTTCAAACAATAAATAAAATATTTCAAATAAGATTTTTATATAGTAATTTTTAAAAATAACTTAACTAAACTTTTTTAATTTTTTTTATTATTTTCTCTCAACGTAAATTACATTTTTTTCAATTTTTTTATTTTTAGTGTTATGATTTTTTTTTTGAAAAAAACTCCCTTCCATTGATTTCACCAACTTAAGGGAAATTTTCTTTTATGTTAATCGCACCACCCAATTTTTCAAACATTAAATTTTGAAAAATTCTTTTTATTTTTCTTCATTTTATAATTATTTTTCTACCATATAATAAATCTAAAAATTCAATAATAGATAAAACTGTACTTTTTTTGTTAACTTGATTTTTTTAAATTAAATTATTTGATTTGATATGAATAAAACAAATCAAAATTAATTATTTAATTATTTTTATATTATTTATTATTATTTTATTTATAATAAAATGTTTATGTAGAAGAAAAGAAACTAATATGTTTAATTTGATTTGTGTATATAAATATATAAAATTATTAGTATTTATGTCATAACTTATAAAAATACAATAAAAACATTATCTATCACTTTTTATCCTTTATAGTAAAAGCTTAAATATATTATTTTTATATTTTATTTTAATTCCTTCATATTTAAGAAAATAAATATTTAATTACAATAGGATAAATAATTAAATTATTCATTATTATATAACATTAAATCATTATGATATAACATTATGTTAAACCATGATGTTTAAAAAGATAAAATCAAATACATATATTAATAAAAAAATCATAAATAAAATTAAAAAATTAATATAAACTAAACAATAAAAATTAGATTAGTTTAATTTTAATTTTATTTATATTCAAGGTAAATTATGCATGGTTTTTATATTTGATTTGAATATATTTTTAATTAAAAACTAAATTAAATCGTATCACAAACCTGTAAATTAGAAAAGTAGTTTAATTAAAAAGAGGTAGTCATAATATTAAGCCCATTTTTTTATTTTTTTAGAAGATGAAATGATTTGGGTAATTCCTCTTTTGTATAAAAATCAATGGCTTTTGCCTTTTTGCACTCCTATAGTTTCTAAATGCACTCCATAATTTTAAAATGACCTTTTTATTCTTTGTGTTTATTTGAATGGTGACTTTTATTGTGAAATTTTTCAAAACAAGTCTTCAAAAGCTTTCTTTGTGGCTGAGTTATAACTTTTGTTAATGACAAGCATTTACTTGAGATGCAATAGGTGCTATTTTTATGAGAAAAAATAAATAGTTTTTTCTAAATATCATAAATAATAGTAAAATTTAAACATAAAAAATATGTATTTGTCTTACAAAATCATGTAATTTTAAATATTATTTTGTTCATCTATATTATATATGTTCTTTATTTTACTTCTCTAATTTTAATATAAAAGTAGCACTTAAATACATTCATAACACTTGCATTCACTAAAAAGAGGACTCATTTTCGCTATTTATTCTTGAAATTTGCCAACAATAATGCACTTATACAGTTATACTTTAAAAAATAGGCTGTTTAAAACTTAGAGTTTAAGATTTAAGGTTTACTGTATTTATTTTTCAAAATAACTAACTCATATTTTAAAATATAATATTTAAAAAATTGGTGTGTGGTGTGGTACTTCTTTTCAATTGTCTGGAATAAAATCACATTGAAATACATATGTCTCAGACCATTCATTCCTTGATATCAGATTTAGGTTAAAAGTAATATACGGTTTATTTTAGTCATCCATAGAGGGCTACTATTAAATGAGTCAGTGTAAGGGTGTAATCCAAATCTCTCACAAGTTTCTTGTTTATCTGTTTTATCTTGTCCCTTTACTGATGAATGAAAATTGAATTCTTTTGATTCTTCGTTACAGCTGCCAATGCCATTAATTGACTTCTTAATATTATGTGAAAAAAAAACTAGAATTTAGCATACGTAGGAGTAGTAAGAAGTGTGGTACAATTTGAATATTACTGATAAATGTTGATATTATTTTAGCCTTGTATAGGTACTTAATTTGAAAGCAATATTAAACACAGCCCCCATCATGGCCTCCAAAAGTCAGTTAGGCAAAGTTATTGACAGTTGAAATGCATGTTACCTTTCAATCCCATTGAAAAGAATGAGAAAATTAAAGGATAATCTTATATGATACAACCTCAGCACCCTGCATTATTGGAGTAAGGAATTATGAAGAATGCTTAGAGGAAAATTTGCACTTAATCATTAAGCAGGAGCAATGGAGACTTTGTCAACCTCTACAATGTACTCAAGGGTTGCAAGAGGAGGAATTTGCACACCAGTGCCTAAGTCAGCACCATTCTCTCCAAACCCCAATTGAGGAGGGACTATTACCTTCCTCTTGCCTCCTGCCTTCATAGTTTTCAGCACATATTCTATCCCTTCACACACTCCCTTACTATATGGCCTTGACCCCATCACTAGAGCCAATGGTTTCTTGTCCCCTTCAAATGTGTCCACAAACACTTCTCCATTGTTTTCAACTTTTCCCATAATATCAATCACAACCAGATCACCCGGCCTTGGTGCAGCACCACCACCAACTTTCAATTCATAGTACCTGTAATTCAAGCATCACAAAATGAGGCATATAACTGTGTAAAATTACCTAGCGTCTAATAGAGTGTGAAAGATAATGAACCTTATGCCATTAGGCAGCATCACCTCTTCCACCTTCTCAACGTTCCTATGCAAGACAAGAAGCTCATCAGTCATCACTAAGAACTAACTAACATATAAGCTATGCTATATAATTTTGGTGGATGTAAGAGAAGAGGGTTAATGTTGAAAAGTCATCTTAATTGCATTGAGTTCTCACTTGCATTTATTGGAACCTATAGTTAGTTGTCTCAAAAAGGTCTACTTATGGAACGGCTAGCCAGAAAGACTAAGTAAAACTTGAGTAGTCATTTAAAGATATGACAAATGTAGCTCTTATAAGAGTCAGACAATTTTTACTGCACAAACCCAAATGGTAAGAATTGTATATTTTCTTGAAGAAGTCACTGAAGACCTCAGTAGAAGAAAAATAGATGTTTTAGTAACTTCAAAAATTTGCTGGAAAGTTATTGATAAGTGCATATTTAGATTTCAGTTTGGAGATACAAACTACTTTTACTGTCCAAGAATTTTTTTTTCATTCATGAATTGGAATTCGAAATTGTGTATTAGAATTCACAGAAGTACTTTTCTAACTTTTATCATAGCCTACGTGGACTACTGGTTACACCAAATGATGGATTTTTGCCACATTTGGTCAGAGAACTTGTAACATTCATAAGGGAGTTAAATTCACATAACACTCCAAATTTTACATTTATGTTACATTAATCCTGTAATATTTTAAATTTAAATTAAAATAATTAACTGTATTATTAAAAATTAATACGTAAAATTTTAAGGTAACAAAACTATTAATCAAATTTAGATGTTTCTATCATCCTCTTAAATATATATATATATATATATATATATATATATATATATATTTCAATGTCACAAATTTCTGTAGGGGTTGGAGAAGTTTCCAAAGGATGAACAAAAAAGCTCTCTCTCACACACACACTTTTGTATAGAAACTTAGATGACAGACCTTGTATTTGCCTCTTGCTGAGACACCTCAAGGCGAGTCTTGATTTGTTCTGAGATGACACCAAATGCAAGAAAACCAACCCATGCAAGACCAGCTCCTAGCCCAAACCGTCTAGTCAAGGAAGTGGCTATCCAATCTGTGGATTCAACCTTAGTGGATGAAGCGACTGGTTTGATGGGCTTCTGTTGCTTAGCTTCAATGGACACTTGCACTGATTCCTCATTCAAATTTGTTGTTCTTAGCTGTGGAGAGGAAGTTGGGGGCTGAGATTGTGGGGGAGGAGTTGGTGAAGGTATTGGCGGTGGAGTTCCTGATGATGAAGAAATGTGATGAGTTCTGGCAAGGGGAAGGGAGAAAATTGGTGGGGATCCAAAGAAAGTAGCCATGTTGAGGATGAAAGAAGGTTGGTTTAGATAGAAAAGGTAAAAACAAATATCTCAGAAGTTTGTAGTCCCCACCTTATCCCTTACAAGGTTCATCTTAGCCTTTAGTTGCACATGTCACAAATGATAACATAAACTATAAAACCTTAGCTGTTACGTATAAATTATGCAGAGTTGATTCTCTGCTTTTCCAGTAAAATAAAAATGACACGTTTCTTTCTTTCTTTCTGTTAAAAGGGGAAAAAGGAAAAGTTTGCCTGCCAATACCAACTATATATATATATATATATATATATATATATATATATATATATATATATATATTTTCATGTTCATGTTATGTTAATTTCAGATACCTGCCCTTAAAATATTCTTCAGCAAAATAAAAAGAGAATAATATCCATCTTCTTATGTTTTCTAACGGATAATATTCTGCCCTTGCTTGTGAAATATGAAGCATAGTAATTAGTGCCTAATACTCTATTTGATTAAATATGTCAAAAGTTCTTTTAAAATACAAGGTAAATTTACTTTTGATCCTCATTTAAAATTAATCTTACTAATCTTTAAATTTGAAAATATTTATTTTAATCCTTTTGTTCTAAATACCATTAAAGACTTTATTTATATAATTAATCATTACTAGTCGTTTGCATAATAATCTATTTTATCTTATCATCAAATATTAAATCACAATTTTTAAAGTATTATTATTTTAGTATAAAACACTTGGATAGAGAAACTAAAACCAGTTTTTTTTTTCAAATTACACGACTGGAAACTTTAATTTTAAATTTGAAAAAAAAAAAACTTAATCTGAATTTAATGGATTAAAAATATATTTAAAGTTATTCACCAAATATAAACTATACTGGTTAATGTATCGACCATATTTTACAGGGGCAAGTGAGACCAACTCCACTCATATACAACACCTATGTAGTCGCTCAATCTCTAGAAACACAAACAACTGAATAAATAACATTATTTTTCCTGCAAGTCCAAGAGAGAATTGCAGGGCTCATAGAAAATTTAGCACATTTACCCAATTAACACTGTCACTAATTACAGAAGCAAGCAACTTTCAATTATCGTTAATCCTTTCTTCTGTCCAAATTACAGCTGCGATTTTCCATAACTATTTATGAACAAAATTTAGACACTGATTACAACATTTTCCAAAGAATTTTGTACAAACAAATGGTACAACCTGACACTAACTGCACTGTGGATTACACAGAAAAGACAAGGAAATGGACGAAAAATCGAAGAAGGAGAAGGAATTGGAGGAGTGAAAACCTTGAATGAGAATGTAAGTTAGCTGAACCAATCACTTTTGTCAATCCCAAACGGTAAATAATCTACAATTTGCCCTCACATTTTTAGCAGTAAAATGAAAAACAAAATGTTAGTTGTATACTTGTCTCCTATCCTGCGGGAAATTCAGCAACTCGTGGTGACTGAGCACTTGATCTGTGCACTTGAGAAACAGTAATTGGCCTCTGCAATGGCTTCAGAGCAGCCATGATTTCAGCAAATGTGGGCCTCAGCCTTGGATCTCTGTAATTCAGAAAAGTAGCATATCCAGTCATATATCTTATTGTAGAAAAAAAAAATCTTTCACGTGCATATATTTATTACATGCATGCAATGACTGAGATATATTATTGCAAACTCATATCTACAACCTTAAAAACATGTTTATCATATAAGGAAACATATTATCCTATTATCTCCAACTGTTCCACCATTTAAACTTAGAAATTCATCCATACAGTTGGTGAACGTCAAACAGAATGAGAAGAACAACTTCTCTGAGAGTGATATGCCACAATTCTATCTGGTTAAACAGAACAGTATAACATATTTGAGTCACAGTTCAGAATGGAAGGACAAAATGATTGAAAGTACACTCACGTCTGCCAGCATTGTCTGATAATATCTGCAATGGCAGGGTCTACATCATCTGGAATGTCAAGACGGCGATGTTGGAAACCCACTGCACCAACAACTTGCATTGGATTCATTCCTCCCCAGGGTTGCTGCAAAGTAGAGAGCTCCCATAATATGACGCCATAGCTGAAAACGTCGCACCTAGAAAATGAATCGCAACTTGTCATCACAAAAGCATTGAGTTTTAAAAAGTGGCTGAGTCAATTAGAAAATTGGTTTGAGATAAGCTAATGATAGAACAGTTTTTAGTGCACGTGAAAAGAAAATTCTTGTTTTGTTTTCCCTAAAACTATAGATTCCAGAGGATTCAGCAAGTTAACCAAGCTTATGTTTTGTTGATAAAAGAAGAGTCTTTAATTACAGAGAAAAAAAGGGATTATCACATTCCTCCTAGGAAAAAATGTGGATGTTATTTATTCAGTTGTTTGTGTTTAGCTATTATGAAAGAGAGAAAAGAGTAGAAAACAAGTAAAAGCATCACTAGGACTCTTGGTACAACTCAAAACAGCTTTTTAATAAAGCTTATTATAATTCTATTCTAAGACTCCCCTCAAGCTAGAATATCCAAATTTATATACCAAACTTCAAACAAATAAATTCTATTCGAGACCCCCTCAAGGATTTTGTCAACATATCCACAAGTCGATCATTAGATCCGACAAACTTAGTCAAAATTAACTTGGACAACAACTTTTATCGAATAAAATGACAATCAATTTCTGTGTGTTTGGTCTTCTTATGGAATACAGGATTGGAAGTAATGTGGAGAGCTACTTGATTATCATAATACATTTCCATTTGCTAAATCACACAAAATTTTAGTTATTGTAGAAACTGTTTTACTATGACAAGTTCACAAGTAAGAAATACCATAGCACTATACTCAGCTTCAACACTTGATCAAGAAACTACATTTTGTTTCTTGGTTTTCCAAGAAATAACACTTTCTTCAATGAAAATACAATATCTTGTAGTAGAGTGTTTGTCAATAAAGATCATGCCCAACTAGCATCACAATACCCAAAGATTTGGATATTCCCTCTATCTTCATATAACAGACCTTCTCTTAGAGCCTTTTTGAGGCATCTTACAATACATATGACAACATTCCAATTATCAAAACAAGGAGTTTGCATGAACTAACTAACAACACCAACCGCAAAAGCCAGATTAGATCTAGCAAGATAAATAAGTTTGCAATAATTCTTCTATATCTTTTTTGGTCAGAGAAAGATTCACCTTATTCCAGCATTAATTTCAAAGTTGGGTCCCCCATTGGATTATCCATTGATCTACACTCGATCATACCCATCTCTTTTAGGATATCTAAATCATATTTCCTTTAAGAAATTACAATACCTTCCATTGATTGGGCTACTTCAATGTCAACAACATACAAGATCCTTGGTCAGAAAATGATCGCACAAGTGTTCCTTTAGTTGAGAGATTCTAGCAACATCATTCTATATAATGGTTATATCATCAACACATACTATTAAGTAAACACATTTTCTTAAGAAGAGATGACAGTAGAAAACTGAATGGTCTTTCTCAATGGGTTTCAACCTAAAGACAACATGGCTAAATTTACTAAACCAAACATGTAAAGATTGCTTGAGACCTTAGAAATAGTGATGCAATTTACAAACCAAACCAAACTTTTCCTGAGCAACAAGCCCAAGAAGTTCCTCAAAGTAACAAAAAATCTAAAATACAAAAGATGAGACACGACTTGACACCCAAATATCAAAATGAATGATAGAAAAGACAAAATTACATCTTGATTCAAATTGTCTAGGAAAAAAAGAATTAACATGTTTTTCTAATTGACATGACGTGCATTCAATGGTTTAAAGTCTAGTAAATTCATGAACCTATGTGATCATATAAAAGTCTACCTTTAAGAGTTAGAACACGGGAAGTCGTCTTGTTAAGCTTTCCATGGTTAAACCTTTTTGACCTATTAGGGTTCGATCCCTAATATGATCAAATTCTAGATTCATTTCACAAAGGATCATGACCATATATAATTAGTCCAACTTCTTAATTTCTTATAGGGTATTAGCATCTAAAAACATCTATAATTTTTCACAAGAGCATATTGAGCTTTAGTGATAAAAGACATCATATCATCCTCTGTCTGTTTAAGACATGTCAGCTTGTGAGC
Organism: Lablab purpureus; assembly: GCA_030347555.1. Taxonomy (NCBI): domain Eukaryota; kingdom Viridiplantae; phylum Streptophyta; class Magnoliopsida; order Fabales; family Fabaceae; genus Lablab; species Lablab purpureus. The sequence goes on along the minus strand of CM059256.1, from coordinate 62,885,315 downwards.
AAAATCACAGAGCCACTGAATGTCATCTGCAAAAATACTCCGGGCCTTCATCCAAAAGGTTGTGCATGTTTTGAAAGTTATTAGGGTTCCCATTATATTAGGTAGGTTTCACATATTGCTCAACAAAGATGAAACTTCAACTTTGGCAACTGTGTAGTATTTTTTTATGAGGTCTCACTAACATTCTTCTACAAGTGATCATGAAACCTATGGCTAAGAAACCAAAAGTTCAACACATGTTGCCCAGGACAAATAATCTTTCCATTAAGTTTTTCTGATGTAATGGTAGGATAATCTGAAAACAATGCGTTGACCCAAAAGCCATTGCTGACCAGAAAAGGGGAGTAAAACAGAAACTCTACAAGATAAAAGGATAGCCCAACAACCAGCCCACAAGTAATGGAACATACAATGGACGACAAATCCAACATTGGTAACGCAGTCACTCCAGCGGTGGAAGACTGAGCATGGGCAACTTGCACTTGAGACACGAGACAAAGAGGTCACACATATGGCGAGTGATGCAGTTTCTGCCTTCGGGACTGACGAGGTTGGTTTTCGCTTAGAGAGACACTCCAGATCCAGTGCTCGTCGAAATAATTTGTAACAGGCAAAAATAACGAATGGTGACGAGAAAGGACAAGCAGAGTAGGAACAATTGACTTTGATACTAACTTGAGTAAAATAAAAAGAGAGAAAATATATTTTAGAGAGCTTGTAGAAGTCTCTCTTAGGTTTTCATATTTATATATAAGTTGTAGATTAATCTAAAATACAATGTAAGAGAGAAAAGAATATAAAACGGGTAAATCTCTAGGACCCTAAATACACTAGTGTACAACTTAAAACAGCTTTTTAATAAAGCTTATTATGAGCCTATTCTAACAATATCTAACAATGAGAATTGGACCACAATGGAGATTTATGATCAATAGTTTCTTCATTTTCTCCCTTGTTACTGTGAGCAAGCTGCAGCGTCCAAGATCAACTAATGATTCTATTTCCCCATCATTAGCCTGATGCTAACGATCTTAAGATCCTTCATGATCAAATTATAGAAGACAAATATTTGATCTCCAGTCATGAAACTCAAGCTGTCTAATACCCTATCCTGATTCATTGCTCCAACCTCAAATACACTCTTCCTCAATTTAAAGCGTTAAAAACCATAGCTTCTGAACTGAACATTGTAGAACCTTCCATATAGCATCTGTAGTTATATCCAACTTTTTAATTACCAAGTATGATATGCAGTTAGTTCTTGTTTGGTATAACTGGCTTGCTTGGGATAGCTTAAATTGAAGCAAAAAATAATTTTTCCAAATTTTCAGAAAGCTAACAAACATGAGCAATTATTTCTTCAAATAAGCTGAATAAAACGAGCACTTAATATAAATTCATAATTTTTTCTATTGATATTTAGAATAGGCTAAAAGAATCAGTATCCTGCCTACTTATTAAACTAATGAAATCTACATAAATATTTGCATCCACAATGTGCTAGTCATACATTTGGGGCAATGTTAAATAAAGGAAGAGTTGTCAGATTGGAAGGGTCTTCACAACACCTTCGTGCCCCTCAAGCAAAAAACAACTACCAAGAATAACAGAGCTTACTTTTCATCTGAAAGTTCATTTCTCAACACTTCTGGAGCCATCCATTCAGCCTGAAACATATTATACATAAGTATGTTTTAGTATATCCAGTTCGAATAAATTCTACTTGGCCGTCTTTCATCGTTGCAGATAAAACAATGATGATGCAAGAAAAATGGATGTCATAAACAACGCCCAAATTAGGAGCTTCAAAACCACAGAACCAAAACGTAACAGAGAGACGTAGTTTACAAATTTACAAGGTAGAAAATCCGCAGCCTTTCAAAAGTAGTTATCAGTTAAAAGATATACCAATTGTCTTAAATTTTTGTTTGAACATATGTTTATTAGCATGATATTGCACTAAGGAAATAAAAATTATAATAGCTTACTGTTCCTGCAGTTGATCTGGAAGAAAGGAAGGTACTATGCTTCATTCGAGATAAGCCAAAATCACATACCTATTCAACAGCAACAAAAGTGATAACCTATCAACAACAAAGTCACTCACAACACTATAAGGAACATAAATCACAAGATTCGTTATTAGAACCTTTACAACCCAGTTTTTGTCAACAAGAAGATTTGGGGACTTCAAATCACGATGCACTATCACTGGAGTACTGCTGTGTAGATAGTTCATTCCTCGGGCCTGAATGATCAAAAGAGAGACAGGTTATGTATTATGAGATCTCTGGTTGTTATAGCAATAATTTACTGAGTGAAGCTGCATGCACTTAAAGACAACAAGATCCTACTGCATCGAGGGCCATCCGCAACCGCCTTCGCTCATCTAATTGATTGTTAGGTCGGTGAATTAATCTATACAAACTCCCTCTGCAAAAGATTATCCACATCTCAGCATTAAGAATCAAACTCAGAAAGACATTATTAATCAACTAAAACAAATACCCTTGAGTATGTTACCTATAATTTCTTTCTTAAGTTACTAGCCTAACAAACATCAGTATAAGTTGGGTTTAAATTAGTAACGTGTACATTTGCAAATACACGCCTACAGTTTCGGTTCACAGCATTCATATATTAGAAAATGGTACGGAGCACAGCCACAATCAGTTTTATGAAAAGGATACGCTAAATGCATTTCAAAGTGTTTCTGTTTTGTATATGTAATGAAGGAATTATTCAGATAGAAAAGAGAGGTCCAAATGCTATTATGCTAGTGGTTACTACTTTCTACCATCCAACAAGGATTTCCTCCTTCTCATGGCATATGCCACATCATTCGCTATAGTAATTTAGAAAGTATTTTTGGAAGATATAGCATTAACTCTGGTCTATAGAACAGTAAGAATTATTTGTCCATGTAATTGATTAAGCTGGTAGTGCAAGCAAATATCAACTTCTAAAAAATTGCAGATCCACAATATCAGTCTCATTAAGCTCAGGAAATGAAGAAATTGAAGTTACCTAGGAAGAAATTCAGAAACAATTGAAAGATTTGGAGGCCGAGTTACTGCTCCCATGAAGAGAACAACATTTGGATGCCTCAGTCTTTTCATTATTTGAACCTATTGCAATTTGCATAAATTAAGCAAGCACCTCCATCATTGAACAGAGAACCATAAAAATGTAAATGGTGGGACAACAAAAACAATCAATATTACAAAATACATGAAGAATTGACGCAAAATTACTTCGCATAATATTTTGAATTGGTAAATCTAAAATTAGAAATATTAAAGAAACAACTAAATCAAACTATCGTCCATTTCATCCACTTAACTCACTAAAACTCTAAAGCCTCTATTGATCATTGACCAGAACTAGCTATAATCTTTACCCTCAATGGAATCATAATCAACTGGGATCATAAATAAGTAGAAATAGAAAAAGAAGAAAACCGTAGGTAGCAATGGCCTTACCTCACTTTTGAACTCTTCAAGTAATTCGCCAGAGATATCTTGATATAAGAACTTTTTTACGGCAACTTCCTATAAAGAAAAGAGAGAACATACTGTAAATATATATAAAAAATTGTAAACTACAATATAATAGGAAACCATGCGCTACATATATTGACAAGTGGGAACATAAATAAGATAGGCAATATGGCAACAAAATTACATTTTATAAATTGTTGTACTTGCATATATACAAAGGTGTCATTGCAGTAGTGAAGGCTTAAAAAGTTCACATTTCATTGTAAACAAAAGTGACGAAAGGAACAATAAAAGAAAGATGAAAAACATATGCAGTGCACTAAATAATACAATTCATAAGGTTCATGATGGTATGATACTCACAGTTCCATGCCATTCACCGCGGTAAACTTCCCCGTATGATCCTGCATGTCAAACACAAGCCACACAGTTGCAAATTGAGTTTTTCTACAGAACACGGACAACAAACAAGTGCTACACTACATACTAGCACTGCCAAACAGAAAAATGTACGAGTAATATAGAACAATGCACAATTAATACCTAGTCCGATACGCTCTCCCATTTTTATTTCCTCCCATGGAATGTCATACTCGGCAACATCATCCAATGCAGAATCGGATTTTGTGCTGTCATTACTCACTGATCTATCAGATTTTCTCTCACCTTCTGAGTTTTCTCCTAAAGCATTAGGCTCTCCATCACCACTACCCTTTGACTCATAACCACCACCCTCGGTATCTCCATCACTTCGACTACCCTGCTCATACTTACTGACAGCAGCAGTGGTTGCTACAACAGCTGCAGCAGTAGCAGTAGCAGCTGCTGCTACAGGAATCTCAAGATTTGAGTCAGTGTTTGATTTTGTCACAGCAACTACCATAGAAGATGCAACAACAGCCGCAGCAGCAGCTGCAGCTGCTGCCACTGGGACATTTTTCCCATACTTTACCCGAGTTGCTTCTGCCTGAGTTGGTATGTTCTGTCCAGCAGTTTCCCCTGTATCAAGAGAAAGACCAACTCCTAAGCCATCTACAGGCTTAGAATCTAGCTGACTGCCAGGAGTTGCTTTCCGAAGAAATTTGTGGTAAGGCAAAGGAGGCAAAAATCGAGCAGGAACTAGGTTGTCATCAGCCTTAATTTCTTGCTGGACACTTGCTTGTTTATCCTCATCTTTTTGTTCAGTTGGAAAATTGGTCCCAGTTGGAGTACCTAACTGCCCATGATACATTTCAGAAAATAAGTTTGGAGGTGCAACAACACCACTTTCAAGTAAAACATCGTGAAGTTTTTGAGCCAAGTTAGGATTCTCCTTAGCAGCATCAATCATGTATTGGGAAACATCTTTGACTTTCATTCTACGTGCTGCAGGGGAACTGATACCTTCAGTCCAAGAAGGAGATCTTCCATGCATGTATGGATAGTTAGGTCTGCTGGAAGGTTCCTTCACTCTGATCTTCTCCGCACAGGGGGTATTTTTGGATTCATTTGATGGTTTCTTTAAATATTCCTTGCCTGTAGCAAGCCCACTCACATCGGATTCTTTCCCTCCACATTCTGAAGTTTCTTCAGATGAACTTCCAACCCCGCTACTGAATGAAGCTACATTAGACGAATCCAGCTCTCTTGATGAAGGACTGGCTACAAAGGAAGATCCATCGCATTCAATGTGTGATCCAGTAGCGTCAGATGGAATAAGTGCTCCAGGAGCTGCCATTAGGTCAACAATGTACTCCCTGAAACTCATGTCAGTCATAACTTGCAGATATATTATAACAATGCTTTGCAACTTCTACTTAAGGAAGTTACACAAAGAATGAGAAGAACATTCAGCTCTAGGCAATATTAAAGGATTCATTGAGAACCTGATATATAAATAAAAGACACTAGTAAATAGTATTAGTAATAGTAATATAACACATTTTCAAGTTAGGAACCATATATGACAAAGGAAGCATCAATAAACAAGATTTCATGCGTATTCTACTGAAATTTAGCGTTGCCCATATAAAACAGGTAAAACTGTTATACACGAGTATAGAAATTTTGTTTCAATATCCATGACTCATTACAGTCTAGAGCGGGTAGATAGATGTAAGCAGTCTTACCTAACCTCAGAGAACTATATATAAACAGTACTGCTGCTCACTTGCCTGTACCACAAAATACAACTTTAACAGTGCTTACCTTCCATCATCAATCTTGACAAAGTTCATTGCCACATCATCGGAACCCATATACTGCAGTCCTTTCACCAATCGACACGGTATGCCCAAACTGTCAGCTAAAACCTGCATTTAATACAGATAAATATAATTTTATTATATGAATCACGGAAGTTTCTAGAAGAATATAACAAAAATCTCATAGCAAATAGCAGTCCTAACTGTTCATTAAACTAATATTGTTGGATTTGAATCTAACCATAATTAATGTTACTAGATGCTTACTCAGCCAGACCATTCTTCATTGAAATGTAAACCAGAAAGCAGAATATTGGGAAAAGTACCTTGAATAACAATGCACGATGCCGAGCCAATCCAATGGTCAGTGAACCAAGTGGCAAAACCATGCTGCCAAGGGTTGCTTTTAGACTATAACTAAGACTCCTCCAGGCTCTAGACATGCTTTCAGGATCTTTAACTGATCCACCCATATAGTCAGCCACCATTATTGCAAGCTTGTGTACCAAATTACTATTTACAACTACATCAAAATCTTTTCCTGAATTGGCAGCCATCTTCATGGCTTCTTGTTCAAGTTTCAACAAGTTGGAATCAGCAGCCCTATTGACCAAGACTGCTTCCCATGTGACATCATCTGAGGTTGGTGTTCCTTGCAGATCTACAAGAGAAGGCATTCTTGCAGAGGTTGACTCAGTCAATATCCCATACAGATCATAGAAACCATCTGAGATCTTGTCATCATAACCAAGAGCATTGTAATTCTGTGAAGCACGGATAAATCTACGATATGAGATAAGTCAGAAAGGAATATAAAGTAGGACATATTACATTTAAGTAATTAAGTGACATAAAGAAAGAAGTTAGCTTTCATCAGTTCATGCATCAACATCCTGATCAATTCAACATCGTTAACTCTAAATTTACTTTCCCATATCTCATGCCAAGATGTCAACAAACTATTTCAATTATAAATCGTTTGATGTCCTGGAAGTATGCCATGTAAGTCCAAATCGAAAGTTCTTAATGCATCTCAGGCTCAACTTCAGTATCCTTTTTCAATATATATGATATGGCAGAAATCGTAGCCATTACAAAACTCCAACTTCTTAGAGCAAATATGCTGATTGATATTGGAAGTTCCAGCCCTACAGCACTGTTCAGAGTGCTGTTGATATATTTAATAATGGCAAAGTTCTTCCAACAATCATGAGTTGTTATCTGTGTCATTTCACATAGATAAGAAAATTTAAAGAAAAAAGAAACAAGTGAGGTCAAATGCAATATAAAGAGTCACAGATCCTTTTCTTTCAAAATCCGCCCCCTCCCCTTCTTCTTCAGGCTTTACACGTATTACAATTCCATGAATCAAGTTATGAAAATGAAGCAACATCTCTGAATCAGAAATTCTTTAAGCCTTGCATATCTCTGTTTGTAATAGATGATATATTTGCTCGGGTGGCACCCTCATAAGTATAACTAGAAGAATGTGACATCAACCTTTAAGTCAATGGACTAACAAAATGACTTACCCAGTACCGGTAGGCCACAACTTCAGCTGGTGTATTATCAGGGTCACAAGATCCCAAACTGATCTGCTTAACAGCTTCAATCTGTACAGCCTCAGGATCTTCTTTTGCACTCAGCTCCAAAGCCAGTTGTATCTGATATTCCTCTTCCACTTCTGGATCCCTAGACGTGCTAGACTCCGAATCCCGCCTCGCTGAATCAGACACAACATCCAAAACACCACTGCTCACTGAATCAGATGGGTCCATTCTTTCTCCTCTGGCCAGGTTGGGAGATGGAGGACTGGGACTCTGCCTATTAGAAACTGAATGCAACCAATTCGAAAGCTTCTTAGGGGCAGTGGATGAAGATGAACCATCACTGGACTTCGTGCTCTTTGATGAAGTACCCCCCTGTGCATCATCTGATTGGTTAGACATGATATGAAGCTTCTTAAGAATGTTCTTCATATCTATTCTCTAGAGTACTAAATGCTAAAAAAGTGGAAACCTCTCCATTTTGTTCTTTGACCAAGCATGAATCTCTCTGAATCAAAGTGTGGTCTTTGGTATCTAGAAAACTATTCAAAGAGCCCCTTTTTGGCAAACAGCTCCTGAACCAAGAAACCAAGACAATCAAATCCAAATAACAGGCTTTGCAAGCTTCCAAGTGAGGCGATCCAGATAGTTGAATTGAACTGGAGCAGTCTCCTATTCAGCAGACAAGACTGAAATATTCCCAAAAGAAACACAAACAGATGTTTGATACCATTCACCACCTTTAGGAAGCAGGGAAACCAAAATCACTGAGCCCCCATATGGAGAAAGAATGGATCTTTGTTTCTGTTTGTGGAAGGAATAAGAGCACAAAAATGGAAGAGACAAGAGAGTTGTGAAGACAACATTAAAGGGCAGAGGCTAAGACAGCAGAGACTAGGAGCAAGTGGGAGAAGGTAGGGGCCACAAAGCATGACCCACTTGAGAAGATAGAGGGTCACAAGTACTTCACAGTCCCAGAGAGAAAATTAAAGGGGAACTTGGTGGTGGGACTGGGAAACAAAAACACACAGAGACACACACAACAAACTTGGTTTCTCTTTCTTCTTCCTCCTCCTCCTTATCTCTATATGGTTGTGTGTGTTTAGTGGAGTCCTAAATGAAAGTGGTGCTGGTGGCATGAGTTGGGTGCTTGTGGTGAACTGCTCCGAATTGGCATACAGAATGAACAAGTTGGAAAAATGATATGGTTGCTTTGAGTCTCCAACTTTTGCTATTTCAAGCAAACCCAATCTTTGTCCTTTGCGATATGAAAGTATAGGACAAAGGGCATTTCATTGAAGTGGAAGTGGCAAAAAAACTCACTTTCATGTGCACCCTCATCTCATCCCATCTCTACTACTTGAGTAGCCCGCACTCTGCTCCCACCTTTTCAATGCTCTATTCAATTCAGTTCAGTTCTATGCTACTCGCGGATAACGGTACCCATTATTACCCCTTTCCTTTTCCCTTTTTCAACTAAATGTAGTGTGTGCTACACCCTAGTGCTTCCTTCTCAATATTATACCATAAAATATTGCATCCCACCATTCTCCATAATATATATGGTGGAGAGTCTACTAGACTTCGTACTACATTTCACCTTTAACTATTAGCCTCCACCATTTATACTTTTCCACAATATCATTTTTCCTTTCTTTTTTTATATACTCTTCTTCTTCTTCTTCTCCACTCATACACTAATTCAAAAACTCACACAACACCTCCCTTCACCTTACTCTTCTCCCCAAACTACCTTTCTTATCTAACTAATCTTATTCCAAATCTGATTAAATATTAAACATATTTTAACACAAATTTCAGTTTTACTTCCTTCAATCTCTCTCTTTTTTTACATGTAAAAAACTACTTAGTATATAAATCCTCTCATTCTTTCTTATGCATTCACTTTAGTCCATTTTTTGGAATAAAAATTCATGTACTTTAATTAAAAACAATTAGCTATTTATATGAGACTGATTTGGTTTTTTTATTTTTTTATATTTTAGCCTGAAACACTTTTATAATAAAATATTATTAAAAAATAATTACTATTATAAAATGTATCTATAAGTGTTTATTTACTGTAAATTTTCGTTATATAAAATTAACATCAGTCTTAAGCAATGCAGTAAATAACTGCAAATTAGAAATTTTATTTTAAAAATAAATAAATAAAATAGAAGAAGAGGTCCTGATTATGTGGTTTTGGTTGGTAAATAGAGGTGTTGACAATTGGTTTGATTAGTTTTAGAAGAAAAAAACATATTCAATTTCATACAAAAAAAAACTACATATGTGTCTATTTATTCAACTGAGTTATACATTGACTTCAAAATAAAAATAATGTATATGTCTGTAAGTTTGATTTATATTACATTAAATTAATTTAGAAATTAGATCTGAAATTGGGTTGAATTAAATAAAAGAAAAATATTTTATTTAAAATTGATTTCAACTTTTCCAATTGAATCGGTTTATTATAAATAAATAAACATGTTAAAGGGAAGGAAGGAAAACTCAGAAAAAGTGACGTGAGCTATTACTTTGTTATACAACATTTATTGCTGTTTTATTATTGACCACTAATTTTATTGGCCACAAATTTCTTCGATGCATAACCCCAAAGTCGTTGCCCATGAAGGACAGTGATTTATGAGTAAATCATAACGGGTTATTATATTTATTAAAAATCAATGTATTGAATGAAAATATAAACCTTTATTTTACTACATATTTAATCTTTTTTTCTAAAAAATATTTAATTTTTACCAAATATTTTTAAGACACTCGTTAATGAACGTATTATTACAAAATTAGCACATATTATGAAAAACTTGGTATAAATTTGATATTTTGAATCAAATTGTATAAATTTTATTAGTTAAGAAATCATTTTTTTTTTTAAAAAGTAAGGTTATGTGAAGAAAAAAGTAGCCATGGTTATTGGTTACAACTTTTATTTAATGATTTACACATACGCATCCATGAAAAATGGAGAAGAAAAAAAGATAATGAAAGAGAAAATTGGGAAGAAAAAACAAAAAATGAAAAGAGTCTTCGTAGTGTCAAAAAATTGTCAATTTCATTTGAGTGTTTGTAAAAGTAAAATTGGTAGAGTAAGCCTAATATATCAATACTATAAAAATACACTTTAAATTTAATTTAATCTTATAAATTTATTTATAAAATGAATTTCTCACTTACTTATTTGTATAGGAATATGCACTCTTATAATATTTAATTTATAAATAATGTTGAATTGATAATCTAATTTATTATTTTGAAATCTTAATATTTTTTAGTGGCTAAATAATCTTGGAGTTAAGTATGGTTCAATCACATTTATATTTGCATAATTTTCATGTTTACTTATAATGGAAAAGAAATAGTGGATAGATATAAAACTAGGTTAATATGGAGTAAATAAACATAACATTATTAAACTTGTAGAAAATGATAACATGTTTATTATCCTTAAAAAATTAATTCGTGGATAAGATAATTATTAATGATATTAATATTTTTGCTAATGAGTTTATTAGATGTTGATGATTAAGTTACAAACTAATATATATTGTAAATATATTAAATAGTTTTGATATAAAAGCACAGGTCAAACAAAATATTTCAAATATGAAAAGCATGTACACCTACTTAAAAAGCAATTAGTGTAACTAAACGTAATTAAAACTTACTTTTATAATATTCAAATGTATAAGCAACACTGTCACAGAATTTATAAAAAATTAAAACTTCAATCACTATTTTTATGTTTGAGATTAAAATTTTGATAAAAAATAATTAAATAAATTTGAATCTGCAATTCATGGTACCAAAACCACGTTTGCAAAGTAAAATCTTAAAAGGTACAAAAGTAATTGTGAGTTAAAAATGGTGTATATATGTAGATATTTTTTCTTATATAATTGTATTCTTAGGATAAAAATTTCTATTGATATAAAATTTATAGATATGTAATGAGAATAACACATTAAAAATATAAATAAATATATAGATTAGTAGGATATAGAAATTGAAATGATAAATTACAAATTATATTTTCACAATTTCAGAATTGTCATAAATTATTTTCACCGTTAAACTTGTATCACACGTTTTTAAATACTTGAATAGATTCCTTTAATTAGTTGAAATGCAATCCATTAAATATACATAAAAAAGTAGAAATTCTCTATAGAAGAACGTTGGAGTGATTGCACAAAATAATAAAGAAGAACTAGAGTAGATTTGTTCATGTGACAACAAATTTCAAAAATTCCAAAATGTTGAAACAACAAATATTTAAATTACTTATAATTGATTTTTTTATTTTTCAAATTAATTTGTTTAAACAATATAATTAAAAAAATTACATTTTAATTTTTTTATTTGGATAAAGGAATTTAATTTTTCTTTCAAAATTAAATTTATTTTAAAATTTTTTAAAATATAAATTTTATAATTAAATTTTACAAAAATTATCAGTTAAGTTAAAATATTAAAATAGTATTTAATAATTTAATTTTTCAATATATATCTACTATTCAATTCTATGTGAGTTTAACTCAACTCAACTTGATATAGGTCTGATTATACTTAGTTTGATGTAGGTTTGACTAGCAAACTCAACTCAGTCTCAATTAGGTCCAACTCGAATTGGGATCAACTTTATTCCATAGGTAAACGTGACTTGACTCGTTCGGGACAAGCCCCACTCTACTTGACCTTGGACTATCCTAACTCGATTCATTCTGGACGGGTACGACTTGACTCGGCCTCGGGTAGGGCCAACTCGACTTGGCCCAGGGCGATCCCAACTTGATTCAGTCCGAGGTAAGCCCAACTCAACTAGGCTTGGGCAGGCCTGATTTGACTCAGCCTTGGCAAGAACAACTCAACTCGTCTCAGGGTTGGCTCGACTTGACTCTACCCGTGGTGGCCTGGCTCGACTTGACCTAGTACGAACCCAACTTGAGTCAGCCCATAACAGGCTAGGCTCAACCACGCACAGGGCAAACCCAGCTTGACATGACCTAGGTCGGACTTAGCTCAACACGGCATGAGGCAGACTTGACTTGACTTAACTCAACCGGTGGCAAGTCCGACTTAAGTCTGTCCATATCAACTCTAATTGGGGTCAACTGAATTTCTATAAGTTTGACTCAATTGGATCCTATAAGGTCCGATCAATTGAGCCTAGGACAGTTTCAACTCAACTCAGTCCTAGATCGACGTGACTCAAACTAGAATAGAACGAGTTAAACTTGACTTGGCTCGAAATAATAATTATTTGAAATTACTTCTCAAAACTTTTATTTTTTTTAATCTAAATAAGTTATTTTGTTCTAAAATATTTCAAAATTTTATATTCTTTTAAATTATTCCATCTACTCGTACCATCGAGGTTAGCAAAGATAAGTGAGATTTTGCATAGTGCATATTAGAAATGATAAAATTGAATAAAAGAGGTAAGGGGACAAGAGCATTGATGGAAAAGGCAAAGCAATGATATGATAATAAATACATAAAGGTTGGGAATTAGAAAAACAAGAGAGAGGATAATGGCGTCCATTATGTCATCCATTGTTTCTGCATGGGCGGCGTTATTTGTCCTTAACTCATCAATCTCATCAATTATTCCCATTCAATTTACTTCTGTTTAGCCTTCTTAATCTACACTTTTTTTAATTTCCTAAATCTATTTTTTTATCAATTTTTAATTAAAAAATTAATTACAATCTTATTTTAAATATACCCTAAATGTAAAATATTTATTTATTTATTATTGCTTTATATTATAATAAAAATATTTGCTTATTATAAATTTTAGTTATATATTATACTGAGAGATATGACTCAATCAAAATAGTACAAGACTGATGGTATCATAACTAATTTGTCAGATTGAATTTTTATTCCGTTGCTCCTCTCTAAATTTTTATCATCAAAATGTCATCTTTCTATAATTTTTTTTCATTTAAAAGTACAATTCGTTTACTTCTATTTAATAGGATCAAGATAAAAAATATTAAATATGATCAAGATATGTATTTTGTATTAAAATAAAAAAAATAAGGTGCTTTTAAAAATCATTAATAAGAAAGGCTAATTTGGTAAAGGGATAACATCCTTTTAAAAAACTCAACAAAATTAAATTGTTTTCATTGATCCACATTATCATGTTCCAAAATACCTTATAAAGAATAAAATGTTTTGTTATTTATTTTTAAAGCATTAAGTAAAAAATAAAATATAAGAACAAGTCATGAAATTATTATAATATCTTTAGTATAATGGGTTGTTGGATGTTATTTCAAGATGACTCAATCAATTAAATTATAGCAATAAGTGTACCATTAATCAATTAAATCGTCATGTCAATAATAACTTATAGATTAAAATGAATAAAATTCATGCAACGTGTTAAGTTAAATATAATATGTATACATATATATAAAATAAATTAAGAATAGTTAATAATTGATTTTAAGTTTTTCTATCTCTTATTAAAATAAGTTTTTTAAAAGTTTGTTATGCACATCAATAAAAATAATAACTGCTATAATTTGTAATAAATTTTTAAATTTATTTTTAATAATATTTTTAAAGAATTAAATTTGATTTTTTATTGACGAAAAAGTAGATAAAAAAATAGAAAATAATTAGTTGATACAAACAACTAGTCCATTAAAGTTTTACAAAAAAAATTATTTAATTATTTTTATATTTTTTAAAATAAGGATATAAATTAATGTATTATTAAAATTTACAAACGACAAATAATACGAAACAAATTTTTTCTCCTAAAATGATATTTATTTAAAAAAAACGGAATATCAAATTTAAACGAAATGTAAATAATTTATTTAAAAATAAAATAGTCAATTAGTCTAATAAAGTTAATTGATGAGTCAAAAATAACAACCAAATACTTGTTTTTTATTTGTTTGTAAAAATTATAGATAATGAATTAGTAGATGATTGTAATTGACTTATAATTGATTAAGCAGAATGCATTATTGACTCACATGACATGAAAGAAAAGTTAAAAAGGAAAAAAGAATGTTAAATTTGTCATTTAACGTGCTTTTTAACTTGTTGTCTCTAACAACAAACAATGTCATTTCACATTTATAGTTTGTTTGGTGAGGTGGATAAACACATACATAGATAAGGTATATTATATTTGGTTGTTTGGTGAGTGCTTTAGATCATTTTAAACCTCACACGTTAACAATATTCCTGTTTAAGATCACCTCACAAAACCCTCTTTTCATACAAAATTTCTTTTTTTTTAAACTTAAAACCCTAAATTATTCTAGTTTTCGTATAATAATTAAGTCCCCACCTCGATAATTAATTCATTCAACTTTCACTTTAACTCGTTAAAAGAACAAAAATATACAATTCTTATGCTATTCAAGAGAGGCATAATAAATATTATATTGTTTAAATAATTTTTATTCTATTAAATTAGCAAGATTACATTATTTTTTACTTTAAAATATCATCTTCTCTTTTTCATTATTTATATTCTATCGATTAACTGTTATTTACTTGTCTATCTCTCTCTCTCTCTCCCCATAATCAAATACCAAAGTATTTTCCTATTTTGTGACAACTTTGTAATAAAACCATTTTTCGAACCATCCCACTTCACTGTGAGATTAGGACCATGATTGTACTTGTACGTGTGAATAGAAAGAAATAAAAATGCAATATTCATATTTGTATATTTGATAAAAAAAAGAAAAATAAACTTTTAGAAATTCACGGTTTATACTCGTTTATTATTTTTATCTTTCTAAAAATACATTTTAAATATATTTTTTTTAAAACTTAATGTTTTTTTAAATATATTTTCAGTTCCTAACATACTTACCTACTATTTCTTTTAAGATTCATTTATGGTGGGGTATAACATACATTGGAACATGAATTTAATTTTAAAACCTGTAAATTTATGAACTTAACTCCTTCAAAATTTATGATGTATTCTAAAATGTTTGATAAAATTATTTTTTCAGATATATTTTAAATGAATGAAAGTTTTTTTTAATTTTGATAGGCTTTTTTATGGATATTGTGCTTTTGCTATTATTAATTTTTTTTAATGTAGTTCAAATTTTGATTAAAATCAATTTGATAAATAAACGTAGACGACGTTAAAAAAGTAATGATATGAGACATGACAAAATATAGATTAGATATATAAGACATTTGATAAAATATTTTCTTATCTTTTTTTTTTTTTGTCTCTTTTTAACATTTGTCATGTGCATATGATATCATTACTCTTTTAATGTTGCTTAGATCAATTTAACAAAAAAATCACATTGATCAATTTTAATCAAAATAAAAACTACATTAAAAAATAATAATAATAGAAATACATTATAAAAAATTCATAAAAATTAGAATAAAAAAATCTATCAAACATTTTTTAAATTTAACAAATAAGTTAAAAATAAATAATATTTTATCATAAATTTAGCTTTCTTTTATATAAATTAAAGGAAATTTTTACCAAAAACTATAATAGTTGCAACAATTATAATTAGTATGTATATTTATATAATATATATTGATATATTTATACTATAATATTTATATTTATACTATAATATTTATATTTATAATATACAAATACATTAATAACCATAAATCTTTAGAATATATATATATATATATATATATATGTATATATATATATATTATACGCATTATCTTGATGAACATCTTTCATAGAAGTTTGTTCTTTCATCATTACTTACATATAATTATATATTTATCATTAATATCATTATATCATGTAACAATATATAACAAAAAAATGTTTTTTTGGAAAATTTTATTCATAATAAACATGTTCCACCATAAACTAATACTTAACATTTAAAAACTGGACCACAAGTTTTCCGTGATTAGAATGATACAATGCATCTATTGTCAAGGGCACCAGATGTCTGATGTAAATCTCTTCCAACTTCTCACTTACCTAAAGTCCTGTTTACATAACCAAATAACTATGAAGTTAAGTTTATTACGCAGATGCTCTAGGTATCATCTATCCTTTATGAACTGATACACGTATCAAGAACTTTAGACCTCACATGCATATACACCACAATTATATGCATGTATGTAAGCAATTTTATAAAAAAAATCATCACCCTTAACAAGTTTCAATCACCATTAATTGTCTGAAAGACAATACAAAGAAAGTAAGAGAGTTTTAAAGTTGATAGATTCTAAAATAAAAATAAAATTCAATTTTTTTTATATAGATGTAATTAATAATTAAACTAAAATAGAATCTTAGAAACACAAACTTTTTCAAAAGATATTGTTAATTAGATGATTTTTACTTATATATTTAAGTCACAATTTTATTTTTAATTTATTCAAATTGAATCTATCTTAGTATTTTAAATGAATTTGACTGTATTTAAGAATTTTTTTACTTTTAGTGTAAATTGAAGCCTCACGTTATAATTTACTATTTTAACACTAACTAATAGTACCCAACTTGACTTAGTTACTCGCTAATATCAATTTTGTCATTCTATTTGGTTGCATTCAAAGAATTTTTTGCTTTTTCATACAAATTGAAGTCTCACACTTATCAATCTACCATAGAGGCATTCTGAAAAATTGATAAGATTTTAAGTTTTGCACAAAACTTAATCACAATTAAAACCTCATATTAGTTTTTTCATTCCACTTCGCATTTAAAGAATTTCCAGCTTTTCATGTGTTTATTATTGAGTTGATTCATTGTTCAACAGGGACAATAAACTTTGAACAATTAATATGATTTCAAATTTTGCAAAAAAGTACTTACTTACACTAAGACTGATTTTGTCATTCCACTCATATGAATTGAAATCTCACATTTATTATTGAGGTGATTCAATCTTTAACACTAAAAGCACTAAAAATAATTAAAATGATTATTTGGTTGCATTAAAAAAATTATGATTTTTCATGTAAATTGAAGTCTCACTACTAAGGAGGTTCACTATGTGATGTTGACAAGACACTGTAAATAATTAATATAATTTTAAGTTTTACATCAAACTACTGATATACTAATATACCAATAATATACCAATGATATACTAATATATTTATATCAGTCTTCTCATCACACTTGGTTGTATTCAAAGAATTTTCTTATGAAATAGATTGACGAATTAAAAAAACAGAACATATAAATGAATTAAATGAAAAGTTGATAAAAATAAAACAATTAATCGATAAAAAGAATTAAAAGAAATATTGTGACATTGCATATTTAGTAGAAAAACTGAAAAAGTTGAATATACATGCATAAAGATGGCTTGATAGATACTTTCTTTTATTTACTTCAACTAAGAATCTAGGATTGTGCTAGGAGAGGGGTAAAATGTTGAGGATTGTGACAGATGATATTGTCATTAATAGACCTGTGTTTCGTCCTTGTTTGAAGAGTGAGCTCCCACTAGAAGAAATTATTAGGTTACTACTGAGTATTGTGCAATGTTCTTTTTCAGTTTTCACATAAATTCTCTGGCCATTTTGAATGTACTTTCTTTTTGGATATGTGACAGGTGCGAACTTTCTTTGGAAGTTGGGAAATTCTTGAAAGAGAAAGATTTAAACAATTAGGCGTGAAAGTCATCTGAGGCAACCAAAGAAGAATGACATGTAAAGATACAAATTGTTGAGGAAGCTCATTAAAATCTGCATATAAAGAGCATAACAACTGTGGCACTTTTAAGTTTAAAAATTATATTCAATTAATGAATCTTTTTCTTTAAGCGAAATTAGCTTTTTCAAAGCCAGGGAATCATGACATGAAAAACCTCTCAAATTCTCACTGACAAATCAGAGTATTACATTCCATTACACTTTAAAAACAGCAAGCATAATACCCTGAAAAGCAAGTTGAGAGTTCTGCTTATAGCTTTTAATTATAGTATTTCAAACTAGTGTAGTTTTTACATAATCCACTCATTTACCCCTAAAAGCACGTAATTGTTGGAAATTCTGAACTGAAGGAAAGAAGAAACTATATTATGAAAAAAGTGTAGGTTGCGGAGGATCCAACAGTGTTCACACAACACAAGTACTCAATAATGAGAAATAGCAGTAACTACTGAAAATATAAACAGAGGTGAGCGAGAATAAAAAACTTAAAAGGAATCAACATACACATTAATGTGACTAAATTAAACTGTAAAAGTCGAATAAATATGCTTAAATAACAACAGAATCATCAGTACCCGCTGCTAGTTATACTTCAGGAGTCAAACTAGAGTTGCAAAACAACAAACTAAAATGAACAGTCATTCCACTCAGAAAAATCAGTTTTTCTGCTACTTCCTACACGCTTTACACGTCTTTTACCTCTTGTGCCTAGTTAAAAACACTTGTACAAGTTGTTCTCCATCAAATTCAGGCCTAGCTTTGAGCTGATGTATGTGGCTGAAAAAATTGCTGCAGCTGTGGCTGTTGAGGCACCTGCGGGGGATATTGCTCTTCATACACCTGTGTCTGCGGCAGTGGCTCTGGCTGCTGCTGAGTCTCATCCCTCAATGCTGCCTTAAGATCCAAAGTTGACAGCACTTCCAGCTCTTGAATTGCTGCAATTGCAGTGACTGGACTTTCATGGTTAAAGTACGGCTTAAGCATGCCAAGAGACTCCTTCACTTTGGTTTGCTGTAAATTAATCAATGGTGGCATGAAATATAATACCTATAAAATATCATAAACATTTCAACATTCAAATGGAAGACAGTTTCAACTCACAAAGTGTTCAAGCTTCTTCCTTAGATCTTCATTAGCAGCCTTATGTGCAGTGATTGCAGCAGCGGTCGATCCCTGTTTCACAAGTAATGAAGCAGCTCAATATGCAAGAAAGCAATTTCCACTCAGGTAAAGGTAGCGACAAAAGATATGTAATTTAAATTCATAATAAACAAAAATATCTTTTCAGAATATTGTGATCAAAATCACAAATATGTTCCTATTTTCAATAGTACATGACACTCTTCAATCAAACTAAATAATCCAGATATTTCCTACAAACATTGACAAATAAGAGAGAAGAATGATACTGTAATGTTACATCAATCCACATCTCGACTAGTATTTTAGAAAAAACTATTTTTGAAGATTTATTGTTAAAAGAATTTATCTATATAATTATATTTCAAAAAGAAAGATTTTTGAAAATTCTCCAGAATAAATTTTTACACGTGCCAGTAGTTGGTGCATTTGGTGTAATATCAAAATCAATTACAACATTACAACTCATTTAAATGTAAAATCTATGAATGAGATTAATTTAAGTACACGTCTCAATCATGTCCAAAAGTTGTTCAAAACTAACTTCACCAAAATCTAAAATAAATAGTCAGCAAAAGTAACATGCACATACTACATTTACTGCAGAAGGCAATAACAATGAAAATTAAAAAAGCTTCAAAATTTCACTTCAAAAACATATGATTCTAGTAACAGCAAAATTACCTTACTGCACGGCAATTTCTAATTAAAACAAACAACATCGGAACTCGTACAGAAGGACAAGTTTAGAAGAACACATTACAAGACAAACAGGCTCACATCTGATACTCTTTCGTTTGTTTAAGTACTTCTAAACTTTTTCGTACAAGCACATCCTCAAACAACACTTCCTATAAAAGAGAACAAAATAATCGTATAGGAATTATGAAAAAAGAAAACATTTTTTTTATTCGAATAATTTTTTCCTCTCTGCTTGCACAATAATATATATATATATATATAATTCGCCAAGAATATTTGTTGCGAAAATACACACTATATCGATAAACATTTTCCCTCTACATTTTCATTGACAAGTAATTGTTTACTTCCGAAAATAATTATTTCAAAAAGTCAGCTATGATAAGGCTTAATTTAGGCATTCAATCTTCAATCTATTCAGTACTTAAAGTATCAAACACCCCAAAATAAGCATAACTAAATGCATCTGCGCTTGTCTTGGAAAGATAAGAAAAACAGAGAAATGCCATAAAAAAAAGAACAACTTCGAGACCTGATATTAAGAAGCAAAAATATACTGTATATACCTTTGGGCGGCCCACGGGCCTTCTTGCAGGATTTTTGGCCCTCCCAACCGCGAGTTTCTGGAGCCGACCAGCCCTAATCACAGGCAAGACTCCACGTGGCCGTCCGCGGCCACGGGCTGCACCACCGTCGGAAGTGACAGTGAGAGGTGGAGCAGCACCAGTAGCAGCAATCTTTTTGGGGCGTCCTCTGGGCCTGGGAGACCCGTTGGGCACAGAAGCAGCTGGAATGATGGGCTGCACCGTGGGCTGGTCAGGAGCAACCGGAGCCACAAAGGGAATTACGGCGAGGTTGGATTTGGCTTTAGGCGGGCGGCCCCGTCGTTTGAGTCCACTGGCGATCCCCAACACGGATTTGGGCTTGGGTGGACGGCCAGCCCTCTTGGACAACTTAGATCTCCCTGCGGAGCCAGGTGGGCGGCCCCTTCGGGCCGGGACTGGCGAGCCCGGGCCGACACCTATGATCTTTTTGGGACGACCCGGGCCTCTTTTAGCAGATTGAGGAGGATCCGAGAGGCCGAGTGAAGCCCAGACAGGGTCAGCGGTGGGCTGGGGCTTTGGTTTGGGAGGCCTACCACGGCTCTTTTGGACTTGAGAGGGAGGAGATGGTGGAGCATGGTCAGATCCAGGGAGCTTATAGGATTTTTTTACCATGACGAGAAGGTTAACCGATCTCAAGCGGTTGAGGTGGTGAGTGAGAAGAGCAGGGTGAGTGGTTGGAAGGTTCTTGTACACTTGCTCTATGTACTTTCCTATGGCGCGCTTGCTCGACCCATCTTTCTCCTTCAGAGCCCCAATAGCTGTGTATATCATCTGACACAACACAACACAGTTCGTGAGTCACATGTTAGTGTCTGTCATATTCAACAAAACAAAACAAAAATCAGAATAACAGGTAAAGCTACCTCGTCGTAAGGCGGGTGGTTGGGAGTAGAGTTAGCTTCGACGGTGGGCACCTGACTGTCGGGTTCCACGGTGAAGGGGACGGCGGCGGGAGGGGGAGGGTTGGGAGTTGGGTCCATGGAGGGGAGAGAGAGAGAGAGAGAGAAAGAAAGGAGATTTGAAGATTGGGAAATAGATTGAGCAGAGAGAAAGAGATGTGAGAAGTGAGAGAGGGGTTAGGTCATTTGATAGGTGTGTTTTTGTGAAACAAAGGGAGTGAGTGACTTACAGAGTAGCTTAACGCTGTCTGAATAAAGTCGTAACCGACATGATGTCATCAACGGAGCATTCTCCACCCTTGATTTTTTTTATCATCATTCTTTTCTCCATTGATTTACTTTACACATATGCCACTCCTTCTCAACTAAACTAATCTTTCTTCATACATACTTCACCACTTTCTCTACAACCCTCTAAAAGAGCTCTTCAAATTTCATTACACTTTTTTTTTATAAAAAAATATAAAGATCAAATAATAAGAACAAAATTGAGTTTTATTATTTTTTTTATTACTCATATTTACTCGATTTTTTAACTAATTTATTTTGTTTTTACGTATTTTTTTATTCATATTAAAGTCATCATTAATTTAATTTTACCTGAACCAACTTAATTACTTTGTGTTGAATTTTTTTAGCGTTTAAAACGAATTCCATTCAATCCATTCATATATGTATTGAATCTTGAATTTATAAAATTAAACTTAACTCACTCAATTTTATTATGTGTTCTGAAAAACTAACTAATTCATTTTTATAAATGTACATCAATTACATATTAATTTAAAATTTATCATACCTTAATACAGATGAAACAATTGCATTTAACCACCTCTCCACTGTTTATGCTAATTGAAGTTTCACAGTTTATTATTAAAGTGATCTGTTCCATCTTTTAACACATCCACATATCTGGACATAGGAACTCATCAAACAATCAATGATGCGAGTGTAATAAATTGTAAATTTTGCAGGGTTATTCAAAGAAACTTAAAGAAAAAACTACAAAAAATTATTGGAGTAATTTTCAATTTATAATCCATACAAAAAATGAACTTTAGTATGAATTTACATTAAAATAATTTTTTAAAATTTATAATTAATGTAATTGAAAATTGTGTAGTTTTCCTATACATAAAATTTCGCAGAGAGAGTTACAAAGATAGAGTACGTTCTAAAATATATTTTAAACAATAAATAAATATACTAATATTAATATATTTTTCCTTGTTATAAATCAAATGTACTTTGTATTGAAGATGAACTTTTTAAAAACTTGGTACAGATTTCTAAATTAATTGATTTTAGAAATGTACATAAGTTACACATTAATTTAAATTGATTATAGCTGAATACACATGAAACAATTGCATTTAAGGGCTTTTGGGTAGTTTATGGAAGTAAAGTTTGACATTTATTATTAAATGGCTTGTTGAATGTCTTAACACACATGTGGACAAAGAGAATAATCAAAAGTGATTGTAATCTCTATAGTTTTGGTGTGCATGGAACTTCTTAGATTGTAAACCTTGTACTGTTATTCCCGGGAACTTGGGCAAAAAACTACCAAGAATGGTTCAAATGTCTATTTATAATCAATATGAATGTAAACTGTGTTGTTTTCTAATGCACAAAATACAATGAATTAAAAAATAAACTATACAATGAATTTACACCAAAAATACAAATTTTTAATTTATACTTAATGTGATTGAAAATTGTGTAGTCTTCATGTGCATAAAACTCAATACACAGATAAATATAAAGATAGAATGGTGTCTAAATTTACACCATTAATTTGTTCAATTTATAAGTAATGTGATTATATTTTATGTTGTGTGTAGAAAACTCAATGTACAATATTTTCAATTTATAATCAACATATTGTAAATTGTTTAGTCTTCTTGTGCATAAAAACTCCATACATGAAAAGAATAATACAAAGATCCGTTAGAGTGTAAATTTACATCAAATGATTTTTCCAATTTACAATCAATGTGATGGATTCCTCTCCACAAAACTCCTTACATAAACTTATTCATTAAGAATTAAAAAAAATACAACATGAATTTACACCAAATGAATTTTAAATTTCTTTAAATTATAATTCTTTTACAAAAAATTATTATCATCCACTTGATTGCATAAGATGTCATCATCTTTAGAATATTGTTTCATTAGTGAATAATTACACGTTAATCATGATTAATGTATATCAAATATATGATGAAAAAACACATTAATTATCAACCAACCTAAAAGATTAAAGATATCTTGATCAAAAGCTAAAAATTTAAAACTAAAAACTAAATTTAGAAAATAAATATTATCTTAAAAATTCAAATATATGAAATAACTTATTTTAAAAACTAACCTAACATTAAAGTTTAAGATATAGTCACATTAACATGAAATAAAATAACAAAAATATATACATCATTAAAGTTTTACATATTATTTTTATAATAATCTGAATAATCAAGAGAGGATTAAGATTGTTGTGGATTTTCCTCTTTTTAATAATTTTGTTGTTTAAGTATTATTGTAAGAGGATTTGTGGATTCTAGTGACATTGGTTGAACTAATACTATTATAAAAGAGTATGGACATTAGAAAAGAGGAATTGTATAACTCACAAAATAGTTATCGAAAGGTTTGAAACTAGTAAGAAAATCGTTCATTCTCCTCATCACTTGTTGAAAGTAGTTTTCTAAGGTCCTCATAATTACAAGAGGAAGTAGATGTTTGTTGCTTTATGTTAACATTTTCACATGTATAATTTTCATCTAGTTGTCCAATCATGTAAAGTCTTCCTTTTCTTTTTTCACCAATGACTTGACTCAGCACCGAATTCTAATAATTTAGTCCTTGTAGAATAAGAAGCGCCAACCTCTTCTAATTTATCGATACATGATCTAACCTCGTATCTGACCTATAAAAAGTCTAGTATCAATTTCTTCTTATTAATAAAAGATGTATAATTATTAAACTAATATATAAGTTTAAGGGTAAATAATGTTCACAATAAAAGAAACTTGTATATTTTTTTCTAAATGTTTCATGAAAAAACTTGTTAATATCCTTCCACATATAGGTTTATCGTAAGACCTCATCAACAAACACAAGCTATCTAAGCTTTTGTGCCTGCAACACATTTTCCAGTTATAAATCTTAACATATAAAACTTTGAAAACTTAGTACAATATAAACACATGTACATATAATGTGTGTACCATACAAATGACATGTTCATACGTGTTGATGGATCCACTTGTGTACAAATTCCCAATTCTTTTTAAAGTCCAATATTTTTGGGTTGTAGCATCATTGTTGTGATACTAGCCTATTTCATAAGTGGTCTATAGTCCATTTCAACCTTTCTCTAGCAATTATAACATTTTTAAACATTTTATATAGTCAATGAAATGTTTTAGATTTTTTTCTCAATCTGATTTTCATGCTCTAGTCTCAATTAAACCTTTGTCTACAAGAGTATAATAAACATATAAAATACGATCTAAGTGACTTACTCAATTTGAAAATGGCAATTTGATTTTTCAGTCTACAAGGGTGTATACTACTTTGGCATCTCTATATAATATTTCAAATTTAGACTTTAATTATTTGTGAATGCCTAAAAATAAGTCAATCATATTTTGGAATATGAAATGTACAATAAAAAACTACCTAGTAAACCTTAAGCATATGCACAATGAGTGTGTTTTAAATAAGACCTACTTAGTCACCTTTTATTTTCAAGATGCATAATCTTTTAGATATCAAACATATAAGTTCAAGATGCACTACACCCAATTTCTAACTACAAAGGTTAGCAACTCATTATACTTCAAGTTTTTACAAACACAAGTAAAACAAGAAGAAATAAACAATTAAATTTTGATTTCTTGAACCCTAGAAGAATAAAATCTAAACTTGCAATGTTATGTCACAAGATTTTGTTCTTGAATACCTTATTCAAGATGAAATACAAACCCATAAACAAAATTGAAAATATAAAAATGTCTTACACATCACACAAATTACAAAACACAAAAACTTTTACAAAGAAAAGCAAGATAAGTGGAAAAAAAACTCCGTCAAAGAAGATTAGTCTTGCAATGTTGAGAGAAAGAGAGAGATCATTACACTATCAATTTGATAAACACTCCAAGATTTCACGCTTGTGTCAGGGAGTGATGTTGAAAAATCTTTCATTTGTGTTAACTATATTTTAGTATTGAAAAATATGTTTTAAAAGGCAATAACTAGATTTGTTCCTAGGAGAGTTGGGCGCACCTCTCTCCCTTCCTCTCTACATCTTCCATTTGTTTTCATATCTTCCTCTTCATAAGATCATGCTTTCACAAGTGTCATCCAATTCTACCATGGAATGCGCCTCACCTCTAAACTAGAAGAAGAGTCTCCTCTATTAAAAATCATTTTTTTCATTTTTTAAATATAAACCTTAAATCCTAATGTGTAAGAAGCAATTTTATTGGAGGACACATATTGAGAAAACTAAATCCTAATTTATGTAAGAAGCATTTAATCGAAGGAAACAAATGTTACCTTGGTTATTTGTCATAAACACCAATAAATTCTACAATGTGGAGTTAAATTCTAACCATGGGTACAAAGGCGAGCTTGTCGGTCATGACAAACTTATTGGTTACGATGAACTTCGAGACAATATGAGCTTAGAGGAGAGAAAAAGGAAAAATAAAGGAGATGATATTTTAGGAGAAACGAGTTATCAATGATATTCGAGAATAATGAACAAGATTAATTAAAATTTAAAATTTGTGAAAACATGAATAAGAAAATACAAAAAAAATTAACAAATTTGACCACATTTATTAATTTTTTTATAATAATAAAAATTTAAATTTATTCTGAATTAATAATAAAAAATATTTTAAATTAATAATAAAAATATTAATTACTTAATTATAATATAAAATAAAATTTTAATTATTGAATATAACAATTAAATTAATAAATTTAATTAGGTATATTTTGTAATAAATATTTATATAAATCTGATACTATTTTTTTAAAATTATAATGTATTAAATTTTTTCATTTAAAATTTTGTTACACTTTTTAATTTAAACGTTTTCATATAAAAGTTATTAAAATATTATTAATTAAATAATCAATAAATTTATATTTTCTACTTATTAAATATTAATTAATGATTTCCATTCATAAAGAGACTTCAAAAAGTCATAAATATTTTTATAATGATGATTTATTTTTTAATGTATATTCATTAGTTATTAATAAATCTAAAATATTAATTATAAATTATTTAAAAAAAATAATAATTTATTAATATAATTAAATTTATAATTAAATTATTAAATGAGGATGAATTGGATCAAGTAATTTGAATGTAGGCTGGATAGTACTACTTAACTAACAATTAATTTATTAATTTAATTTATGTTAAAAATTAATAATAAACGCAAGAGAAAGCGTTCTAAATTTTAAGATTATATATATATATAACATTAATCACTCACCCAATTTCCATACAAAACACTCTCAATCTTAAATTTTAATAATAATTATTTTAATACATATTAAAACTAAAAATAATCATGTATACCCGTTAGTATTAAAACTAATGTAGTATATACTATTTTAAATTTTAAAATGAATACGTGTATATATATATATATATATATAAATATGTATTATTAAATTTACTAATATTAAGTTGAATGCAATCAATATTTTAATTTATTAGAATTTAAGGTTTAAGATATAATTTTATTATAGTTTTTAATATATTTAGTAATGATTAATACATATAAAATATTAGTTTAATAAATTAAATAATTATCAATTTTAATATTACTTTAAATTTAACAAATAGTAAATTTCATTATTTATTTATATTTATAAATATTCTTTAAACTTACTTTCAAATTAAAATTTAAAATGATTACTGTTTGTATAAAATAAATGTTTAATAACGAAATTATTTAATAAAAACAACACACCAGAACAATCAACACTATTGTAAGTTATGTGTAGTCTTCTTATATAAGAAATTTCATACATAGACTTATTCATTAAAATATATTGGAAAAATACAAAGATTATTTAATAATGAAATTATTTAATAAAGACAACACACTTAGGCATGGCAACAGGTTTCGCCTCTTGGCTTCTTGTTTCCGATTCATTTAATTATTTCCGTTCCCGACTCATTTGATTATCCCTGTTTTTGAGCCGGGGATAGCAATTTAGTCCCCACACCCATTCCCATTGGAGTCGGGTTTCCCCATTTTATTTTATTTTTTTAAAATATAATTTTAAAATATTTTAAATAAATCTAAAAATTTAAGTATAACTATAATATATATACATATATCACAAAAATAGACTATTAAAGATAAATTTATAGAGACTAAGTATTTTAATATTAAATAATTTTTATTTTAATATTATTTTCTTATACATAAATTAATATTATAATGTTAAAAGATTTAAATTATTTTTCTGATGAAGTATATTTTAGTTTATTATTTTTATATTATAATATGTATGTAAAAAAAGTTTGATAATTTTTTTTTGTTTTATACCTATCAAGTTTAATTTATCAATATTCAAAACACATAATATATCGTCTAAAATACTTCTAAATGAATATCAAATACATATTTAAAAACACTAATAAATAAATAATTTTCAAACTATTAATCGTTCAAAACACATCATATAAAAGAAATAGATTCCGAACAAACAAATATCAGATAATCTAAATGTGTAGAGGATGAGAGAAAGAGAAGACTATATTAAACTGGTTGAAGAGATTGAGGAAGTTGAAAGAATTAGTGAAAAGTAGAAAAAAAGAGAAAAGTGTGGAAGAGAAAATAGGGTTTCAGAGAAGACACTGTAATCCTTTATGTATGAAAAATAAAAAGAAACACAAAGAAAGAATATGATTAGTTTTAGGGTTTAAATTTAAATTTAAAGACGAGGCGGAGATGGGTACGGGATGGGGCGAGGATTGCATTACCCATCCCCGACCCCGAACCCGATTTATTTAAACGGGAAAAACTCGATCCCGACCCTGAATTTGGTCAACTCGGTTTTTCCCCGTCAAACTCAGGACGAGTGCGGTTCGATCCCCACGTGTACGAGTCTAATTGTCATCCCTAAATACACTTGAACAATCAACACTATTGTAAGTTGTGTGTAGTCTTCCTATATAAGAAATTTCATACATAGACTTATTCATTAAAATCTACTAGAAAAATACAAAGATTAGCCTAAGTGCTAAATTTACACTAAAATTTAATTTTACAGTTTCTTTTTTCATCATTGCGTAGTCTAATTAGAAGAACATTTTGTTTGGGCTTCATTCTGGACTGAAGTATTTTAATTTGGTTATAGGCCCAGGTCCGTTATTAGAGGCATCCATGCTTAATGATTGTTGGCAAACAAAAAATTTGTTCAGAGACGATATAAAAATAAATGGTTTGAAAACAGCTTCATCTGATTTGGACAAACCATTAATTAATCAAACAAATCCTTCATCTAACTTATTGACATAATACACTTTATTTATTAAAATCATAATTAAGTGTCTAAAATTATGTTTTAGATAATGATTTCGTTTTGGATAATGATTATGATTTCGTCTTCTTGTGAAGGTAACTTTTATTTGGAGATAAATTAAAGATTTATTTTTAATGTATTTTATTATACTACTTTAGTTATAGCTTTCTTTCTCCATCTTTAATAAATTATATTACAGATTATCTCTTTCTGCAAATTTTCTAGATTAAGATGTTTTGGAATATATCTTTTGCTGAATTGCAATGTTTCAGAAAAGTCTTTCCAGATCAAAATAAAAAAGTTTTTATTCTAATATTTTTAAAATGTATATTGTAAAATAACATTTTGGAACAATTATTTTAGAAAATTTTAAGAACATACTTTTTTAAGTAGTAAAAGGGTAAAGATACCTCTATCTAAATCCAAAACAAATTATAAATATTTAAAAATTATAAATTTGTGGCTTAAGAACCACACTAAAGGAACCTTAATTATTTTGAATAAATGATTGATGATGGAGATTAAATAAAGTAAAAGCTTAATTTATTTAGAATAAAATTTGGGTTTTTTTGAGTTTCACGTGACTATTGTGGTTTATGAATCTTTTTGGTAGGAAATGGAGATTGGTGTCAAAATTGTATTGGAGGTCTGAGAAATGCTTCCAATAATTGCGTTCCCTAAGTCTCTTCATTTATTCATTTTTTATACCTAACAATACCTGTCAATCATGTTATATGGCCACCTAAATTCTGCTTTTTTTTTCATTATTTTCATTTTATTCCGTCTTTGACATTTTATTTTTTTAATATATACTTTAGTTCTAATTTATTATTGTTTATACTTTCAGAATGTTATTTTATTTATCAATATTTTAAAATAGTAATGCAAAAAATATAGATTGCTTTAATTATATATAAATATAAATATAAAAACACTTACATGCAATTTCATGGATATATAACCCATGTTATGGTTAAACACTTTACATTTTGGAGATTATTGAAGATTAGGTATAGGATGAATTTCCTTCATTCTCCTTCAAGCTGGGGTATATAAACTGTATGAACCAAGTCCTTTCATGAAAGACAGGATTCGAACTGATGTGAAGGACAACTTGATTGCCACATATGAGTGTCATTTGAGTAACTTCTTCAAATATATTAAGAAATGGACTTTAAGCCTAACTCAACTCTACAAAACCGACTTTGTAAGGTGAGGTTTGAACCCACTTATATACACTAAATTGACTTCATCTCTAGTTGATGTGAGATCTCCAACACACCCCCTCACACCGAGGATTGAATATATCGAGTGTGAGAATATAGATTTATGGATGGTCTGATAGCGGTCCGATAGCGGGTGACCCAACAACCTTGCTGGAATGGACTTATATGACTCTGATACCATATTGAAGATTAGGTATATGACGAATTTCCTAATGTGTATTTCATATAAGGTTATGTGTTTATTTATAACAGAGATATAAAAGATGAGCTGAGTCCATTTACACTAGAATAGGAAACCCTTGATATTCTAATAGAGATAATTTATATAATGGAAATCTTGTGTTGAAATTTTATGGTATTATTAATGTTCACATCATCATGTCCACTTTTGTTATTTAAATCTATAAGCATTGGATTTTACAACTAATAAATTATGAAAAAAAAATCGGAAAATAGAATGGAAGACAAAAATTGCAAAGTGAAATGGAAGGATGAAATAATGTATAATTAAATTCAACAAATGAATAACATTGGTAAATTTTTTAATTTAATTATTCCTAACTTGTTACTTTGGATATGACAAAATTGATGATACTGATATTTTAGATGATGGAAATAACTACCTGATAATATGTTTTTTAAAATGATTTTGAACAAAATAATAAATAATTAAACATTAAAAAAATAAAAATGATGTAAAAAAATTCAATAACCAAAATTATGAATAACTAAAAAAACAATAAACTAAAATTGTGAGAAAAGAATTAAGGAACAATACGACTAAGTCCTTGATCTATTGAAGTACGAGATTTCAGATGACAAATTATATAAAATTTAATTTAATAATGAAATTATATTTAAAAATATCTATAATTTTAGTATAAAAAATAACTTTTAAATTTTTTATTTACAGATAAATTACTTTAATTGTAATTTTTCTACTTATAATTATTATTTTTATTTTCTCCTTATACTAAATAGTAAAATGGTTGAAAAAGAGTATAATATAAAAAACATAATATTAATATCTCGAAGCTTAATATTAAGATAATGAAATAAACAATACAAATAGTATAATGTTAAATTAAATAATGTAACATAAAAATATCATAAACTAACTATTAATTACTGTTATCAATATATCTTGCAATAAAAAAAGTAAAACAATATGAAAAATGAGTACTTTATAAATAAAAAAGAAAATCAAAATACAATAAATTCTTATCTTATAATAACAAATATTGAAAAGAAAATTCAATAAATCTTTTAAAGATAATAAATATAAAAATTTGAAGTTAAGGTTTTAAAAAAGGTTCCATTAGTAAAAAAAAACGTTGTTAATTTTTTTTAAAACAATATAACATCAATATTGATATCAAACACAATAGAAATTAAGTTTTTTTGGGTGCATAATATAAATTAAGTTTAAGGCATGTGAAGGAATTTACGTTTAGTTCATATAAATTTAAATATTGCAAAATTAATTTAACGAATGAAATAAAACCATCTCATACTATTAAAAAATGAAAACATTATATTTATTTACTTATTAATGAAGAAACTAGAAACAACTTTCATTAAAATATAAAATATTTCATATTAATAGCATTTTTTTATTACAATGATTAACATTTCCGGTGTTTTTGTATTTGTTTTCTTCTTAATCACCAAAATGTAAAAAATATTATGCATGAACAATCATTAAAAAAAAGATCCGCGTATGCAATCAGCGATTTGTGTTCCAAATCCTAATCCTTGGTCCCTAATACCTCATTCACACGTCTGGTCATTGCAACATTCAACCTTGTTCTAAAAGGCAAGTAAGTGATTACCACCTTAACACCACATACTAAAACCATGTAATAATACACTCCTGTCGTTTCTGTCTGTCTAAGACCACACACCCTGCAACATCATCTCTGTCCAAAGCAAAAGCTGCGATCTTTCTTTCTCATGTATTATCGCGCAGCCAATGTGTGTAACTGTGATAGATAGAAAAAAAGGACAAATAATAAATAATAAAGTGTATTTAGATAAAAAAATTGAGGGGAGAGAGAAAGCGAAAAGTAAAGCAGGGGAGTTGAAGTAATATATAATAAAAAAAGGTAACAGAGATAATAAAAAAATAATAAATAAAAGGGGGGTTCGGTTCGGTTTGGTTGGAATGAGTCGAGGAAGCAGAGAGGAGGAGAAAGGCACAGAGAGTGTGTGGGGTGTTGCATTGAGTCAAAGGCGATCAAAGAAAGAGTGAAGTGGTAATAATCTATGTATTGATATAGATGGGTGGTGGAGGAACGCTCGTGGAAGGGATTCGACGCTTGTTTCAACGACGCGCTTCTACCTCTGCTCAAAACCACGACAATGCCAACAATAGCCGCGTCTACGTGAGAGATTTGCGCGCCCAATTGCCTTCCATTCCCAGCCACGATCTTCTTGTTGACCCTGATTTCGATTTCTCTACCTTGAAGCCCATCAAAGTTCCCGCACAAATCCCCTTCAGACCCTCTTCCATGGATCATCACAAAAAGGTTCTCTTTTTCATCGCCCCATCTCCTCTTCTTTTTAGTGCCATCTCTTTTCTCTTCTCTTTTCCTTTTCTGTTTCACCTATTCTATTGGGTACTGCTCAAGTTTCGTTTTTTTATTTTTTCCAATCCTCCGCTTTATCTTCTTGTGCGATTGTTGTTTTGTCTTAACGTTTGCTGGATCAATTTGGTTGTACCTTTTTTCTCTCTCTCTCTCTCTCTCTCTCTCTCTCTCTCTCTTTCTCACAAGATGCCAAGGCATCCGCGATTACCTGATGCAAAAGAGAAGAAGCATACTTTGGCATGAGTTTTTCTTGAAGCACTAGCTAGATGGGGGTGTACCAACCAGAAGGGATTAATTTCTTAGATCAAGACGAGTCAAGATTTGGATCCCTGTTAAGAAAGAAATATCCACGTTTAGTACATGATGTTATCTGCAAAAGATTGCCTTGGATGCAGGAAACACGTGAGAAATGAAAAAAAAAAGTTCTGTGGTGTGTGTTCTGCTTTTGGAGATGAAGTTCCGAATTTCATGGCATTGTTTGTTTATGTGAATATTGTGTCCTTTCTTGACGGATTTTTTGCTGTATTTCACACGTTACCGTAGCAATTGTTGTTGGTCAAAAGAAAAGATCAGATTAAGATATATTCTTCAAATTATGTTTCTCATGGTTTCTGGTCATCAATCAGGGTGCCCCAGAGTCAGAGTTTTTTACTGAGTATGGAGAGGCAAGTCAATACCAGATTCAAGAGGTTGTTGGAAAAGGAAGTTATGGTGTTGTGGGTTCTGCTGTTGATACTCACACAGGTGAAAGGGTTGCAATCAAGAAAATTAATGATGTTTTTGAGCATGTATCCGACGCCACACGGATCCTTAGAGAAATTAAGCTCTTGCGGTTGCTTAGACATCCTGATATTGTGGAGATTAAGCATATTATGCTTCCTCCTTCCCGGAGAGAGTTCAGGGATATCTATGTAGTGTTTGAGTTGATGGAATCCGATCTCCATCAAGTAATCAAGGCCAATGACGATCTTACTCCTGAGCACCACCAATTTTTCTTGTACCAACTTCTTAGGGGCCTGAAATATATTCATACAGGTATTATATCCTTATTAGAACTAGGTCCTTTACTTTTTCAGATAGTGATTTTAAGCCACTGTAGCGTTATCTTGCAGCAAACGTGTTTCATCGTGATCTGAAGCCAAAAAATATTCTTGCTAACGCTGACTGCAAACTAAAAATATGTGATTTTGGGCTTGCTCGAGTTTCATTCAATGATGCTCCATCAGCTATATTCTGGACTGTGAGTACATCATTGTGTGACTATGTTGAACTGTTACATTTATCAATTATGTTCTTCTGACTTTTAAGAGTGGGAAATTGCAAATTGCAATCTAGGTTTCTCCCTAAACCTGTGGCTGACTTATTTTATCTACTTTGACTAAGGATTATGTTGCAACTCGGTGGTACCGTGCACCGGAATTATGTGGTTCTTTTTTCTCAAAAGTAAGCTTCTAATTTTCTTTTAACAACATCTTTTTTTCAGTTGTGTATAATATAAGCTATTGAACATGCTTGGTGTGTTGAAATAAGCATGCAATTTTAAAATTCTTGTCTTCTGCAGTACACTCCTGCAATTGATATATGGAGCATTGGATGCATATTTGCAGAAATGCTCTCTGGGAAGCCATTGTTTCCTGGGAAAAATGTTGTGCACCAATTGGATCTCATGACTGATTTGCTTGGCACTCCTCCTCCCGAGTCCATTGCAAGGGTTAGTATATCAAAATCTAATCTGAAGTTTTCTGAAATCAATAGGGCAGGGTTATGTTGTGACATGATGTAACTGGAGTAGTTCTATATTTCCGATGTTCTTTTTTTCAAGTTTATCTTGTTTTTTGTTTTTAAGATGCACCTTATGGTTTTCTCCACTCTATACAATATCCTCTAAGTATATAAAATTTTAATCTTAATTTTGCAGATTCGAAATGAAAAGGCTAAAAGGTATCTCAATAGCATGAGAAAAAAGCAACCAGTTCCACTTTCCCAAAAATTTCCAAATGCCGATCCATTGGCTCTTCGTTTACTGGAGCGCCTACTTGCATTTGATCCTAAAGACCGTCCATCAGCTGAAGAGGTTTGTCTCCTATCCCAAAGGGGAAATTTCATTGATAATTACCTTAGAGGATATTTCATTATTTCCCTTGTGCTTGTGATATCAGGCATTAGCTGATCCTTACTTCATTGGTTTGGCCAACATGGACCGTGAGCCTGCCACTCAACCCATTTCAAAACTCGAGTTTGAATTTGAGAGAAGGAAATTGACCAAAGATGATGTTAGAGAGTTGATTTATCGAGAGGTATGATCGCAGTACATTTATGTAATTCCTGCTTCAATTAATTGTCTTGTAATCTTTTTTGTCCTGTGGTTATAATTCTTTAAATATTTCAAGTGAACAGATTTTGGAGTATCATCCCCAAATGCTCCAAGAACATCTTCGTGGTGGAGATCAAACTAGCTTCATGTATCCAAGGTAAATGTGCTACAATTCATATCCAAAAACTGTTCAGAGTCCCGTGACAAGGGACAAACAATAGTTCTTGTGTACTAAATAGCATACTAA
Source organism: Lablab purpureus (assembly GCA_030347555.1). Lineage (NCBI taxonomy): Eukaryota > Viridiplantae > Streptophyta > Magnoliopsida > Fabales > Fabaceae > Lablab > Lablab purpureus. Next base: position 62,850,100 of record CM059256.1, on the reverse strand, counting down.
GCCAACTTTTACTGTATAACGTTTACTAACACCTAATTTTATAACTGTTAACAGGGACCCCTGCTTGCATTATTGTTGTTGCTACTATGTTGATATTTTTTCTTACTCTGTGGCAAATACTCTCACAATCTTATTTCCTTTCGAATATAAATTTTGTTGATGCTAATCCTTAGTTAAATTTTGTACTGAATATAAAATTTCTGACGGCAAATTTTCCATTTACGTTCCACACGTAATCTAATCTAAGAACTCTAACATGGAATGTGAGGTTTTTTGAAATTTAGGCTTTCATCGTTTTGTTTATTAGTTGGTAATTCTATGTTATCTTGTTGCATAGTGGGGTTGATCGGTTCAAGAGACAGTTTGCACATCTTGAGGAGCATTATGGGAAAGGTGAACGAAGCTCTCCGTTGCAGAGACAGCATGCCTCCTTACCTAGGCAAGTCTTGGTTAAACATTTGGTTCAAACTTGTCCAACATGTTCAGATATTAGATGGCCAACTCGCACATTAAACAGTATTTGTCTTGTTCTTTTGGAGATTTCATTGGTTTCATATTTGTTACTACTTATGGATTTTAATCTTAGATCCAGATTATTAAAGTCTGTTCAATGGCAGACAAGCCTGTGAATCTTTTCTATGGTACTGTGAGAGTTATACGCAATTTCACTTTATGCAGAGAGAGAGTTTGTGCTCCCAAGGATGAATGTAAACAACACAACGATTCTGAAAATCCAAGTGGATCAAATCTACAGAGTCCTCCAGGGTCTGACGTGACAGGTTCTCAAAATGGAACCTCCAGACCAAACTGCAGTGCACGTAGCTTGTTAAAAAGTGCGAGTATTAGTGCTTCCAAGTGTGTAGTTGTGAAACAAAATAAAGATCCAGAGGTAGTAGCTAACTCTATCTTTTCAAGTGCATGGCTTTATTGAGAGAGGAATTGTTATATGGTTTAAGAACATGAGATTCCAACCAATCTTTAGTAACACACATGTATACACATTCTTGACTTTATAAAAAAGTGTTATAACGTGTCACCTAAAAATAGGTTGGAACCACATGTTTTTGGACCTCATAATAATTTGTTCTTAGTTAGAGATTTTGAAATATATGGAATAACTGGTTGCATTGTGTTTTTGTTTTGCATTAGCAAGAGGCAATTAGAGAGACAAGTGATGAGACGATGGAGGGAGTGACAGATGATGTTGCAGCCCTCCATGCCTGAATACGATTTTGGTGTTGCTTCCTTCCATCCTTCCATGCTTTGATTCTTTCCAGTGGAGGTGGTGGTGGTGGTGGTTTGAAGCACTGTTAGTGCTAGAAGCTCACTTTAGGACCGAGCTCGTTAGTCATGTAATCGAATGCCATTTTGTTTGTATTATTGTTGTAACCATTTATTTGTTGTGTACGGAAAACGCAATGTATACACATGTTTTATTTTATTATTATTATCAAACAGATCGAAAGGAGAGAATACATACGCTACTCTGTAGTTTCAAAACAAACTGTAGGGTGCGCAGTTGAAATTTATTAAATGTGATTTTAAGATATTAATGTATTACGTAATGATGAATTATTAGCCGAATAAAGAAGTCACGATAATTTTTTGTTGGAATAAAAAAATGTTAGTTCCCACTTAATATTGTTATTTGGAGTTGTATTAATTTTATGATTATCTCTCTGCGCGTATTGGGGCGGCGTAGGAAACCTTATAACAAGGTCCACATGTAACATAATTTAATAAATATGTCCAAATTAATCAAAAGAAAAGTTATTTCTTAACATTCTTTTTTGTGATTCATGAATCACACGTTTTGCCATGTTATTTTATCAACAGATATTTGGTCCATTTGTTTCTACTTGGTTTCATTCCTACTCATCAAATATTATCTTATTCCGTAAGAATATTTCTTTTTTTGGTTATTTCTAAGCAATATTTTGTTTGTGCAATGAAAACAAATTATCTTGCACTTTATTGGGCTAACATGTGTAGATGGAAGTAGTGTAGGTCCATTGTAATAATTACAGAATAATATAGATTACATCCCTTTTCTAAGATTGTAATAAGGCCTTATCCGTGAAGAGTCAAATCTCCACTTGGGATTGAAAGGGAAGACAAGCAACCAAAGGATCCTCTTCATCCAACCACCCTTTTAAGAATCCATTCAAAGCATGCGGGATTATAAGTGCTTTAAATTTCTTTTTAAAACACTTTATTTACGATTTATCGAATCTTCTAATGATACTCGTTTAAGAAGTAATATTTAAGAATAATTTTTTAAAACAATTTACAACTTCTATAAAAATTTAGACATTTAAGAATTTAATGACGAGCACCTAAAAACTCCTGATTAAACTTTGTCTAAAGCAATCATAATTCCATTTTAACATCGAACATATTAACAACAAATATTTGCAAACAGAAAAAACTCGGAACATTTCAATTATTTAGATTTTATAATAAGTGCATAAAATAATTAAGAAAGTACAAAAAGAGTATAACAAAAAGTTGTATACTTAAAAATTATATTCTATATAATTAAATACAAAATAAGAATTAAGTAGTTTTTTGCGTTAGATTGAAAGTCAACTTATTATCACTCTTCCTTCATGTCCCACCTCTAAACTCCTTAGCAGCCATAAGGGGAGGTCAATAAGGTAAATGAAAAACCGTGAACTGCATTCAGCTTATGTTAATTATGTTAGTTGAGAGTTGCTATCGGATTAATCGGGTACCAACCAGTACATCCTCAAGTTGCCAAATAATTCTGTGAACTGCATTTAGCTTACTCTTCCATTTATTCTTTGCAAGTCATGCAATCTGATTAACTTCTCTGTGATGTAACTCTAAGAAATGCCACATTCCAACTTCCATCAGATGATCATACTTTGTGATTCTGAGTAAGGTCGTCGTAATTCAGATTATCTGATCACCCTTGTCAGTCTTGTGCATTCGCGTGGAACAAGACAGACATAAATGTGCTTCACGTTGCTTTCAGCACTTCTTCAATCACATAAATAGGTCCAAGAGTACTTCCACCAAATCTGTCCATTCTTACCAATAATCCCCACAGGAACAAATACCTTCATTGAAGTGGTGAAACCGGTTAGAATCCCTTAAGATTATCAACCTTCCAACAATCTTGGATATGTGTTTGATGGCATTATGACAGTCTTGACAAACACGCAAATTTTTCATTACACGTATTGGTCTACCAGCAGGAATAGTCAGAATTCCAAATGCTACTGCCAATTTCTCACTGTGATACTTGAGCATGTGCTCCTTTTCTTCCTCTTCCACATCGTGCAAAACCAATTTTGTTGAAGAAACATACCCGTCACGCCTCATTTTCAAATCTAGCTCTTCTAAGAATGTATATATTCTATCCTTTTCTGGGTGGAAACAATCCCCAACTGCAAAGGTGTGAATCTTGTTTTGTACCTCAACCCAACTATATCCAGTTACCTTCAGCACACCAACTTCCTTCATTCTTGATCTCATCTTGCCAACATCAACCCACCTACCAGAAGCTGCATATAGATTTGAAAGAAGGACATACATCCCTGAGTTGTGAGGTTCCATCTTAAAAACCATCTCAGCAGCCTTCTCACCCAGTTCAGTATTGCCATGAATCCGGCTTGCCCCTAATAGAGCTCCCCATGATGCAGCACCAGGCTCAAAAGGCATTTTTCTCATTAAGTTCTCTGCTTCTTCCAGGCGGCCAGCTCTTCCAAGTAGATCAATCATGCAAGTATAATGTTTAGAACTTGGTGTTACATTGTAATCCCTATTCATTGAATAAAAGTATTCAGTTCCCCTGTCTATCAAGCCAGAATGACTACATGCAGATAAAACACCAACCTGAAACATAATAAAAAGAAGAATAAACAGAAAGTCAGAACATACCAAAGGGTTAACAAAGGCATGCCACTACTGATTTGTAGAGACAAGCAACATTGACAGCTCCTTTTTAGTTCATTTTTCAGAAATTGATGTTGGTTTACAGCGTTAGGAGGAAAGTACTCGAATAATTATTAGTTCAAATTGTATTTACAGAAAGAAACTTTACTAAAACTAGGAGATTACAGTAAAAATGAAGATACCACATAAAGGAGAAAAACTAAAGGATCATTTATTAGTGCAGGAGGCACCTATCTGGCATCTTATGAGATAAATAAAGCTAAGTGGTAAATAAGACAAGCTAGATAACACTAAGCAAATTGAGATTGTCTACAAATGCTCCAGTAATCCACTTTTGTCTGCACTTTATTTTTTTGGTAGTTTTTTGGGTACTTGAGATTTATCCCCAACTGGATAAAATATTAAGTACTGATGATACGGGTTCAAATTTCCGCGCAACGGGATAAATCAGTAGAAACTCATGCAAACAACAAGCTCTAAATGAAAATCTAAATGCTTATTAAATGTATAGAATGTATACCATCGTAATCTCATCAGGTTTAACACCTGCTTTCTTCATTGATTCAAATAAAATTAAAGCCTGTCTTCCAAATCCATGCCTAGCATAACCAGCTATCATTGTGTTCCAAGAGACGACATCTTTCTCCTCTATTCCTTCAAACACATAATTAGCTTCATCTGTGCTGCCACATTTGAAATACATCCCAAGAAGCGCATTTCCCACAAAACACCCAGTCTCAAATCCCTCCTTCACCACCTGCCCATGAACTTGTTTCCCTAACTCCAAGGCAGCAATATCAGCACATGTGCTCAAAGCACAACTAAAAGTAGACCTATTTGAATTTTCCCCATCTCGCTTCATCTCCACAAACATGTTAAGAGCCTCCTCAAAGTGTTCATTCTGAGCATAGCCAGCAATGATAGCTGCCCAAGATACACAATCACGCTGAGGCATCACGTCAAACAATTTCCTAGCTTCAGTTATACCACCATTCTGACAATAGCCAGTAATCATGGTATTCCATGAACTTATATTCCGACAAGGCATTGCCTCAAATAGCTCCCTTGCAGTGTCCATTTTCTTGTCTTGTACATAGCCCGCAAGCATTGCGTTGTACGAAATTTCATTTTTTATAGGCATCTCATCAAAATATTTTCTTGCTTCATCCACCATTCCATTCTGCACATATCCAGAAACCATTGCCGTCCACGTGAATACATCCCGGATCGGAGATTCATGGAACAACCTCTTAGCCTGAGATAAATCTCCAACCTGCGCATAACCAGAAATCATTGTGTTCCAGGAGATGGCATCCCTAACAGGCATTTGGTAAAAAATCAGCTTAGCATCACCCAACATGTTTCTCTTCACATACCCACCCATCAAACAATTCCAAGAAATCAATTCCCAGTCCGATTGCGACTCAAACAATTGCCGTGCCTCCTCAAGTCTGCCGTTATGAACATAAGCTGCAAGCAGCCCATTCCAGGAGATGGAATTCCTATGAGGCATCCTATTAAAAACCTCCCTTGCCTCATCAACAGACCCATTCTGGGCATACCCAGACAACATGGCATTCCAGGAAACAACATCCTTTTCAGGCATCAGGTCAAACAACTTGCGGGCCTCACCGAGCCTGCGGTTCCTAACATATCCAGTGAGCATAACGTTCCAGGAAAACAAGTCCCTCTCAGGCATTTTATCAAACAGGTCCCTTGCGAGGGAGAACTTCGCGTTCCTCAAGTACCCAGATATCATGGCGTTGTAGGAGACAGAGCTGCGGCGAGGCATGGAGTTGAAGACTCGGAGAGCAGAATCGCAGTGACCATTGCGCATGTGGGAAGAAATGGCCTTGTTCCATGTGACAATGTCAGGGTCCTTGACTTTGACGGAGTTGGTGGTGGTGGTGGATGAAGACTTGCTGCTTCTGCTTCGTCTTTTACTCCTATAACTAAAACTATTTGTAGAAAGATAACGCGAGCTACACATACGCAAGTGTCTCACAACATAGACATAGTTGGTGTGCATTATATTGAAAGTCTTCATCAGCTACCATACTAACTACCCCGTCAACGTATTATGCTTCCGCGCGCACTGTCTTCTTCACCATGCATCAACTTGTTCAATCATCAAGATACCGATTAATAATATCAATTTTGGTATCCAAAACATAAAATAAAGACTTCAGTTCAAGTCTCAGAGTCTGGACTTGATCTGTGCCCATCTTTCCTTCGTCTTTCAAGTCAAAATTGATAAGAATTTGAAAACAAAACTTGCACCAGTCAGTTCTTGGATTGAACAATGAATGGACAACTTTTCCGTTGTCATATATAATTTTATTTAAGTTTCTCCACTAGAAAAATATCCGTGACTAATATTAGCAAGACGTGGACACCTTATTTTTTAACACATTTTTCTTTTCTAGAGGAAAAAAAGAAGTGCAATTTAATCATTTTGTCATTCCTTAAGAAGATCTGCACAATTTATTTTAATAGCACTTATATATTTACATTCACCTTTTTAACAAGCACATAACGACTCTCTTTATATTAATATAATAATTATAAATATAAAAATAAACAATTTCATTAGATTTAATAAAAAAAGTTGTTAAATGACTATTTTTCGAAAGATGTGAAAATATATTTTTTCTTACTTTAACTATTTCAAATAAAAATTTGATCAATTTATAATTTTTCTATTTTATTAATTTTAATATTGTTAATGATTATTTATCTGTCATGATAAAATATTTTATATTTATTAAATTCAAGGGAGGGTACAATTTATACGTATAATTAGGTTAATTTTCGTCATATTTCACACTGTTACCAATAATCCCCACAAGAACAAATACCCTCGCTGAAGTGGTGGAATCGATGAGAATCCCTTACGATTATCAACCTTCCAACAATGCTGGATATGTGTTTGATGGCATTATGACAGTCTTCACACACTCGCAAGTTTTTCATGACACGTATTGGTCTACCAGCCGGTATAGTCAGAATTCCAAATGCTACAGCTAATTTCTCACTGTGATACTTCAGCATATGCTTCTTCTCCTCCTCTTCCACATCATGCAAGACCGATTTTGTCGAAGGAACATACCCTTTTTGTTTCATTTTTAAATCTAACACTTCTAAGAAGGCATATATTCTATTTTTCTGTGGGTGAAAACAATCCCCAACTGTGAATTTATGAATCTTGTTATGTACCTCAACCCAACTATACCCTGGTGTTTTCTGAACACCAACTTCCCTCATTTTCAATCTAATTTTACTAACATCGACCCATCTTCCTGAAGCTGCATATAAATTTGAAAGAAGAACATACATTCCCGAGTTATGAGGTTCCATCTTGAAAACTATCTCAGCAGCTTTCTCACTCAGTTCCATATTGCCATGAATTCGGCTTGCACCTAACAGAGCTCCCCATGTTGCAACATCTGGCTCAAAAGGCATGTTTCTGATTAAGTTATGTGCTTCTTCCAGACGACCTGCCCTACCAAGAAGATCGACCGTGCAAGTATAATGTTTTGAATTTGGTTTTACACCATAGTCCTTATCCATTGAATGAAAATATTCAGTACCCCTGTCTGTCAAGCCGATATGACTGCAAGCTGACAGCACACCAACCTGAAATATTATTAGAAGAAGAGGCAAAATGATTTTTCATACAGAATGGAGTCAATAGGTAAGCTAGTGCATTATAGATAAAACAATAATATTATTAATGCGTCATTCATAATTGATTTGCCAGATCTTTATGATCATGATCATTGTATTTGTATACGAAAGAAGAAGCAAACCACGCAAGCAACAATTAATTAACTCATTTGATCCTGCGGAAAGAAAACTTAGCTCAAAGACAGGGATAACTTTAGAAATGAAAATACCAAATAGAAGAGGGAAACAAAGTTTACACTGCATTACTCGTATCAATGCAAAAGGGCTACCTATTTGACAACTTAAGAGACAACGTCACGACACACATAAGATTATCCTTCGCAGTTGAACTTCTTGCTTGCTTTGGTGCATTCTAACTGAATTTTACTATCCATGTTAAAGATACAATCGAAGAAAGGCAAAGTGAAGAAAGGAAAAAAGTTGCAGGCATGCAGTCTATTTAGATAACTAAAGTGATAGAGGGTGGTTGCTCATAAAAAAATATGCTATTTCTCTTGCTCTATCTGCTTTTTGCCGTACTTTCCAACAAAGTATTTCGTCTTCAACAAATATAAAAGAGAGCACTAATATATGTGATAGATATTGCATAGCTAAACAAGAGAAATCAACTTTACCGTCAGACATAATATCAGACAGTCGGTGGAGTGGGGACATCTTGCCACTAAAAGCAACAAATTTGTATTAAAAATGCATCATTAGCTTGAATATATTCCCGCTACTTAGGTCAATGACATTTTTAACTTAACACCATATATTATGCCGATGGGATTTTCCTTTTGGACAAATGACAGCAACAAACAGTACACTTCTGGGGTGAAAATAAATAGATGACAAGAAAACAGCAAGCTTTGTTCCCTTCATGGAAACAGACTGGATTCAGAGAATCCCCGGCAGCAACCCAGGTATTTCCTCAGGAGATGGTTAAACTGTATTAAGTGTTAAATCCTAAATTTTTTCCCCGATTAAGTGTTAAAAATTTATCAGAAAATTGAGTTATAAACCACATAAGTGTAAGTTAAAAAGCAATTAAGTGAAATAGTAAGCAATGAAGACAAAAGTTTTTCCAAAAGCAATTAGACAAGGAACAATAAGTCATGTATCAGAAGTGCGTAAAGTATGTGTACCATGGTAATCTCATCAGGTTTAACCCCTGCTGTGATCATTGATTCAAATACTGTTAAAGCCAGCCTGCCAAATCCATGCCTAGCATAACCAGCTAACATCGTGTTCCAAGAGACAATATCTTTATGTTGTATTCCTTGAAACACGTCATAAGCTTCATCTATGCAGCCACATTTACAATACATTCCAACAAGTGCATTCCCTACTAAACACCCGTTCTCATACCCTGTCTTCACCACCTGTCCATGAATTTGTTTCCCTAACTCCAAAGCAGCTGTATCAGCACATGTGCTCAGAGCACAACAAAAAGTAGATCGATTTAAACCTTCTCCTTCTCGTTTCATCTCCACAAGCATGTTCATAGCTTCTTCATAGTGACCATTCTGAGCATAACCAGCAATAATAGCTGCCCAAGATACAGAATCACGACGAGGCATCCTATCAAACAAGTTCCTAGCTTGTGCTACATCACCCTCCTGACAATAACAGCTTATCATGATATTCAACGAACCTGTATTTGGAAAAGGCATCGCCTCAAACAATTTCCTTGCCATGTCCATTCTGTTGTATTGCACATAACCGGCAATCATTGCATTGTACGACATCACTCTTCTCTGTGGCATTTCATCGAAAACTGTCCTCGCTTCCACCAACATTCCATTCTGCACGTATGCATACACCATTGCTGTCCACGTGAAAGCATCCCTTACTGGAGACTCCTCAAACAATCTCCTAGCCTGTGACAAATCTCCATCCTGTGCATAACCTGAAATCATGGTATTCCAGGAAACTACATCCCTAATAGGCATTTTATCAAAAAGAAGCCTAGCATCACCTAGCATGTTTCTCTTCACATACCCACCCATCAAACAATTCCAAGAAATCAATTCCCAGTCTGACTTGGACTCAAACAAGTGACTAGCCTCCTCGAGTCTCCCACTACGAACATATGCTGCAAGCAACCCGTTCCAGGATATGGAATTCTTGTGAGGCATCTTATCAAAAACTTCCCTTGCCCCGTCAACGTGTCCACTCCGGACATACCCAGACAGCATGGCATTCCAGGAAACAACATCCTTTTCAGGCATTGAATCAAACAACAGGCGCGCATCACAGAGTCTGCGGTTCCTGACATAGCCAGTAAGCATTAGATTCCAAGAAAAGAGGTCTTTGTGGGGCATTCTGTCAAACAGGTCCCTTGCAAGGGAGAACTCCGAGTTCCTCAGGTACCCAGATATCATGGCGTTGTAGGAGACAGAGTTTCGAAGCGGCATGGTGTCGAAGACACGGAGAGCCAAGTCGCAGTGGCCATTGCGCATGTGTGTAGAGATGGCTTTGGTGCATTTCACAATGTGTGGGTCTTTCTCTTTCAAATGGGGTTTCGGACAATTGGTGGGTCGTTGAAGTTGAAAGTTGCTGTTGTGTAACTGTCTCAAGTTAAACTTCCCGCCCATCGTTTTTGTGTCATACTATATAGCGATTGTATTTTAAACAACCAGAAATTATATATTGTTTGGATTGATGGATTTGAATTTTAAGGTTATTTTCTACTTTTGACGCTGCTAAGTTTGAGGAAAATTTATGATAGCTTTTAGCGTATGATTGAGACATGATATTTTACATAACTCACTCTTGTTTGGGTTTTGCTGGGTCTGTGTTCTGGTTTGTCTATGAGTAATCGTGTTGTTGTTATGAATACATTATTGTTATATTTGGGTCATCAATGTTAGATTTTGATTATTTAATATTGCTTTTCTTTTTACAAGGTCAAGAAATAGATATGTGGAGAACCACTGATGTTTCTTAGTATAGGACCGATACTTCTAATGATACTCCTATTTCCAAATTACTAACTGCTCACAATTAATGAACCAAGAAATATGAACTAAAATAACAAGAGTACTATAATTCCCTAAATATCAAAGAAAATAATAATATGTTTCTTTTTTTAGTTAATTTATTTTTAAATAATTTTTTATATGAAAAATGATATATAGATATCTAAAATATTTATCTATACTTGATATATATCTTGATAAAGAAAAAAAATTATAAATTTATTTAATATATGATATGATAAGAGGAAAGTGATAAAAAGAAAAAAATAAATATAAAATATGTGTATATAGATTGAAAATGTATATGTATTATTTTTCTTTCTATATTTTAATGTAAAAAGGTTATATCATGAGTATTAGATGGGTGTTTTTATAAAAGATGAAGTGTTTGTATATTATCACACTTTATATAATTTTTAGTGAGATTTTATTTATATGGACATTTTGAATCAGGTCAATTACAGTTTGAGAGTTTGATTGTTGTTTTACTATAATATTAATTTTAATTAGTATTACCTCTTAATCACATTCCCACACATTATTATTAGATGATTTAATTCACAGAAAGTATATCTCAAACATATTAAATATTATTCTCAAATACATTGATATTATTCGAAACTAGGTGATAGTGTTGAGTCCATAAAATTATAAACATATCTTAATAGTAACAAAACTCATAAGTTGGTGAAGTCGCTGCATAAAATATTTTTTATAAGAAAAAGAAACTATCCATTATAAAATTGTAAGGAAAAAAGCCAATTGTAGTATCGTTAATTTCATTTTCCAGTAAGAGTCAAATTTAACGTTTAAATGTTGCAGGGGTTACATTCAAATACGGTAATGTTAAGAAAATAACATATTATATATATATATATATATATATATATATAAAGTTTGAATATGTTTTCAGTTATATAAAATATATTTCAAATCACCATAATTTTTAAAATTTTTTATTCTATAAAATTTGAAATTACTATTTTTAATTATTAATAAAATGTATGATTTTTAATTTTAATTTTAATTATTGTAAAATATTTTTGTAGTCCTTCAGAAACTTAAGTAATTGCTTTTATCTTTAATATTTATTTTAAAATAAGTAAATTATGTTCATTTTATAAATCTTAAGAATTTGTTTAGATTACAGACGCTAACTTATATTAGAACGTGTCACTTGAAGTGGTTATGTAATAATTTATTTGTCATATAATATTAAAAATAAAAAAATTATAATCTTTAATTTAAAAAGATAAAATACAAAAAAATCTTTTAGCGGCAAAGAAAATTCACTTATTTTACCAATACAGAAAACATATTTAAACTTAAATATAGATTAACATTTTTATTATTGTTTACAGTGTCTCTATTTTCTCTTTTATTCTTTTTAATCCAACAAAATGGAACCAATTCAATTCCTTGGATAAAGAATATAAAATTTTCTTATCATCTTAGAAGCAAGAAACATGTGAATAGCTGTAGAAAATTCCTTGATCACTCCCACACTCTATCAAATTTGTAATTCTTTTGAGAGATGAAATGTGTTTTCACTGAGATTTTTTAGAAAAGACGAAGAAGAAGAAAGAAAAAGAATGGAGGGAATGAGCAGTTTAAATAAGCAAAGCTCCTTTTCCAATGTCATGTGATTAAATTTTGAGCGCTCCAGTTTGGTGGGACCAACAGCATTTGAAAATTGAATCAAGAAAGTACCAAATCAACCCAAAATTGAATGCTCAAAAGAATAAACAATCACCACTGCAAAACAAAGAAACAGAGTAACCTTTCATTTTCTTCAGTTTCAGATCATTCCACACAAATTCAAAAAGCTCCAGAAAGAGAGAGAGAGAGAGTGATGGGGTGCGTTTCTTCGAATCTCCTGAACCAAGACGAAGAATTCAGCCAACTGGGTTCCTCCGCCTTGGGCCACCACATCGTCTCCCTCACTTCCACCACCTACGGCCTTCTCACCCTCGACCCGCCTCACACCAGCACCCCTTCTACACCCCCTTCGCGTTTCACCCTAGCCTCTCTTTTCCCCGCCGAACCTAACTCCGAACCCAAGTCCCTCTGGTCCGAACCAAGACCCTTCCGCTCCGAACCCGAGATCATCAACTCGTGGGAACTCATGTCCGGTCTCGACACCGACAGCTTCCGCTTCTCCAAAGAAAACTCAAACCCTAACCTCCCCACTCCCCCGACCGCCTCCAAACTCCTAACACCCACAAAACCCGCTCCGACACCACCGAACCGGTTCGAGCGAATATGTCCCCCGAGCGGGGAAAACCGCGTGGTGATCTATACGACGACGCTGCGCGGCGTGCGGAAAACGTTCGAGGCGTGCAACGCGGTGCGCGCAGCGTTCGAGGCCTTCGGCGTGGCTATCTGCGAGCGTGACGTGTCGATGGATAGCGGGTTCCGAGAGGAGCTGAGAGGGTTGCTTAAGGGGAAGCAGAGAGAAGCGATGGTGCCTCCGAGGGTGTTCGTGAAGGGATTGTACATCGGTGGCGCAGAGGAAATGCTTAAGGTGGCGGAAGACGGTGCTCTCGGAGAGCTGCTTAAGGGGTTGCCGAAGAAGAAGGTTGGAGGGGTTTGTGAGGGTTGCGGGGACATGAGGTTCTTGCCTTGCTTCCACTGTAATGGGAGTTGCAAGAGTGTTGTTAAGGAAGGGGCAAGGGTTTTTGTTGTTAAGTGTCTGCATTGTAATGAAAATGGCTTGGTCTTGTGCCCTGTTTGTACTTGATCACTTTGCTGCCATAATAATGCTACTCTCTCACTCTCTTCATGTAATCCCTCTCTTCTAATCCTGCTTTTCTTCTTCCTTCCTCAACTCACTAATTTCTGAGATCATCTTCTCCCTATTCAATGCAATCAAAATGGAGTTGCAAACGTGGTAAAAAAAAAAGATTATGACAATTCTTGCATTCCATATATATAAGGAAATTTTCTATGACAAAATTGATTCAAATACTACACTACAACGAGTCTAAAGTTGCCTTTGCAAATGAGAAGCAGATACTACAGCTATAACTATTATATTTGCTAACCTTTATCTTAACAACATGTTCTGCACCTAACTTGCATGCTCAAATTTCCCTCTTATCCCAGAAATTGAATTGGTTCAGTCAACTTGAGTAGAATATGAATGTATGATCATCAATCTCTTCAATAGAATGTAAAATCATCAGTAGCTTGAGTCAACTTCAGTTGCATATGCTTCATTCAATTATGCCCTAACACTCAATTTCTTACCTGAAAATCTTCTTCTTAACCTATCTAGAAAGGCCAAAGATTATATATATAATACAAATGGCAGAAAATAGTAAAAAAATAATGTTAATAGAAAATAGAGACATCTAGGTCTTAGTATTAAATGTTAAGGAAAATTGTGATTTTTTTTAGATATTACGTTTTTAAAAGAAAATTACACATATATCTTTTTATATATTATTTATACTGATATTAAATTTTTATTGTTTATGTTTGTTACTAGAAATTCTGTTTATGTTTTCACTTAGAATTCGATTTCTGTGGAAAACTGAATTCTGAATAAGCTTTTTAACCTTTTCTTCTTTCGTTTCTATAAAACAGTTATTTTGATCTAACAATTGTTGTTCTGAAGTTTAAAATAAGATTACTCGTTGTTCACTTAAAACGGTCATTTCAAACTAGAACAATCATTCTCATGTCTTCTTTTATGCACTTCATTGGAATACTCATCACAATATTAGAAAAAAAAAATTAAAAAAATTAGAAAAAAAAATTAAAAAAATTAACCTAAATTCTAACATGAATATTTGTATAAATAATATGTGAGAGGGTATATCTATGTAATTTAAAGAAAAACGTAATATTTTGAAAAAAAAAATCAAATTCTGTAAATTATTCTGTAGAAATGGATTAGATTTGCACAGAAAATGAGAAAAATTCTCTAATTAGATTTACAAAAATGTATAAATTTGAGGATTTGCATATCCGAATGTCAGAAAGGCCTACAATCATCTGAAAATGGGCTTTCTCTTTTTGCACCTTGAGGTGTAGAAGGAAATCACGGGGTCACACAAGATATTCCTCCGAAAATGGCAAGATGAAATTTCTCCCGTATACAACGAACCAGTCTTCTAAGAGGGAATTTCCCTCCATGCTTTCTCTTTCTACACCTCCTAAATATCAAAATCTCTACTTTTTTGCCTTTTTGGTTTAATATTATTTCTAAATTGTATAATATAAAAACTTCCAGAAATGTGAAATTCGAAAAATTTAGAAACTTCCTAAACAGTGCAATTTGGAACTTAAAAAAGTATATTAAATTACATAATACTAATTTAGAAGCTAATTTTAATTTATGAATTATGTAACATGTCAAAAATAAGTTTGATTCTATAGGTTAACTCACATTATCTATTATCAAACTAAACTTGAAAAAATAATAACTTAAATAAAGTAAATTTGATTTGCAAATTAACAGTTAACTTATTTTTTTATGTTAAATTTTAATGTTTAATTTTTATTTTAGGTTATATTATGTATATAAAAAATATTAATAAAATTGTTTTAATTTCAAGTACTATTAGATTAAAATGTATTATGTTATACAATATATGTAATTATAAAATATTAATCTTTAAACTTTTAAATAATAATATATTATAATTTTTTATATGAATATGTTTATAATCTTTTAAATTTTAAATTAAAAAAAATAACCTATAGACTCATGGGCTTAACATAATATTAATTTATAAAAAAATAAATTATGATCTATTTTAAAAATTTTTTTTTTTTAATTTGACCTAAGGTTGTATTAGACTATTTATTTTAACAACTTTATTTAAAAGTTAAAATTGTATTATAAGGTAGACAAAACTTGAAAAGAAATATTCCCAAACTGTATTAAAGTGAAAGCTATATTAAAGATTATTCTTTCATTTCCCATCTAAAAGTAGAAAATTCACTTAATTTTGTGATCTGAAATTCAAAAAGCTGAATTACTTATTATACTTTGGTTTCAAGTCTAGAAATCAAAATTACATTCCAAAAAGCTAAAATTGTACACCATCCAAAAATCAAAATTCACTGTCCGAAAGCGATTTAGCCTTAATATCCCAATACATTATGAAACCGAATGAATGTGCATTTGGTTCATGTTCCTGAGAATCAGAAACCCTATGGTATACTACCTCAGAGTCTCAAAGCACTTCAATCTATTTAAGAGACTATCTTAGTACTCTTTCTTTTTAAGAGACTGTTTTAATACTAATTTGGTTAGATTTATTTGGAAGAATGATTGCATCTTTCTTTTGTTTTGCATTTGGAGAAACATTTACTTATTGCATGTTTAGTCAGGAATGTCGATAAAGAAAGAAAAAAGAAACCATTCCACTTTCAAAGTAATAGCTAACAGTGCTAGTTTATCCAAATAAACTCAGATGAATTAAGAAGATGAACCTTGACAGAGAAATCGTACACTCATTCTGGGGAAAATATGAAGATGATGAACAGTACATGTAGAGGTAACTCGCCCTTAATGGACCTATTCTGTTGCAGGCACATTAACATAACCCATTCATTTCTTAGACTAACATCACACATTATTTGGGATTCCATCTTTTTCACAGAATTCCTCATTCAAATTGACTTAATCTACAAGGTCCAAAATTGCAAAGTTTGTCTTTATCGAACCCATCATCAAGTAGAGATTTGAAAGATGTGTTAAATGACAATTTTTTAAAGTACTTAATTTAATTAAAAATCACACTTTTAAGTTAATGACATGAAGCTGATAAAATAAGATTAACTTGTATATAAAATATATATTTTCCTCTCTAAGTGAATCCCAATTTTAATGAAATTAAATCTATTAAACAATGTAAAAAACTTGTATAAAAGAGTATGGTAAATAACTTTTAACTTTTTATGAAATGATTACCTTGATGAGTTTAGCATGTGTGATCTATTAGCTCCATGTTGAAGTGGTGATGTATCCATGGTATAACTGAGAGCACAAAGCACATAGAATAGACAAGAGAAGAAGATACGAAGCCGAAGATGGTGATGTAAACGTTCCCCTAAATGATAAATCGCCCGTGAAACATACAACTGTCTAAAAAATAATGCCACCACAACCCAATGAAGGTACACCCAATTTTGTCCCTCCAAAACCAACCACTGGTCGCTATTAGCACATGCAAGGCCAGGTCCACACCAGAGTGAAATCATTATGGATTTTTTTATCAAACACATTCACCCAAGAGAACAGAAAAAATTACACTCCTAAGCACAAAGCACGGATTCAAATTTACAAATGCATTTGAGTTAGGTGGATAATGCAGTGAAATAATACATTCCTAGTAATAACAGAGAGAGGAAAATTGGTGCTTGGAGGTAGGTTGATGAAGATTGATCTGACATTTCAGATGAATCAACGGCAAGAGGCATTCCATCACTGTTTAGAGTGCATGATTGTGGGTCAGACCCTTCAGTGCTCAACATCAGAGCTCGAAGAACCCCAGAAACTGTGTGAATGTAAGCTGTACGATTCTTAGCCAGAAGCCATGTTAGACCCATGAGTTCACAGTCTTTGTTATGGATCTTTGTGGTCCTATCTTCTGACTTGCTTGAATTTGAAGGCTTCTTTCTAAGCTGCGTACAACCAAAGGCTTGTTAAATTACAGACTTTATTATATCGGTGTAACATCCACTCATACAAAAAAGTTCAAAGCTTCACGTCAATGCTATCTATTACCAAAATAGTTCGTTGGAGAAGTATCAGCCAACTAATTATTTAGCTTAGAAAGGTGTGGTGTTAATACATAGGATTATATGAAGATTATCATGGTGGGACATTACGCTATGATTCATTTGTTTTTTGTGAAGCAACAACCCTGAACAATACTCAGAACATCTTAAAGGAAGGCCAATTTTTTTATATAGTGAATTTAAGATTCTGAAACGATGCATGGAATTTTATACGTGGAAAAATAGGCACAAGCGACATCATTTTAGCAGACTGCTAAATCAAATCAGAAGCAACAACGATAAATCCAAATATGGCTACAGATATTATATCAGCTAATGCCAATATCTATGAATTAGGCAGGAAATGTGTCAGGCAACGTGTGAATGCTATGCTTCGGAAGAATCGGCGGGACGATCAGATCTCACTTTTACTGCACCGCAGTCAATTTACTAGGTAGTAGCCGCATGTGACGGGAAAAAAATTATGAATTAAAAGTACAACCATGTCTCTATACTTAAACCATCATTAATGCCCCGTGCCAAGAACAAGAACACAACACTAAATTCATGGTATGTTTCTTGCATTTAAGAAATAAAACTTTTCTCGTGAACAACAGCTTGTTTTACACGACATAACTGGTTTTAATGCTAAGTCTAATAGCACAAATGTCTTGACACCAAGAATGTAAAAACTTCTATTTATTTTGAAGACATTACATGTGCTTAATCTATTATAGGCACACAGGATTTGAAGACATTCGAATCATTTGACCCAAATTCATTTCACTAACTCTAAAATTACTGAAGTGTACTAATAACGTTCCCGTAAACGTTGTGAGCTACACTAATCCAAAGGCGCGTAAAGCAGAGTGCCAATCAAAACCACACTGACCACTATCCAAAAGTAAAGGAAGGAAAAGGAAAACAACTTTCCCAATCAAGCATGAAAATGGAAGATTTAATCAAGATGAAACCTTGATCAGCTTCTTCATATTCAAAGATGTGAGATCTATCCACCACATCCCAAACAAACAATGCTAAAAGAAGAACACTGCTCAAAACAAAATATGAAGAAAGCAGCTGAAAACGTACTGAGTAGAGACTGTGCAAGCACTTGGAGCATCCTCCTAGGCCGGGAAACTTATTGACATTGGTGCTGCTACTCAAGCAATCCTTTTCCAATCTTTTAACATTTTCATCCACCACAAGACTCCCACTTGGAGTAACTGAAAAAGACTCGGTGCAGGTCAAAGGATGCAGCCTAATGCCGCAGTAGCAATACACCACATCACAAGTCTCATTAGGCTGAACAAGCTGGACTCCTCTAACTTTCAAGGCCTTCCCCAAGTCACTCACACAAGTTTCTGAATCATCAGGCAATAAGGGCATGTCATAGGATGTGGTATGGCCTTGTGAGGCACGTTCATGCTGCATTCCACCACTAAGGGCAGTGGCCGAGTAAGCAGAATAGAGCCACGCAGCAAGCACTGGACAGCACCTGCTACGATGGAGGTCCTTATCTGCAGCATCTTTGTTGGAGCCACATGCACTCTTTATCCCCTCATAGTGCTCGTCCGAGAGGTTGAGAGGGCACCCTTCAACATCAGCTTGTTCCGGGAATGCAGGGATTGTGCCTGTTGAAGAAGGGTTTGGGATGATAGGCTGAAGTGAAGCCGAAGCAGCAGCATCAGGATCAGGAAGAGCAAGGTAGCAAGGGAGGAGAGTGAAGAGGAAGAAAAGGGTCTTCAAGAATGGGGATTTTGGAGGAGGTAGTGTCAGTGTCATAGTGAGTTTAAGAGGGTCTAACACACTCAATGCCGAAGAGAAAGGGGAAAGGAGGGTGTGAAGAGAATGTGGAGGTGGTTGGTCTCTTGTTTCTCCTCTCTCACCATAAAGAAGAGAATATTGGGATGTTATGGACGTGGTGGCCTCTGTTGGGTCAGAACTCACAAGCTAGGAAAGGTAAAGGAACTAAAGGGAGCAAAAAGGGTGGTGGGGTTGAGCTAGCTTTGGCACTATGCTACCTCATTTAGATCTGATAGCAACTTAGTGTGGTAATTTACCTCGTTTAACTGATTTACCTCTATAAAGTTTCTTATAGGGATTAGCACATAGCTTCATGATGACATCATTCGTGGGAAAATTGAGCTTGGTTGAGATTGAGGTGTAGATAGTGTTTCTTCGTTTTAGAATTTTCACTCTGGTAATTTTCTACCTTTTTTGTCACTTTCCTAATCTATCACTTTCGTTGCACGTATCTTCATAGAAAGATACTTCAGTTTAGATAACAAAAAATTATAATTAACGGCAAACTAAACACTCCGTGACTTCAAATTTGTCAGGTTTGTTGTTTTCAGATATTTTACTATGATTATATAAACATAAATAATGCCAAGAATGACGGTAATACATGACATTGTGTCTACATGGGAAGGGTTAGAGTGCAGAGTAACAAACAACTGCCCATGGTTTAATTATTTCAGCTAGCAGTTGTTGTAATATTCTATTTCTTAATCATCTTTGTTCAAAGTCCTACACCTACTTATGGAAAAGAATTATGTGGTGCCATGACTAATCATCTACCCAATTTTTTGTTAGTATGTAGAGCTGAAGCCAAATTTTGGAATTTTATTGCGTCCATACTTGATGTCAGTGTTCTATTCTCCAAGTCTTAACAGCAACTTGTTTTTCCCTTGTGACAAATTATTGGATGGGCAAAGTTAACCAATATTCGGCAAAGTTAAATAATTTTCTTTTCGCAGCTGATATTAGATGATGATTGATGAACTAATGAACTATTTGTTTGGAAGTATTTCAAAAGTAAAAGGAATCCTGATGGAGAAGTCTTACATTATTTAGAACTAGATTTCAACATGTTTTTTATCTTTTCATTAAATACTAGTTCAACAAAGTTAGCCAAACCAAACCTTATCCACAAGGAATGAGGACAACGTTACTGAGTTACAATGCTTGCAGGTTCTATCTCAGTAACAGTATATAGAACACTAAGCCAGTGAATGTTGAAGAATTGCATCGATTGGAACTCAATTTTAAATTTATGGGGTCAAAATAAAAATTTACTCCGTGTTGATTGTCCAAAAAGTGATTTCCAAGAGGGGCATCACGTCATAAAAGTAATAGACTTTTTTTCTCTTTTTGCCTCACAGATATGTCTTGGAACAAAATTGTGGCTATGGTAGCATATCACATCACATGGCCTCATCACGTATTTTATATTGCAAAAGTTTCATTTTTAACTAAATTGTGCTCCACTCTTGTCAATAACTAAGCAACAAAAATAGAAAAAAGTTGAAGTTGTACACTACTTTTTTTAAAAGAAAATGGTACATTTTGTTCATAATAACAGAGCTATAGTAAGTGGTTTAAGCGAAAACATTACATCGTAATTTTACATTAGATATCATAACAATGATTAAGTTACTGGTTATATTAAACATGTTAGAATATTTAGACATACATAACTCATAAAACTATAATGTACTTACGAAACACTTATTCAAACAAATTGCAGGCTCATAAATTCGTCTGTAATATGAGAAAGAAGCAGTTTTAAACTTAGCTTGAAGTCAACACCATGATTTAAATTCTGCATGCTTAAATGCTTTCTCCATAAGATTTACTATTCTTGAAAGTAACTTCATTCCTATGTAGCCATGAAACCCAAATTATAGCTAACCAAACATTAAAGCAGAAATTTGCATTTTTATTCTCTTACATTTCCCAGATATTGTAACAAATGAGATGCAAAATCAATGGACCAAAGATTAGAAAACTCCACCTTGTTCCACCTTATAGGATGAAGAACAATAAAATATTAGCTGACTGAAGATTCAATCATCAAAGAATAGAATGGACAAGTAGCTCATCTTCATTAGAAATAACTTTTATTTTCAGTGATTTATGTATTTGAACTTTGTTATGCAACAACCTCCATCGATACAATTTCTTATCATGCTGCTTTAGTTTCCCATATAAACTCCAAAAGGCCATTACTTTTTGTTAATATTTGAGAAGATTTTTTGTACCAAGTTTTTCTTATCATTTTGCTTTATAATTAAAATATATTGTTTTTCAATCATAGTAGAAGACATATAATTTGATTTTTTTTTCTTTTACAACGCACAATTTTTTGATCACATAATTCTTGAAGTTGATTTGCACTATGTAAGTTTGTTGTGATTAAAAAGTATTATCTTTTTTAGAATATGCAAAAAGAATTGTCTATTTTTTTACCTGTATTATATAAAATTTTATTTATTAAAAAATTAAATTAAATATTCTTTAAAAGATTGTAAGGAAAAAGTAAATAAGTTAAAAAGTCACAAAAACATTACATAATAAAGTGGAAGATGATAATATTCAAATAATACTTGAAAATTTGATAGTAGGATAACTTCAATTTTAATGAAAAAATTGTAAAGAAAGAAAAACACTTACTATTATAAGTAGGTTTACGTGATGATATTTTGGTCAAAATTATTATTATAAAAATTGTTAAGGAAGTTTGAGATAAGTTGAGAAAAGAGTTTTAAGAAGTGATATAATGAAGAAAATGTATTTTTTAAAACTGTAAAGAGAGTTTAAGGTTGTTAAAATAAAAATGTGTGAATATATCAAAGATTTCATTGACCGAATTTAAAAGGTGACCACATACATAAAGTTGTTTGGAATAATTTTCAAATTTAAATAAAAGATCTTCTCTCTAAAAAAAATAAGGATTTTTCCATGATAACAATATAAGAATAGGTAAATACTTCACAAGTCACTGAACACATGTGATCATTCAATATGAAGGAGAAAGTATAGAAAGTTTCCTAATATCATATATAAAAAATAAATTTCAATAAGAAAAAACAAATTCTTAGTAATAAAAATAATAAGTTTGATGATAACAATAATAAGAACAAAAGTTGAAAAGAAAATCAAGTAAAACTAACAAAAAAAATTGTTTAAATTATCTAACAAAAACATTAAAGGAGGAATAATTTTTGTTGTAAAGTGTCACTCAGTAAATAAAAAAAACTTACTTGATAGATACTTGATATACAAACTAATTAACTTAAAATATTAACACTTTGAAAGAGTTAAACAAAACATATATTTGTAAAAAAATTATTTTAATATATATAATTCAAAAACACATTTAATAATATAAATATTTTTAAAATTTTTAATTAATATCTTAAACTTCTTTTTTTATCGAAGATATCAAAACCACTGCCTATATCCCACAAAAGAATCCACCACAAATAAAAACTAATAAAAAAATTCTAATTTCATAAAAAAATCATTGTTATCTGGTGAAATAAATAGAAATTAAATAATTTTTTCATAGAAAAAATATTTATACTTAAATAATTAGAAATGACAATCAACAATAACTCTTATAAAACTAAAAAGATATTACTTATTTTTGAAAACCTTATTATATAAAATTATTATTATTTGTACATGATATATAACATTATTATAATTAATAATTAAAATTTAAGCAATAATAATTTAAAACACAATATTATTATACATGTACATCTTCAAATAATATAATATACAAGTTTATGTTTTAAATTATTTTTTAAAACTACAATGTGACCCGTGAACGGGCTGACCCACCGGCTGAGCCCACCTTGGCGATCCAAAGTGTAACAAGAAAAATACAATTGCGAATTTTGGTATATGTCTTTTGCATTTTATTGCATAGGGTTTGTTCAGATGCAAGGACTCTGATGTTGAATTGAAGAAAATAATAAGAATGAAGATTTGTTACATAATCATTCTAAAGTAATTGGTGTGATATAGTATAATTAAATTGGCCTCAAATGCTGAAATTTTCCTTGAAAAGTGTGTTCACTCAGATTTAGGAAGCGGTCCAAAGGATATATGATGTCAGTGTTTTGGGACCGGAAATGCTTTTTTATTCCAACCCATACCTCATTTTTCATAACAATTAGTATTTACTATTTCAGACAAAACATAATTCACATAAAAGATCAATTTTTCAAAATTTCTCTTTAATGAATCATACATCGATACATATCAAAATTTCATAAATTTTCTTCAATTTTATGTTACTTCCATTTTTTTTATTTTCTGATTATTATTTTAATTATTGTAATATATATGATTTAATTTAATTACAAATTTAAATATATATTAAATATAATTTATAATATTATATTATTTAAAGTTTCACCTAATATAAAATGAGATTTCTATAAATTTCATCTACCACTTTAAATACAATTTTCATTTTTGTATGTTATATAATTTAAAATTACTTTTAATTCGATATTTAAAATAAGAGAGAAAAATAATTTTTAAAAAATATAAAAAATAAATTTAAATAAATTATCAACATTTTTTAAATTTATTTTTACTTAAAAATAAAATAATAATCATATAATTTTATTAATTATAAAATTAATTTTAAATTATTATATCACTCAAATTATTCCCAACCTTTTATATATTTTTTCTTAAAATAAAAAAATCTTACTTTTCATTTTTTTTTTCATTAAATTCATTATTTTCCTTTGTCAAAGTTACTTCCTACAACATACAAAAGGGTAAAGAATAAGATGATAAAAGAGAAAGAGAGTTGGTAATTTATAAATGAAAGTGGTTGATAATGAATGATATTGGAGAATTACCAATTATTTGACCTCAAATAATAAAAATATTTCTTGAAAAACGGATTCACACAGATTTAGGAAGCGGTCCAAAGCACAGAAGATGTGAAAATGAATGTCAACTTTTGCTCATTTCGATACCTCTCATTAAATCCATTATCTTCAATTTTCTTCAAACCTTTCTCCACTTCCTCCTCACCAACACCTTTCCCCAAACCCTCCAAATGCTAAATTACCACTATGATTTTTTTCCACTTTAATTATTACTTTATTTTATCAATAAATTTAATAAGCAGGTATCATTTAAAATATTACACATTTCAAAAAATAGAGTACTATGATTTATTTTGTAAACAAATACTGAGAACTCTTGTAAACTGTGTTTATGGTAATTTAAATTGTGAAGTAGAAGCATGAAATCATGAGAATTTCCAATATCCATGAAACCGTAACGTAAGGCTTAGATTGAATGGCTCTGTTTACAAGACAGCTAAATAATCACTTCTATGGTTCTATTAGATCCCTGTTTAGTACACTGTTCAAATCATAGTTTATGCATTTGGTTTCTCTGATTCATGATTGTGTCTCCACTCACACAACCTGCAATGTATAGAACATCTGTAACTTTAAAAATACCAAAGTGTTTTTTACTGTTAGGCTCAAACCCCAGTTCAGACATTTCTTCATCAACATCATAGGAAAGGAATATGTTTTCCGATCTACATATACGTGTGTTTATACATACATACATACATATATATATATATATATATATATATATATATATATATATAATATGTGTGTATTTACCAGTTGCTGCACAGCCAAAAAGTGACAAAAAGAAAAGCCAGCTATTGCCATTAGATAGTTATCTTATATTCATTATGAGCATTGCCCTTGGGATATCTTTTTTGTTTTGTTTCTCTTTTGTTTTTTCCATGGTCTCATAGTTTCTCCTTTGATCCACTCTCTTGTTTTGTTTTTGTTTTTACATGTCTGTGTTGTCAATTTGTCACTTATTATTATTTTATCAAAAGAAACAACATTTTGTACTATAATATCACTCTTATTGTTGAATGTCAAATTAGACATGGTATATCACAAAAATAGTGAAAAAAAAGGTGAAGAGTTTTCAACAATATATATAATGTAAGGGGTTTCCTGTTACTGAATTCAACTTTCCAATGATGTAAGATTTATGAAGTAGAATTGGAATCTTTACAACATTAGGTGTGGTGTCAAACCCTAACATTCTTCTCCATCCATGCCAACCCCACTAATGTTTGATGATGATTTTTTTTATTCCAATTCTCTGTAGCACGCTTTGCATTCTAAAGCTGCTAAGGAGACTCAGCAAAGCAAAAGGGCACACTCTCTTTCTCATTATGAAACTTTTATTTCATCAATCAGTCAGAGGTTTTTGTCATGTGAACCCCTTTACTGCGTATTCGGCAAAAAAGAAACTTTTTGCTGTTGCTAATACGTATATAAATATGATAACTTTTTTATTTCTTTTATCTTAAAAGTCTATTTACAATTTTGGGTCGGTTTTTTGGAACTTTCCTGATGGATGCCAAAAAGCAAGAGATTAAGTATTTTTGAAGTTGAATTGTTGTTTGATCACAGTTTTACCTGTCCTGAATAAATGCAGCTCCTCCACGATGATAAGTAACATCAAGCATGGTTGTAATGTGAAGATTTTCCTTTTTTCTGAATCTAATTTGTTTGGAAATATGAAAGGTACCAGCCATGGCGTGAATCACGAGATTGTGATGTTGGGGTGAGAGCCTGAATCCACATAGCAGAAGGGAACATGAATGTCACTTTTCGTTGCAAAATTTGCTGTCTTCATTGCAGAGTGAATTATTAACTTTTATTGGGTTTTGAAAGCTAAGGAAGAAGCTGAATGGTGAAGTTGGAGGCAAGTTTGGATATATTTGCTACTCTTGCAACATTTTACTTAGAATCTTGTGTCTATCCTCTATACAAAATAATTATGTAAGAGCATGTTAAAACTGTTAACCCCACATAATCATTTCACTGTGCTCCATGATGGACTATATATTGTTGAGAAATACTATTAATTATGATATGCAAAGTTTGTCAAAATTTTAATATATTGATGAAGGGATCAACTACCAGTTTTTGTTGTCTGAAGAGAGTTGATGAAGAGAATGCAAAATAGTGTATTCAGACTTCATTTTCAAATTAGCAATAATGATGTTCTAATTTAGCATCTTTTAATCATTCCTAGTTCAACTATACAAGCATCTCTTTCATTTATAAACTTTTTCATAGTGCTTTCTAACCCTCAAATTAATCCACCTTATTATAGATTTAAGATGTTACGTTAGAATTCTTTTTATTATTATAAATCAAAATACGACTCACTAATTCACTTATATTATAAATTATACATTTTTTAATATTTTATTTTTATTTTACTTTTAAAATTAAAAGTAAAAAAATATTTTAAAATAAAAAAATACGTTAGATATTTTAATTCACAACTTTAATGTTTTCTAAAAAAATAAAAAATATATTTTTATATATTTTTATTTTAAAAATAAAAAATAAATATTAATTAATGAGTCAATCTATTTAATTCATCGACTCGATCTAATTTAAGATGAATTTTAAAACTTTTAATTCTTTATGAGCTAGATTAAACTTATTTATTTTTAATTTAATGATAATGAAAAAAATTTCGAATGAACTAAGTTAATTAACTTTATTATATTTATTTTTTTAAATTACAAATTAATTTATCTACTTTTAAAATTCATAATTATATTATTTTTTTAAAAGACTGACATAATAGATATTTATGAAAAACTAATAATAAACTTATCTAATCATTTATTAATAAAATAAAATATACATAATTCACATTTTTTTTATAAAATGAACTCTTCAATTTAGTGTACCTGATTCTATACGTTAAGTTAAAAAAAAGTTTAAAAATTTGGTTTGACTTACATTATGTTTTGTCTAATCCAACTCTAGAATTAACAAATCATTTTTATCTAATTAAAATTTTAAAAAATTATAATATTAATTCACACATAACTAACATTAATTTTAATTAAAAAATTCATTGACTCAAACTTAAATGAATATATCTAATTATTTTATAAAAATATTATTTTAATAAATTATCTTTTAATTATCACGATATTATTAATATATGTTTAACTTAATTTTAATAAAAAGGAAAATTCTTTTTTATTAAAATCAACTTTAAAAATATATCTTTTTAACTCAATTTTTTTCATTAGAGTTTCCGGTTTAAAATCAACTTTAAAATTGGTTTACCATTTTAAATCAAATGTGATAAAAATATTATTTTTAAAACAAAGCTTAAAGAATTTCAAAATTTGAAACAATTTTATATATGAATTTCAAATTCAAATTTAGATTAAATTTTTAAAATTTAAATTTGTATTCACTGAACTTTTATTTTTTACCTGTATGTACAAATTATATATTCTTTCTCACAGTAACGTAACAAGCTCGCCGGTTTTCTCTAAACGTTTTTGTTGGGCCTTCGGTCGGAAGCCGAAAATAATACTTCAATAATAGGCCCATACTTGATAGAATTCGGGTTCTTATTATGGAAATCCTGATATAGATATTTAGACTCTTTTTTCTTTATAAGCCCTTATGAATTTTTCATTTGAGTATAGATACATTTTTATGTCAGAAAATATTTTAAATGATAATTAAAATAAAAAAATTTACTGAAAAGATTTCACATATAACTTAGTTCAAAGAAGTACAAATAATTGAAAGAAAAAAATAAAAAATAACCTACACAACAAAAAGTTTTTCCATTTTAGATAAATGTCTTGTTTTCACTGTTAAGTATAAAAATACTATTTCATTTTACTTTAATTATGTTTAAAGTTAGAATAAGAAGTAAAAATAAAGCATTTATTTTATTTTAATTTTACATAGTGTTTTTTTAAAATAAAGTATGATAAATTAATGTTCAAATTCAAATACTTTAAATATTATTTTATTTCAAAATTTAAATATATTTTTTAAATTTATTTGATATGTTTGTATAAATTATTATAATTAATGAATACTCTTTCATACTCAAATGTAACAAAAGAAAAGTTTGGTAGAATTAAATAAATCAACTTTATCTGTTCTCACTTTATTTAGATTTGATTTGATAAATGAAAAATAAATAGATAAAATAAAAATACATTTATAGAGTATAAATAAAATAAATTAAAGGTATCGGGTAGAATAAAAATGAATCAAACATAACTAAGTGTTATTATATATTTTTTTTATCAAATATTACATCTCATTTATTTATTTTTCATCTTTTTATTCTTCTAACCAAACTTAATGATTATATCTTAAAATATTATTTAATTACATTTTAAGTATTTTTATTGTTAAAATAAATAATAAAATTATATAATAATGAATTATTCTTCTGAATTGACACATTAGTCAGTTAATTAGGTAAAACTTATATTTGAATTCTAAGAAAGAGATATATAATAACACCAACATTAGAAACATTCTCTAACAACAAATGAAATTGTAAATGAGAGACAAACCCTTTCTGACTATAGTATTAATCATAATGATTTTTTTCTATAGATTTTCAATTTTTTTTATCATGAATGAGGTGTACATGGTTGCACATATCACATATGTATTTTTATTTGTGATTATAGTAACATAAAATATTTAAAACAAAATGTGTATTTCTAATTTTAAATTTTCACATTTATTTTATTTAAATTTTCTAATTTTATAATAAGCATAAATGTTGGATATCCATGTAATGGTGTAAACATGTAGCAAAAAGAAAGAAGAAAGACATCTTATTAGTTTTAACAGGATTCTCATTTGAATTGTTATTTCTAATATTAATATAATACCTATGAAGGGGAAATAATATCAGTAGAATTTAAGTGATGACTTTTAATGCAACTTTTATAATGAATTATTTAATTAAAAATTATTTTATCTGTGTAAAAAATATTAAATTATATAAATTTATCTTTTATTAAATATTACGCAATTTAATATTCTTTTACTGGATTATATCTTATTTTTCAAAATTTATTATTAAATTGAATCTTTTCACATAAATTTTGTATACAATGTTTTATATTAATTTAAATTGTTTGATATTTGTTTATACATATTCACATTGATGTGACATTTACTTTTTAAAATGCATTAAAATATGAATAATTTGATTTACTTTATTTTTATTGCTAAAGTTTATACAATTTTAGAATTTTTACATATGAAAGTTAGACACAATTCACTTTTCTTATATATAAATACATAGTATTGTGTATTCCCCTAGATAAAGAATGTTATGTAGAAAAAGAATCTTTTTTATGTATGGTTATAAACCTTTATTTTAAAGTAAAATGAAAATATGAAAAGTGAAAAAAAAAAAAATTTATAGATATTTTTTTAAAATATATTAAATAAAATAAAAAATAAAAAAATAGATATTAAATAGAGTAATTTATTTATTTATTATTATAAAAAATAATAATAAATTTGAATGATAATATATTTAAACACCAAGTATTTAAAAAATGATAAATTAAATGATACAATATGAATGTATTCTTTTATTTCTGATTGTTGTATATCTCCTATTTTGTATCCTTTTTGTTTTTATTATTGTATATATCCTATTTTATATCGTCTATCTTTTTAATATATTTATTCAGTAAATATATTTATAATAGTATATGATGAAATTATTTTATTTGGTATCTATATTTTATATTTACCTATTTCTTGTGATAATAATATATAATGATATATAACATTTTTTCTTGTAATATATATATATTTTATATTTTTATTTTACTCTAAATCATATTTTAAAATAAAAAAAATGTTATTTAAATATTAAAAATTCTTTGTAATTACTAATAAATAATTGTAAACTCTTCAAAAATAACTACTTTGTCAAAATATTATTATTAATTTTTGGTTGAATAGACCTTTTGTTCAAATTTTTTTGTGGATTTTTACGAGGTATTTTTTTTCTTATTATTTTTTTTTCTCAATCTAATTCTAATTTTAGTTAAAATTGATTAGTTTGATTCTTTCTATTAAATTGGTGCGGACGATATTAAAAGAGTATAACTTGTCTTATGACAAGACACATGTTAAAGAATGAGAGAGAAAAGAGAAAAGAAAAAGAGAAGAGAATATTCTGATGTATCACTCACTATTTTAATGTCGGTTTTAATTAAAATTATAATTACATTGAAAAAGAAAAAATAAAAACACAATTCAAAAATTCACTAAAATTAGGACAAAAAACTTATTAAATCTTAATTTTTTTTCTTTAATATATAGCCACAAAACGCTTCTTTTCCACTAGTTGTATAAAAAAATAATCTTCCATTTAAAATAATATTTTTTAAATAAAATATGTTTAAATGTTAAATATAATTAGTCAAAGATAATAATTATTTGGTTAAAATTAGTACATTCTAACATTAAAATATTAGTGTTGTTGTCTTTCCTCCCTTTATACGGATAATTTTTTTAAATTATATATTGAACTAAAGTTACTAATGGTAGTGAAAGCTAAAAAAATACTACATTTATCTTATATATAAACATGCATTTTTTAAGTTCTAAACTATTTAATTCTCTTTTTTATAGGAATTTATAATAAATATATGTCTTGAGAAAAGAAAATTTAAATAAAACAAATAATTATGTCTTTTTTTTTCTTCCAATAGTCTATCTTTGTTGAAATATTTTTCTATAACATTACCCACTTTCTTATGTAACACAAGATGATCACAATTTAAAAAATAACACACAAACACACAAAACAAGGTAGTATAGTGTTTTAAAAATCTCATATACATACATACATCAAAATTATATGCACACACACATATATTTACAATTCATTCACATCTCATTCATACACTTTCATGGATACATATTCAATTCATTTATTAAACATTTATCATGTCATAAATAACTCACATCGACATCAAATACACTGCACTACTTCTATAAGACATATGGGTTGAATTAGACTAAGTTGTTATACTACCTTCACTAAGTTGTCATCATAACAAAGCTACATAATAGGTAAATCTTTATGACTTTCCAAACACAGTTTTTACTCACACCATAGGCTAGGTCATAAGAACCTCATTCGAGAATACTTTTTTTTGTGAAACATCAAGAGAGTCATGATATCTTCTTTATGACTTTCCAAACACAGTTTTTACTCACACCATAGGCTAGGTCATAAGAACCTCATTCGAGAATACTTTTTTCTGTGAAACATCAAGAGAGTCATGATATCTTCTTTAGAATTAAAAATTCAATACACAACCTAAATATTTCAACATTATATCACATGTGCATAATCCTTGTATATTCTTATTGAGATACATTCCCATTAAAATCTTAATTTATTTCAATTCTTACATAAAATTACAACATACATTTTCACATTTCATCAAGTACATCATCAACCACATAACAACTCACACACTCACATAATAATTCAAAATCATATAAATTATTCTAAAAAAATGTCAATAATTTTAATTTCCCAACCATCACATTATAACAATAATCAAGTATAAAAGTTGGATAAAATTTTTTTAGCAAACATTTACAAACATGCATTTCAAAGTTTAGAAAAATATTCTCTCCCTCAACCATCACTTTGCTCACCCAACGAATTAAGTACAAGTTGAAATTTGTGCAGCCACCAAATTGTTCGTTAAGCCACCAAATTATTTGCTCAACCAAAGGTGTCTAGTGATGCTTTAGTCACCTAGTGAACACAACTCTTAATTTTTCACTGAAGGCTTTTCGCCCAGCGACCCTATAGTCTCTCAGTGACCAAACCTCTTGGATTTTCCATTAATTGAATTTTTTTTTAGTGAGGACTTGCTCACCCATGGACCAAACTTTTCGAGTTTTCAGTTAATTGAATTTCGTTGAGTGAACAAAGTGGTCAATCTACATCCCTGCATAAAATTAGAAACTTCATAGAAGACTACAAGTGATCTAACTAGTTCAAACTATTTTTTTACTTCATTTCTCATATCTATCATTGAATATTTTGTTTCAAAATAAATAGTTTGAATTTGACCCAATACAATATTTTAATTTATAAATGATAAACATACATCATATTTCATTCAAACAAGTTATGCAAATCTCATCTCAAGTACTTTCGAGCATCAAATAACTTAATCGTATTATACATAGCTAACAATATTTTTTTACACAATATTTTTAATCATATTACAACATAAAACATCTACATTATACCTCCAAACATTCATCATCTCATATAATATTGATCTCAATTTCAAAAATTTAGATTATGTTCAAACAAAACACAAACCTTGCATAAAACTTAACATATTGTGACCACGTCACCTTTACATCTAAATCATCCAAGTCATCTCTCCTGTGATAACATCATAATCATAACTAGCTTCTTATTAAGCTACTCGAAGCCAAATGCCAACAAATTGTATTTTTAACTTAAAAAATTCAAACTTGCTCACTCCAAATTCTGATGGTCAAACTAAAATTATTATTAAAACTTTAAACTAATAAAAATTTATCTTTATCCAAAATACAATACATGCAACATCTTAATCTTAATTTGAAACATTTAATCTTACCAACTCAAGTAAAATAACAAAGAAGAAGATGCTAAAAATAATTTATAAATAAAACAAAAATATTCTATTTTTCATAAGAATTTTTAAAGTAGATTCTGATATAAAAAAATGAATATTTTATTAGAAATATAAATATTTTTTAAAATAATAATAATTTTTAAAATTAAATTTAGAATAATTAACTTTTTCATTTTTAAATTTTTTAACTTAAATTATAAAATATTTATATTTTATCTTATTTAAATTTGCTCTAAATAGTTAATTTAACTCTATTTCATTTAAAATAATATACTTGAAAATAGAACAATAATAATAAAAATATTTGTTTTATTTTGAAAGAAAAGTAATATCTCTACAATTAATGCTTAAATGCATGGAGTTACTTTTTACAAAGTGATCTCATAAACCATTTATTTATCTCTTTATGAGTGTTAACTTCATTGAAGAATCTTCCAGGTCATCCATGACACTACACTCTCTATGAAACCCTTTAAACAGCCAAGACCCCACTTCACTATAGACAAATAATGAAGTAAAAAAACGAATAGGAAATGGGGAGTTACAGAACAAGGCCATGTTCCCCTACTGCACCATCCACCATAAAGCAACTTGAACTCTCATTCTTCATCAGTGATCCACCTGTGGATTACACAAATCACACATTTCAACCATGACAGTTACATCCTTTGGTCGAGTAATTTCAAAATGGACAATGATTATGCCAGCTGTCGCTAAGAGCAGAAGATGACTGTTTTTTATACTGTATCCTCCTCAAACGTGTCATCCAATGCATGCGCCTGATTTTGAGATGGTCCATGCATGAATTCACGGCTTTATTATACTCAGAAAGTTACAAAATAGAGGTCCCAGAGTTTTACCTTAGGTTTTCATTCCAATGAAAAAATTTCTCTATATAAACCCTATAGGTTGAGGGCAATACCATCAACCCTCTCTAGCTTCAAGCATAATTAGCTTTCTTTCTGAGTCTTTTCTTGTGCATTCCCTTTGCTCCCATGGCTGCATCTGTTGACCCACTTGTAGTGGGTCGAGTAATTGGGGATGTTGTAGACATGTTCATCCCTTCTGTTCACATGTCCCTGTACTACGGGGCCAAACATGTAACAAACGGATGTGACATTAAGCCATCAATCAGTGTAAACCCACCTAAATTGACTCTTACTGGAAAAAGCGACACCCTTTACACCCTGGTAAGAGCCTTATAATCAAACTATATATAGGCAATGTTTCTTTCTCTACAAACCTTCTGCTGTTGAAAAATCTCACATGCAAGGGCTTTTTCAATTTGCATGCAGATTATGACTGATCCTGATGCACCAAGCCCCAGTGAACCAAGCATGCGTGAGTGGATCCACTGGTGAGTCAATTTCTTTTAACTATTTTCTTTCTTGTAAGATTTTATACCTTTTTTTTAAATATATAATTAAGCTGATGACTTTCCTGTTCTAATTTTCAGGGTTGTGGTGGACATACCTGGAGGCACAAATCCCTTTCGTGGTTCGTAATACAAGAAATCTTCTCAGATCTAGTTTATCCTAACATTTTCATTTTCTTTCTGTGGTAAAAAAAGTTTAATTTTGTTACATGCACCAACAGGTTCAGTTCTAATTTAATTTCCTGATTTTTTTTCTCTTTCAATGTGTCATAGAAAATAAATTTATCTTTTTATCTGCTTGATCTTCACATTTTGTGATAAAAAAAGTTTAATTATGTTGCATGCATTCAGTTCTAATTTTTTTCTTCTTTTTTCATGGTATAGAAAATAAATTTATTTGTTGATGTTGATCTGTATCATCTTAACATTTTTTTTCTCTTTATTAAGAAATCGTTTTGATTATGTTGTTTGATTATGTTGCATGCAGGGTGAGTTAATTCAATTCTAAAATCCTTTTCTTTTTCATGAAAAATAAACTTCGTGTTTTACTCGTGCTCGAATGACACTTGAATGACACAATAGGTGTCGAAAGATCTACTCGCCCTATTCTCGGTTTCAGAAACATTTTTGTTTAGTGATCAGATTCATCTCAGAACATTTTTCTTTACTTGTCATAAAGATCTTAGACTCGATCCTGTAAAAAATTAACATGCATGTCCTTATTTAGGCTTCTTTTATGTTTCAGATTTTTTTTTCTGAAAAAATTACAGAATGCAGAATTACATCCTCCACGTGTCCTGAATGTGCCTGCTGTGAACATGAGTCACAGCAAATACTATCTAAATGCAGAAATAATTATCATACTTTTAAGAATTATATATAACAAAATCATTTTGCTAAATCAACTCTTGAATCAATTAATTGTTATTTGATTAATTTATCTTTTCATCAAGGCATGCATCAATTTACCTAACAGGTGTTGGTCAGGGAATCTTATGTTATGAGATGTTCACACGTGTCCCATGTCTTGCATGTCACCACCAAAATGCACTGTTCCTGTTTCAGAATTTCATCTCCAATGTGTCGAACACAAAGCAATCCACCTGCTCCAAAGAAAAAAACAAATTCTGAAATCTCTGCACTATTAGTCTCCTAATCTTCTCCTTCAACATGCAATTAACATTGATTCCTTGTCTGCTACATGCAAAAGAAAAGTAATAAGTGAGTAATCGTGTTGCGTGCAGGAAAAGAAATCGTGCCATATACTGGACCAAAGCCACCTGTGGGAATTCATCGCTACATCTTTGTGCTATATGAGCAGAAAGGACCAATGGGTCCGGTGGAACAGCCTGAAAGCCGTGCCAATTTCAACACTCGCAACTTTGCAAAGGACATGGACTTGGGCCTCCCTGTGTCCACTGTCTATTTCAATGCTCAGAAGGAACCTGCTTCTAGGAGGCGCTGAATCATCATATTCAGCTTCTCTCCATCTATGCATCACACATCAACTCCTGTGTTTCTGAGATTTCTCTCTATCAGTGTGTCAAGAATAATGACTGGAAGAGAACGTTTGTGTAGTTACATAGTTGGCTAGGGTTTTGGTTCTAGATCCTGTACTTCATTTCACTGCCTTAGCCAACTTTTGTTCTATTTATATGTATCTCTTCCCTTTCGTATGTAATAATTGTTGATGTCTATCTCTTTTCCTTTGTATAATAATTGCACATTATTTGTGTTCTTATACTATTTGTGCAATTTATCAGACTATCACTATAACTCTGATAAAATAATAAATAAATAAATAAAAATAACTAAACATATATGTACTCACACAATGAATATGAAGAAAAACCTTATTGATTTATTTTGTAAAAATTTTGTATATATATTGTATTTATGAAAATATTTTTGGAAGTGAAAATTAAAGGAAAAAAATATTATAACTTTTTTGGACATAAAAATTAATTTTTTAATTCATTTATAACTTTTTTTATATTATTATATTTTTATTCATATAGAATTTGTATGATGTTTATTTGTTAAAATACTTATTTTCTTTTCAAACTAGCTCTCCACTCTAGTCTCACAAAAATATTTAAAAATAAAATAAAATATTTTATAAACCATTAAAAAAGTTTATAGAAGAATGTTTCCATTAAATATTGATATGTATGTTATTTTCTATCCTAACTTATATTGCACATAAATGCATGTATACCACATTCCTGTAAACAATCTATTCATCCAAATGTGCATGTATAGTTATATACCATTATATTAAAGTAGATTTTACTAAATTTGAGTTTTTTTTTCTAAAAAATTAATTTCAGAGTTTAGTTTCCTTAGTTAAACAGATTGTTTTGATTAAGTATTCAATGGATTAGCTTGATCTAATTTATTTATAATTTTTAAATATTAGTTACATCTTTAGACTTTTTTTTCTATGATACTATCTCATACCAATATGTGACATTCCATGACATTGTAAAATGGAAGTGAATAACATTTCTGATGAAAATAATAAGATGTACATTGGTTTCATATATATATATATATATATTTCTTAATTCGCGAAAAGCTGGGGTGAATTTGTGACTATATATTAAAAATAGCAATGAAGAGAATTACATAAAGATAAAACATAATAAGAAATCATAAGAAATCAATATTTTATGCCAACATAAATTAATGTAGGTTTAGATGCAGAATGTATCAGCAGTATATTAATTGCAAGTGCAGAACATGCTAATAGAAAAAATAATTATTCTTTATTTATAATAAATAAATTATTTACATATATAAGACTTGTTAAAAGAAGGTAGAACAATGGTGTTACGCTCAAATTTAACTGCTATTGACCCCGTTTTTCTTCGTCTATCATCAGCTTATAAATCTTAAAAGAAAAAAAAAAGGTGATTAAATTTTCTATACTCAAAGAGTTCAAGAATAGAAAACTTAATTGGAAGGGACACAAAAAAGGGAGGTTTTAGAATCTAAATATAACACATGGAGAAGTATTGGAAATAAGAAAATCAAACAATAAATTAAGATGGTAAAAAAAATTGAAAAAAAAG
Source organism: Lablab purpureus (assembly GCA_030347555.1). NCBI lineage: Eukaryota > Viridiplantae > Streptophyta > Magnoliopsida > Fabales > Fabaceae > Lablab > Lablab purpureus. The sequence goes on along the minus strand of CM059256.1, from coordinate 62,812,996 downwards.
TACGAAAAAGATGAAATGGAAACAATATAATGAAGAATAAGGGACTAAAAAAATTTGTCTGTAACTATAATGGGAAGAAAGGAGAGGTATCTTTTCTCATAAGTTTAGTAGGTTATACACAAACATTAATATAAAAAAAAAATTCTTCTTAATGAATTAGGTTTTTGAATTAATAAGAAAAAAAATACTTCTTAATCAATTAGGTTTTTGAATTAATGATGAATGAGATATTGAAAATTAAGTGGTTATAGAAATTTAACTGTGAATCTCACATTCCTACAACAACTAAACCTATTATACACTGTGACATCTTGTTTTTATGTCAATTCTAATACTCTAGGAATGAACATTTCTATTTTGAGATAAACTTGTACTATGTTAGATATAAAATTCAAAACAAGCAAATTGTCTATAGACCATATTCCTAAACAAACAAGGAACATTCTTACTGAAGTTCTAACCTTTTCTGTCTTCAATCATTACTAGATCAAACTCAAAGTTCTTTACATCCATTCTGAATTTGAGGAAAAGTATAAAAGATAATTAATGAATATTCTAAGTACTTCTCTGTAATTTTGAACCTTTATCTTTGTTTATATAAAAAGGTGTATTTTTTCATTCAATTCAATAATATTTTTATGTTTCTCTTTCTCTCTTCTTCATCTTCTCTCGTAAAATCGAACAGGAAGATCCTAAATCAAATTGTTTGTGAAAGAAATAAAGAGAATAAAGGTAACAAACAATATGTTTTAAACAGATAACAAAACACAAGAATATAGTCAAATCGACATATAAATATCTGTAAAACAATATTGAAGAGATGAAGAAGAGATTTATAATATATTTTGGAGTGTCAAATCCCTACTTACAACACAACACTTTGCTTTACGTATATTTCAAAATAAAACCAACAAAAAATAATTTAAATAGGAGAAAATTAAAACAAAACAATCATATTTGTGTTCTATGTGATTTAAAAATAGAGTTAATAAATCACATGTGTTTTGACATGTAGGATAACAAATAAGGTCCGGGACAAGTGACATAATTGGACATGTATGAATACTTTATTACATTTTCAAACAAAAAATCACTTTCTGGCGTTCAACAACATGCACCTTAACAAGAAAGGAATTACTGTGAAAAGAAGTGTGTTCGGTGACCATCATTTGCTTTTATATGGAATTAGAGGAACACAGTAACTTTCTGGAATGGGAAGGCAAATGCAGAGAAAGTCTGTAGTGTTGCATAAGTGGAAGTGTATACATGGATTCTAAATACATTCGTTAAGACAAATTTCACTTACTCAGATTGATATTTTAATCCAACTTTGTGCATGAAGAGGTTATATCTTAATTTGCATTTGGAAAGCATGATCCTTTTAAGTTGAATCTGTGAGGCCGGATATGAAACAAAGACACATTCTCTTATCAGTATGAACACCTATGCAGGTCTGCATATGATGTGCTTTTAAATTTAGCAGGACTGATTCATGATCTGATAGCTACCCATACTAATATTTGCAGGCTACTTCGAAAAGAGATATCTTTTGAATTATTTAACCCATTCAGGCCACTTGTAGCCTAAAAATAATATGTTTGTAGCAGAAGTTATATTTTCAATTTAAACTGAGACATGGGTGGAGTTGGTGAAACAGAGAGCAATAGGAAAACACGGCGAGTGCAAAAAGGCTGTTTTGCAGCAAGCCATCTGCAGCAAGCCATCTGCAACAAGCCATCTGCAGCAAGTTTGGGTTATAATTTTTTTTTGTGTAGTGATAATGGCGACCTTTATCAAGTTAGATTAAGAGAACACCTTAAATGTTACTATTCAACATCTTTGACATTTAATACTAACTAATTTGTATGCCATTCAATGTGATAGATTTAGCAAGGTCTTACTATCTTAGAAATGTTTTCTAGAGCTATGTTGGAAAGTCCAAATCACATAGCAGACATTGTATGTGTTACTGACAAGTTTAATCTGACTCATGGAATGCTATAGAGTATGATAAAAATGTTGAAGGAGAATGTTTTTCAAGTATTTACAACACTTCAAGTACTGTGTTATATTTTATTGATAAAAAAATACATTATTTATGAGTATCTATTTTAAAATTAGGAAAAATATAAATATTATTTATAATTCAAGAAAAATAAATTAATTTCCCCATAGAAATAACAGTTGTGAAATGATTTTTTCTTTAAAAATAATGAATTATATACTCCAATTTATCTTAGACATGAACCTATAATTGATTAAATATTAGACAAAAATCACAAGCCCTTTGTGTTTCAGCAAATGGTTATGATTAGAAAGTAAGACAATGGAATTGCAAACAACTTAGACTAAAAAATTACACACTGACACAGTTTAAATAAATAAATAATAATAATAATAATAATAATAATAAAACCCTAAACCTAATAATAATGATGATAATTATTATTATGTCTTCCAAGTTAGATTTTGTCCTAGTGCCATTTTAAAAATCATGAATTACACAAACATATGCCTACAAACACTCAAAAGATTATAATTTTTTATTATTATATCTTTGAAACAAAGAGTATCAGTATGGTGTCATATTATTTACAGTAAGGTTTTGTTGGTCTATTAAATAATTTGGAAAGGTAGGGTTAACTAGGAGTCACCTTATCGTCTTGCTGACCCTTTAATTTAAAAAGGTTAGATTAGAATGAAAGGATAAACATTTATAGACTAACCTTATAAGTATTCTAAAAAATCATTATATGCCTAAAAAAGATGAGTGTTTGAACTTAACAGTATATTTTATATATTTTTAAAAGGAAATATAGATAGAACAAAAATTGAAAAAACTAAAAAAAATTAATGAAAAATTATTATAAAAAACTTTTGACTGTGATTTTTAAAAAGAAATGGTTCCTACTTTTTTTTATTATAATTTTCAAATATTAATTATATTCAAAAGTTTTCTTTTTTTCTTTATTTTTTAACTATTTTTTATAACTTTTCTTTCCATAATTATTTCTTATGTTTTTTAAAAATTTAAAAATAATTTTATTTATGTGACTTAATTTTAAAAAAATATTTTTTTAATTTTCAGTAAATCAAATCAAACTGATTTATCTGTTTATCTGATATAGGTTGAACCATACTATTTTCTTTCCAAATTAGGTCAGATTGTCTAATCTACTACCACTAAACTTAATATTTATAAATTCCATGATTTAATAAACTTGTATTCAATAAATTTTAACATAAAAGTAATTTTTTAAAATAATAAAATAACATAAAAATAAATTTTAAATTTAAAGTTTTTATTTTCAAGTAATTAAATTCTAATTAAACTATAAAAAAAAGATATATGAAAACTATCTTATATACTACCTCATGTATTATACAAGATTGTATGGCAAAACATCCAAAAATAAACAATGATAATTAATGGAAAGAATAATGTGTATGATGTAAGTTATATTGGACTAAGAAATTGTATAAAAATGTTTTTTTAAGGATGGAAAGAGATACATGGATAACTTTACTTTTTTTTATAGTCAAATCAGCTTATAAGAAGGCTGCAAAATAAAATCTTATAAAATGATGTCGATATATGTTTAGTCTTTTGTGGTGTGTAAAAGTCTTATTATCAACACAACACTTTGCTTGGAGAGTCTTATTGAATAAAATCCCAACAACTGAGGTAGAATGGACATTTCACGGAAAATTAATAGGTGTCTATTATGTGATTCAAATGAGGAGACAGTAAATCGTTTGTTCATAATCTATAAAGTGAAAACCAAGTTTGGAATAGGTGTTCCGAATGGGTTGGGGTATTCAGTGTCCAACACTGCCAACTTAAACCACATTTTCGTACTTTTAGTTTGACCCAACTTAGTAGGAGAGGAAATAAGGTGGGAAGATATCATATGGAACATATATGGGCTGAGAAAAACAATGTGGTTTTTAGGAATGGTGTGATAGACTAGGTAGAGGTTATGATTGTTACATAAATAAAAGTTTGGACTTGACTAACCAATAAATCTCCCAAGACTAGTTTCTCCTATTCATATTGGTATTTTAATCCAATTGAGTGTATTAAGTCAATCTAGTTTAAGTAGGTGTGGTCATGAGAAGCCAACATCTTTCATAATTATTCTAGCCTAGAAGTTGTGGTTGCTGAGAGGATCGGAATACAGGTCTTATTAGTTGGTAAAGAACTTCTGCTTGTTTACCGAAAGATGTTGGTTTCAAGTTCAACACAAACTATGTATACAAAAGATAATACGTGTAGCGGTTTGTGATAAGGAGAGTGTAAACAAATATTTGTACAATAGTAAGACATAAAATGAGTTACAAATGATCCTATGATTTTCTGGATTTAGATTTTGATGTTATTTAAGAGCTCGATCTCAATATCTAGTTGGTGTACAAATTGTATATTTATAGATATCCCAATGATCTTGATTTGATTTGATTTTTAATTTATATTGTTGGATATGGTCACTTATTGCTTGGTCTTGTATCTTGTATATAACTAACAAAATCAAGAAAAACACGAAAATATTATGGTGTAATGTCTACTTGTTGGAAGATAAATTTTTAAGAAAAGCTTATTACACTAAGGAGACTATGTACATCAGTGGTTCGAAAAGAGCTTACTACCACTCTAAGCTAGCTAGTATATTTTATTGTTTTATTGTTTGAAATCATAATCACTGGATCAGAGCTTTATTTTGTTTGGTGGGTTGCAGGGTAAGCTATATTATTAGATTTTATTTGATTAGAAGTTGGGATACACCTTTTTTAGGTGTTAGTGGACAATTCTGCTTTAATTTTTTATAAGAAATGTTATGTAGTTAGTCTTTTCTAGGTTTTGTATTTGTAAATAGGTTTCAACACCCTTGTGTACTCAATTTAATTTATTTATCCTTAATATGTATAGATTAATATGAATAATATATAATAATAGTTTATGTTTATATTTATTTTCTCTCATCTTACTTCTCTCCCATTTTCAAACAAATGAAAAGTAAGAGCTTGATATGTAAGAAACTTACCTGTTAGAGTCTTTGTAACCATAGTAGATATTCTGATTTGCACCATGGTTCTTCAAGTTGCATAAGCTGTAAATCAATGATTACACCACAAGTTTGACAAATTTCAATATTACTTTCAAGGTCTAGGAGAGACAGACAGTAATTATATTATATTATTGTTGAATTATACTTAGAGATTCTATGAACGCTAACCCAAAATTTAGTAGTAGGTTTTGTATTAAAAAATATTGTACTTAAAAAAAAAGAGTGAATTATAGATCTTTATTATAATTTTGGGAGAGATAGACAAGTTTAGTAGAGTAAGTAGCAATATAAAAGGTAAATTTGGAGATAGTGGATAGTGTAAAGTAGTTTTGAGTAAGGTACTAATTGATTTGATGAAAGAAACTTTATAGAATCTTTATGAGCTTCCATTTAATGAAACAGGTCATCGCATATAAATAGATGTAAGAGAACTTCTTATGTTGATATAGAATTTTCTAGAATTTGACTATTCTAAATGCATACAAATTATTCTACACATACATTTTATACTCACTATTTTAAATTATTCTTATAATTATAAGAATTGTTAATTCTAATAGTTTATAGGACTTTTATTTTTTAGAACTTTCTAAAATTTTGCAACATAATTTAATAATTTTAAGAGTTTATATACATATCATTCTTCTCTCTATTTAAAAAAAGCATTATTCTTTCATTGTATATAAGTTATATGATACTCTTATTGCAAAATAATAAACCAATAAAAGTACTAAAAAATAAGTAAAAATAATTAAAAGAATTTAATATTACCTTGATACTAATATAATGGACAATTATTCACATACACATTTACTTCATATACACTTATTTAATATTTTTATTTCTATGTATCTTTTCTTATCACATTATATACTTTATATATTTATAATTTCATTTTTCTATTTAAGTGTATATTGGGTAGAGATAGAAATTTTAGGGTAACTACTATTTTCCTAATGTAATATGTTGATCCATGATTATGTCTAGTGGCATAGCATTATTTATAATTTTTATAAAATAAACTTATTGTTTCTAAGGAAAAAGATGGATGCAGAGTTTCAAAAGTATCTGCAGAGTGTTCTTAGTCCCTTATTCTACTTCTATAGAAATTTATCAGTATCACCAGCTAGCTCCATAAATGACCATTCCAGAAACCATGTGTGAGTGTTCACTGGGCACCTCTAAAATCACTAACTGAGTAAATAATTAAATATAACAGTAGAAGAAGATGATACATTGTGCTCCCAAACTACAAGGAACAACTCATCCAAAAACAAAGGAAAACATAAATATAAAGCTGCTCACAAGAAGAGAGAAAGAAAGAGTTCATTGTTTACATGTTAAGTTTACTAATTTATTATCTTTTGAGCTTTAAAAAATTGGCAAATTAGATAACATTCATTGGAAATGAAACGTGATTTTGAGTTTGATTTCATTTTTTTTTTCTAAAATTAAGAATTGAAGAGTGATGAAATCAAATTACAGGTTTTAAATTTGCAAACTTAAAGTTCAATATCATTCTAAAACATGTTTAATGGATTTTTAGAGGATGAATATCCTAATTGACTAACAAATTATTAAAAGAATTTGAATCAACACATGTTGAGAAGATAGACATGAAAAATTTGATGGGTAATTTTGATTTTTCTTCATTTGTCGACAATGAGAATATCTTCGAACAAAATTATTGAAAAAACAATGATCTTTGGTTCAAAAAGATAGCGATTCAATTGGAAAGACTTCAAAATCAAATCTTAAGTTCCATTTCAATTTTTTTTTTCATTTGAAATCAAGTTTATAAATCTCGATGACCAAACAAATTTGAAAATGAAATGCCATAAATCTCTTACCCAAGTTTCATTATCTTCACTTCAGCGCAAACACCAAACATCAGCATCTAATGTTGCACGTGTGTAACAACATTAGAAGAGTATAAGAACACAACACAACCCCACAAACCCTATTCCCTGTCATTTAATACCCACAAGGGCAATATTGAGATTTTCAAATTTTTAGGATTGCATATGAAAATCATGGAGGTTCAAAAAGAGATCTCCCAATTTAGGATATGTTTAATTTTTAAGAAAAAGTTATCATATTATAACATTTCTAATGGGCTTGGGCCTGCTCTAAAGGATTAACTTTCGAAATAAATTTATTTATAATGAGCCATAGGGCGATTCTTCCATCACCCCTTTTAAATTTTCTTCTTACACCTTCTAAAAAAATTAAAATTCCAACATTGTCCTTATTATTAACTTCCAGTTTCTAGAATTCGGAAGTCATTTTTTGACTTCCGGTTTGTAGAATCTAGAAGTCACTTTTTGACTTCCGGTTTCTACAATCCGGAAATTATTTTTTGACTTCCGATATCTACAATCCGAAAGTCGATTAATTTTTTGGCTTCCGGCTTGTACAGACCGAAAGTCATTCCCACATTCGGAAATGACTTCTAGTCTGTACAACCCGGAATTCATTCCCACATCTAGAAATGACTTCCGGTCTATACAAGTCGGAAGCCAAAACCGGAAGTCATTTCTGGACACGGGAATGACTTCCGTTCTATACACGCCGGAAGCAATTCGAAATTTTTTGGCTTCCGACTTGTACAGACTGAAAGCCAATTTCTACTCCGCATTCGAATTGGCTTCCGCTCAAACCGGAAAAACGTGAAAATGAGAAAACGAAGCAACTTACCTGTGTCGATGCCGATGTGCAGTCGTATCTGCTTGCTTCTCACCACCAAATACAAGAACAAGGAGAACAAGAGGGACGGAATGCAAGAACAAGGAGAACGAGAGGGAGCATGCCGGAAGAGAAGAGAGATTGGAAGGAAGATGCGGAAGAGAAAAAAAGACGACACGAAAGAGAAAGGAAGAGGGGGTGCATATGATTTAGGTTTAGAATATATTTTGGTAATTGCACTGTGCTATTGGAATGCAGGAGGAAATATTTGGGGTGCAAGGAGAAAGTGCCTGAGCCATATTCAGAATAAAATATATAAATAGTAATTGAACTCAACTTTGGCCCAATCAATATAGGTTATTGTCGTTATATATGGGTTTAACCCAAGAAGATGGACCATCAGTAAAGTAATTTTACATTGTTGTTCAATTACAAACCATCGTATGTGTAAATTTATTTGCTTTTTTCTTAATAATTATTTTAAAAGCTAGATTACCAACCATTTGCTGTTGAATTGTTGTATAAAAGTTTTCATTAAACTCTTTTAACTCTTCACACTTGGAATTCAAACCATACTTGTAGTTGGATAGAAGAATTTATAATTTTTAACATATTTAAATACATTAAATTTCAATTTATTGCATCTCAAATTTTTTAATTTTTTATTTGGATAAATTTAAATTTAATAAATTTTAATTTTCTCACATAAATAAAGTATTCAAATTATCACCAAATGCAAAAATTTATTTAAAGACTTTTAAGTTTCTTATAAATTTAGGATTTTTCAATTGTTTTTCTATTAAAAAAAATTATATTCAGTATTTAAAATATTTATTCTTTAGATTGAGTTTTTTTATTTGATTTTACTGTCAACTAGATTGACGTGATTATTGTATCATTATTGTTAACACATTTCCATATGAAAAATAAAAAAACTGCTTAATTACAATTTAAGTCTGTCATAAATTTAAATTTGAATACTTTGAATTGAGTTTTTGTTAAAAAATTTCCTTTTATTAGATATAAAAAAAATTTACATTTATCAACTGAGTGTTTGATTTTATAATCAACTAAACTGGCATGATTACTTAATTTTACCGTATCAAGGACAACACAACAAATTTTAAAAGTAACAAAAATAAAACTTTAAATCCTAATTATTTTTGTAAAAATGTTACATCATTTTTTTTCTTAATTAAATATTAAAGTAAAAATCAAATTAATCATCATTTTAATAGTTTCATTTTAAAATTAAAATATTTTAGTATTTAATGTTAAAAAAATGAAACAATATTATTTTTTATAAAGATAGTTAAGAGTCTAGAATTTCATTTTTGTTATTGTCGAATTTCATAATAGTATACTTGAGATTGCAAAATCAAACTATTATATCATTTTACATGTTAGTAAAATCAAACGAAAAGGACTAAAAAAATATAAATATTTTAAACATTTAATATAATAAATTTTTTTATCAATAATTCAACTGCAAATATCAATATTTATGATAGATTTGAAATTAATTAAATCTTTTTTTATTTTTCACATGGAGATAAGTGAGCAATGTGTACAAGTTAAAAACAATGTTATTTCAATTTAATGGTAAAATCAAATAATAATGACTCAACATATTTTTTATTATTAATATAATAATAATAATAAGTTATTAATAAAAATATTTGTTTAATATATTTTTATTTAAATTAGTTTCTAAAACTTTTTAATTTTTATTTTAAAATACATTTTCATAAAATTAATAATATATTTAATTATTATTTAAATTTAAAAAGTCAAGATTCAAACATTGTTAATATTTAATATTTTATTACAATTTTTTTATATATAAAATATTCTATACATAAATGAAATAAAGTACAACTCTTTTCTATAATATATTTTTTATATTTTTAAAATATATTTTTAAAAATTCTTAAAATTTTAACAATTATACATTTTATGATAATCTTTTTATAGAATTGTTTAGTTTACTTTACAAATTTAATTATTGGAACTCTTAATCACTTCAAAAGTTAAAATCTTAATAATCAAATTTTGTATCATTAAGCTCAAACTCACAAAACTCTTTTTCACCTAAGAACTCTAAACATGCATAGGAGATTACAGAGGAAGAGACAGAAATTGAAGAGAGGTGATTGGAGAAGAAACTTACCCAATATTATACTCCAAATTTGATGTTATACACTTCCTTCAAGTGACAAGTGATTGGAGAAGAAAGAATAATGCAGAGGAACGAAGACTATGATAAAATATTTCCTATACTACTGTAAGAAAAGCCCATAAATTAAATCTCACCACCCTAAAATACTATTTTCATCCCTCAACCTTAACACCACTTTCATTTTCTAATAAAACCTACAACTAACTCATACATCTTAAATACATAATTAACAATATTTAATTTTAAGCATACATTAAATTTAATTATCACTTTTTAATTTATCTTACATACTTATATTAATAAAAAAAATTCCTTACCGTCTAAGTTCTTTGAAATTAATTACGAATTGTTTAAATACTCTGTCTCAATAGTTTAAATTATAAAAAACTGTAATAAAAATTAATATTATAAAAAGTAATCACTTTTAATCTTATAATTGAAATGTCATCAAATACATTTAAACTGTCAACACACATTTATCTTTCTCTTTTTATCTATTTATATTTGTGTCAAACCATTGTGCAAAAGTAAAATAAATATATCTAGGTTATTCTACCATACATGAAATAATCAAAATTTTAATATCACGTAATCACTTATAAAAATGATGTAACTTTTTGCCAAAATATTGCAAAACTAAAGCATTTTAGTTTTAGGTGTTATAATAACATTTAATTAACAATATTTATTTTTATCTCAACCCTCCTATTCATGTCCAATATATATATAATGATGATTGTAACAACCTTTTTCTTTTGGTCCCTATAGTTTAAAACATCACATTTAAATTCTATAATTGCAATTTTTAATCTTTTTTATTCTTGTTGACTAAAACTATTTAAAACGAAAGTGATATAACTCATCAATCCACGTTATTTCAAACAACATTAGCCGATGAAGATGATAATTCTATGGACTAAAATGGAAATTTTAAACGATAGAACTAATACAAATTTATTGTAACTACCAAATAAATAATTAAATGAAAAAACTAAATCTCAACTACCCACACCACACATAAGGAAAATAAATTATATAAACACATTTACATTTTTAGAGATTTAACCATTCAATAATTCAAATATGGAATTTCGAAGTTTCTAATTTGCGTAATACATTCGTACTAATAAATGGAAGTTTCTTAAAACAGTGTCCAATTGAAAAGTTCGTCATCTCGATTAGCATTACAATCATATACAACATGTTTGAAGTTTCTTCTTCTTCTTCTTCTTATTTTGTTGTTAATTTATTATCAAAACAAAGATGATTATGATTAGGTGATGAAAAGATGGAGGAACGCGTATTTGGTTCCAAAACACATGCACAATACGAAATTTAAGGAGACAACAGAAATTAAGAATGAATTTGTTATATTCAGTTTTTGTCGAATATTCACTCTTGATTTTTGTGAAACCCTCATTTAATGTTTTAAGGTTTATATTTATCCAATAAAACTGTATCTCTAACTGCATTTTTTTGGAACCAAATAGGACTTCTTTTCCTCTTAAACATGATTGTTTTAAGTTCGATTGGTATAGTAGTTAATTAATTCATCATTTAAACCATAGTTTTTCTACATTTTCCTTCGTGTGTGTGTGTGTGTATATATATATATATATATATAGACACACACATATAAGATATTACTGTAAAAGAATGGTTTCCTTGAGAGATATCTGTAGAGAAAGGGAGAGAGAGTTTGAATTGAACGTACCAATGAGTGGATAATAAGCAACAGCAGTTCTCTATAGATGAATGGTGAGAACAACAGATTTTCATGCTAAACATTGTGAAGCAAACAAGTCTTGCTAGAAACTCAATTTCGCTGTCTTTCCGACCTTGGGAATAAATACCATGAGAGAGAGAGAGAGGAGTGCAACGTTTAATGTAACCAAAAGAACTTTTTCAGCATGTTTTTACCTTGCAGATAAAAAGCTTCATGCCTACTATTGTTATTGTTTTACGAAAACTTGTATATAGAATATAGTGATATATATATGTTAATATAATTTGCGTTTTATCAGACAAAGATTTACATACCATATATATAGCTAGAAAGATAAGATCATGGTATGTTTGGTTGTGTTTTCGTTTTCACTGATGGCTGAAGAATATATTGAAAAACCAACTCAAAAGCATCAGAAAATTCGAAGTATTTGCAAGAATAAGAGAAGATGGTGAAAGATAATTGCCTTGTATAAATATTGTTCTTTGCAACAAACATGGTCATGGAAAAGAAATAGCAGAAGCTATATATATATATATATATATATATATATATATGAACTCAAGGTCGAACAGACAACGAGATAAAGATTAATCTAGCAAGAGAGTGTTCACTTGACAAAGGAAAGCATGAAAACCACTCACCACAGATGCTTCCTTCATTCTATGAATATTTGTGAAGTTCCAAAGGGATGAGGCAATGTAGATGAAAACCTCTCTCTCTTTTGTTTCTGATGTGAAAATAAAATGAAGAAGATAATGGAAGGTGGAAGCACAGAGAGAAGAGGAAGGTGGTAATTAGGTTTGGCATGGAGAAGAGTATAAATAGGAGAGTAATGGGTGTGAAATGTGTAGCAGATCGACTAACCAGCAACCTTGACTTTCAGGTATGTGTGAATATATAACAAGCATAGCAGATCTCAACATGTATAGATTGACAGAGAGAAGAGAAAAAAAGGGGTAGATACAAGAATTTCAAGACGTTGAAGAGTAAATGAAAGCAACTCACATCCACCAACTAGATATGCTACCAAATTGTTTATGAATAATGCTATCCAAATTATTCTTATAAACTTTTCAAACTTTAAAAAAGTTACATGCAACATATGATCTATAAATTTCTTGGACTTTTATGGTGAAATTCACGTCAAATCTCACCCCTATACCCTACTACATCTTTTTTTTAATAAAATCCTTCATAAATAGTATTTTTTTCTTTTATTTCTTTCTCAAGAGTTGAGACTGGAAATAAAGCCAAAATTAATTCCAACGGTTAAAAGTTTATGATTGTTAAACTAAATTTCTTTTAATATCCTTCTTAATTTTAATTTTAATTTTAATAAATAGTTTTATTTAATTTACCACTGGTTGAAATTGAATTCTTCTTTAGTATCTCAAACCACTGTTTTTAAATTTTTACTGGTGTAACTTATGTCCTGCATATGTTTATTTTGTTATATTATTCTGATTTTTAATATTTTTATATATGTACTCATAAAATATATTTAAATGATTGTATATTCACGTGTCTTATTTCATTTTAACTGATCTAAACATGTGTTTCCAAAAACATTTGTAAATAAATACATTTGCATACGCCATTTTCAAAAACATGTGTTTTAAAACATATTTTATGTGATTAAATGTAAATTAATTATGTAAAAATGCATGGGTCGCTGTAATTCTTAATCAATTTACGCATAGAAATTAGAAAATAAAAAGAAAATTCAACTTTACTCTAATTAAAAATGTCCATGAATTAGTAAAAGTTTTAGTCAAATTATTATGCAATGTTATTTTTTTTCCCGCTAATGCAGAGAATAATTTACTTTCTAAAAAAATTGACCCTTTGTGTTATTATTTTTACTTGTAATGTATTTATGTATAAATATGAACGTTCATTATGAAAATACATTTTTATTATACTACCAATTGCTGAATGATAAAAGTATAATTTTCTTACATAAAAATACTCAAACAATATGTAATAAAGAAGATATATAATAGACACGTCTAATAAATAATATAAAATGCATAGTTTTTTAATTAAAATAAAATAATATTTAAAATATTCTAATGTCCATTAGATTTTAAAAAAATATTTTTCATCGACTAATAAGTGGAGAAATAGTAACAAATTCTAATAAGCCCCATTAATGATAAACATTGACAATAGCAATAAAAAATAGAACTAAAACTTTAATCAGTATATTTTATATGATTGTTTCTGTTCTTAGTTATATATGTCTGCATTTTTTATTATTATTTTAACTAAATATTTTTATTTTATTCTTTCAACCAAATGATGTTTCAAGAGTGTTGTTGTTAATGTATTCGGAAGGGCCATCAATCACTAATAATCTTTATTGCGTATTTCGATTTTAAACGTTAGTAAAACCATCTTTGTTGTATGTTTTGAAATTTATGTTGTATTTAAGTGTATAATATATGTGAAACTCTAGGGCTTATGGTTCATTTTCTTCTTTTTTTTATTATTTTATTTTCTCTATACCTTACTTCCTTTCTTATCTTTAAATATTTTACTTTAATCCTTATCTTTTCACAGAGCAGGTCTTATCTTACTAAATTTAGTGAGTTATAGATCACTTTAACTAGATCATAATTGAATTTAAAAGAAGTACTTTTTTTACTTTAACATCTCTCCATTTTTTCGTTTTAAGCTTATTTTGTATTAATTCTCAGTTACTTTATCAGTTGAGAAAAGTTATTCTTTTAGATAATTCTTGAATATGAAATTTGTTTGGTGAATTTCTGTAGTTACCTAGGATTTGGGTACATTTTCAATCCTTTTTAAGCTATTATTTGATATAAGGAAGGTTTATCTTGATAAATTTGAGATAAGGGAAGTTATCTAGTTGAATTGAATTGTAATGATTGATAAATTGATAATTTGTATATTGAAATTGATGAATGTAGTATTTTATTTTTTTATTTGACATTGGTTTTGAGGAATGAAAATGAGTAGTAATTAAGATAGATAAGTTGTGTTTTTATTAAGTTCTATTTAGTATTTTAAACTTGTTGGAAGTGAAATTTAAATAGAAAATAATTTAATTATTAGTTTTTCTAGGTTTTATTATCTTTTCATATTTATATTGTTTAAAATAAGGTTTTGAAAATATTGTTAATTATGACACTTAAATATGACTATGTTGCTTAATGTTGTTATGATGCTTAAACATTTTTATGTTGGTCAACTTGTTATAACATTTAAACAATAAAATATATAGTTTAAGTGACCTATGATAATTTAAGGGATGAAACATTTAAGAAAAGTTTTTGTTTTATCTAATAATATGATCTCGATATAATGATATTGTTCAAGCGAGATTTTTTGTTTTTTAAAATATAATTTTAATCTAGTCTAAAAATTGTAATAATTTTAACTTATGATATTTCATATATTTTGAATTGTATATTTCTAAAAAATGTTAAATTAGAATATTTTGATGAATTAATTTTAATTCATAAATGATGTGTTATAATTGATAATAGTATTTATTTATGAGATTCTTAATATTTGAAGTTGCAATATTTGAAATGATAAGTGAATTAAGTAAAGAACATGTTACTAGTGAACAAAGATATTCTAATTTTATTGAATGTTTAAACTCCATATATTATTAAGAATTTATATTGTGGTATTTGATGAGAGTTTATTGTTCATTTGAAATAAATGCATGAATGCATGTGTCCGAGAATTAAAGATGTTACAAAATACATTTTAATACTTTGAGATATTATTTGATTATTTGTTCATAAATAAACTTCTTCATTTATACATATCCATATGTATTTAAAATAAATGAAAAAAGTTAAGACATCCCATATACAAAGTAATAAATAAGTAACTTATATAGATTTGATAAATTAAAATTTAAGAAAATACAGATAAATTAAAAGTCTTTGTAATAATCTATATAAGATGATAATGGTAACTCAATTATTATAATATAAGATTTTAATTTACTTTTTATGTAAATTTTATCATATCACATTATTTTAAAGATTTAATAATTATTTTTTCTCTAATTAAAAATATTATAAAATTTTATTTAATAATATATTATTTATATTTCAATTCATCAATTCTCTTATATCATATTTGTAATTATTACAAATAAATAAAATAAATGATATTTTTATTGATTAAATTTACGTTGATGATTGATCAAAATTTGTGTAAGAATGTGAGAAATGGAAGATAAATATCCTACTAGAGAAAAGGTTAAAAAATAAAAAATATACACATCACAAATTTTAGAGACCGAAGCGTCATTAACCTTATTAATATTAAAGTTTAATTCATATATTTTCTTAAAATAATCTTGAATATAATTTCTAAATCAATTAATAAAAAATTGACAATCTTCCTTTACAAGGTAGTAATTAAAAATACAGTATTCATTATAATTAACTATTTGTTTTAAGAAATAATCAATTAAAGTATAAACATTAAGTTTTAGTATCTTAAAATTGAATTCATGAATAAAAATATTTATTTAATTGCTATAATTATTAACATAAGATGTTTAAAAGATGAGTAGGAACGTAGTGGTATGTCTCAACTTTGTTGTTGAAACAGAGCTTGGTCGGTTACGACATCGTGCTCTGCAACTCTATCGGTCTTCCACTGTGACTGAAGCCACAAACTAATCTCTTTGACAAGAGAAGATGAGCCACGAGCTGCAAGAGACGTACGCGTGCATGCCCACGACGGAGCGCGGCCGCGGGATTCTGATCTCCGGCGACGCCAAGTCCAACTCCATCGTCTACACCAACGCCAGATCGGTGGTCATCATGAGCCTCCAGAACCCCCTTAACGTCTCCGTCTATGGGGAACATGCCTACCCCGCCACAGTCGCGCGCTTCTCCCCCAACGGCGAGTGGGTCGCCTCTGCCGACGCCTCCGGCACCGTCAGGATCTGGGGCACGCGAAACGACTTCGTTTTGAAGAAGGAGTTCAGAGTCCTCTCCGGCCGTATCGACGACCTTCAGTGGTCCCCCGACGGCCTCCGAATCGTTGCCTGCGGCGAAGGCAAAGGGAAGTCCTTCGTCCGCGCTTTCATGTCAGTTCTCCCGACAAACTTCTCGAAGCTTCTCTCTGTGTGTGATCTATTCTGTTTGACTTCGTTTGACTTTAAGATCTCTTTTGTTGATAATGTTGTTTACTGTGCGATGAAGGTGGGATTCGGGGACTAATGTTGGAGAATTTGACGGTCACTCGCGCCGGGTTTTGAGTTGTGCATATAAACCCACGAGACCTTTTCGCGTTGTTACCTGTGGAGAGGATTTTCTGGTTAACTTTTATGAGGGACCTCCCTTTAGATTTAAGCTATCTCACAGGTATGTGTTGTGTATTAGTATGAGAAAATAAACTTTACAAAATGGTATTGTAGGCATCACTTACACTGTGCATTTGTGTATGAGGTAGAAAGAATATGATCTTTTGATATAGCTGAGAACAGTGTTTCTCTGAAAGTAGCTTCTGTGCTAGTCCTTCTTTTGAAAAAGATGGAAACATTTGCGATGTACGCTTATACTTTAAAGGGTTTTTAGATGGAATCGAAACTGTTGCGTATTGATATAAGTTTGTGAATGTATGATCATTTAGACCTGAGTTTCTTGAGGATTTTGTTTTTGTCAGATTTGTGGTGCATCTGTTTTGGTTTGTTCTTCTCTTTGGAACTGATATCGTGATTATTTGGTTATGTACAGGGATCATTCAAATTTTGTGAATTGTGTAAGATATTCTCCAGATGGCAGTAAATTTATAAGTGTAAGTTCTGACAAAAGTGGTTTCATATTCGATGGAAAAAGTGCAGAAAAGATTGGTGAGTTGTCTTCTGAAGGTGGGCATACTGGAAGTATTTATGCTGTTAGCTGGAGTCCTGATGGAAATCAGGTGAGCTAACTTCTGAGTATCTATGGCAAGACCCTTATTCCCTGATGTACTTTGATGGAGACTTGGTGTCTGAGTAGAAATAGGGTAAACCTCAATTCCAAAGACAGAAGGCTGCAGCTCCTTCTAATTCTCACTCAGATAACAAGATAACTTCCTCTTAACCTCCCCTGTTATTTATAGGCATCAAACCTTATTTCTTTAACCAACAAATCAAACAAAGTACTCTTTTTTTAAGTAAGGGTTATCTAATCATATTGACCCCATTTTCCTGTTGATGTCTCATTTTCACCTCTCCCTAATACATAATGATTGATCACTTTCTTTTCTTTATGAAGTAACTTATTGCAGAACTTCATACTTTGCTTGTAATAGTCGATTCTTTTTAATACTATGAGTAAACTACGATAAAGTAAAACACATGAAGTGACAAATGGATAGTTAATTTTCTTATACTTTTTGGTAGCCATACATACAATATATTTTTCCCTGATGTTCCTCTGTAAGTGATACCTTTTATACACATTTTTAACCTTTTGTTATCTTGTCTTTTGGGGAAAAAAATTCCATCTAATTTAGAAGGATTCCATATGTATAAACGTTAAATTTTAGGCCTACGTTTGAATTTATTGAAAGCAATAAGCGTTTGCAATTTTACTTCTTGATGTTGTCTTGTCATACATGTTTTGATTGCTCGTACTGTTGCGAGATATCTTAGGCATGTTAGATACATTTTGCATAGTTCAATGTTGTGCTAGTTAAATTTTTTGAGCATGTAGTTAAACGAACTGCTGTATTTGCAGAATTGTTAGTTTTTTCCTCCATTTCTTTTTTTCTTGTCTGTTTTTGTGCAAGTCTCGTTTCTCCTTTTCACTGCAAGTCTATAATGCACGTTGAGTGATAACAATCTGATGTACAGTTGTAATGCTGTCTATAGGTGCTGACTGTGTCTGCTGACAAGTCTGCAAAAGTATGGGACATATCAGAGGACAATAACGGAAAGGTGAAGAAAACATTGACTTGTCCTGGCACTGGTGGAGTTGAAGATATGCTAGTGGGGTGCCTATGGTTGAATGATTATCTTGTCACTGTTTCTCTGGGTGGGATAATATCTATATTTTTAGCAAGCGATCTTGATAAAGCCCCGACAGCATTTTCTGGACATATGAAAAATGTTTCCTCCTTATCTATTCTTAGAAGTAACCCTAAAGTGCTCTTGTCTAGCAGTTATGATGGCCTAATCGTTAAGTGGATTCAAGGTATTGGATATAGTGGGAAAGTACAAAGGAAGGAAGGTTCTCAAATCAAATGCTTAGTAGCTGTAGAAGAAGAGATTGTTACATCTGGATTTGATAATAAGGTGAATGTTTTGCTTATATTCTTTGCTAATAGGAGAATGATAATCATTATGGTACAGTTTACTCAATTTCCATCTCCTCCATTGGCTAAAAAATCTGTGATGCTTGTCATTTGCATTTAAATAATATATTTTTTGTGTTGAAATAAATTCTTCATATGTCCTTATTCATATTGGTAGTAAAGTTTCTGACAGGATATGGCGCTTGATTAGAAAATAGTTGGAATAGGACATGGAACAATTGATGAATTTGGGACCAAGTACAAAGAAGCCTTTGGTTTCGGAAGTTTATTCCAGAAGGCAACACTCGGGAATAGAGAGGAGAATTAATTACACTTACTGACTTGGCAAATTGGTTAGGGCCATGTAGCTGAAAATATAGGGAAGAAGAGGAGGGTGCGTGAGGTATGCTTGGATAATCATGTTAGTTATGGAGAATATCTTTCTCTGAGGAGCCTGAGGCTCTGGTTGAGTTCCTTAGTAAGAGCTCTGGCCCAGTTACTTCATCAGTTTGGTACTCTGGTCTTAAATTGAAATCATTTTTTCTATCTGATGTATTTGTTTCTTATGATACACTGATGACGTAAGGACCATTTTTTTCCGCATTGTGGTCTATTGAACTTGGTAAATGGTGGTATTAACGATTGCTTTACTAAGTGGGAGGTGTTCTAGTTTTGAATTAATATTCTTGTAATCTTGTTTGCTTACTGATCATTATCTTTTGTGCTCTCTATTGTTCCTGGAAAGAGATTTAAGAATTCATTGTTTATGCTTTACATTATGATATCTTCATACCTGTTGTAGTGTTGTTAGAAAGCTGTGCAGCAATGATGACATAGTTCTTCATTCATGGTACTTTTATGCTAAGATATGGGCAAAATAGTCTTTTTGGGGGTAGGAAATTTCAAGGCATCTACTATATATGTATATTACGGAGAAGTGTTAGTTTCTTCCTCTGATCGCCCCCTCTTTCTTTCTCTTTTGATAACCAGATAAGGCGAGTTTCTTTACATGGGGATCAGTGTGGAGATGCTGAGGCCATTGATATAGGAAGTCAACCAAAGGACTTGAGTGTTGCACTTCTTTCTCCTGAACTTGCTCTAGTTTCAATTGATTTTGGAGTTGTCATGCTGCGTGGTACAAAAATTGTGTCAACCATTAATCTGGGGTTTGTTGTGAGTGCATCTGCCGTCTCACCTGATGGAAGTGAAGCCATTATTGGTGGACAGGATGGTAAATTACACATATATTCTATTTCTGGTGATACTCTTGTAGAAGAGGCTGTCCTTGAGAAACATAGGGGTGCTATTAGTGTCATACGTTATTCTCCAGACGTTTCAATGTTTGCATCAGGGGATGTTAATAGAGAAGCTATAGTGTGGAACCGTGCCACCCGTGAGGTAAGTGCAACTTTGATAACCGAAGTATTTCAATTTAATGCTCTCTCTCTAATGTGCTTGTTTTGCTTTTGGATGTGTAAGTAATAATTTTTTGTGGCATTTCTTATCTGACTGTCTCAACACCTTTTTTTTTCAGGTGAAGCTTAAGAACATGTTGTATCATACTGCTAGGATAAACTGCCTTGCATGGTCACCTGATAGCCGTAGGATTGCCACAGGATCGCTTGACATGTGTGTCATCATATATGAAGTTGATCAGCCTGCATCTAGTAGAATTACCATAAAGGGTGCTCATTTAGGTGGGGTTTATGGGTTAACATTCACTGATGACTATAGTTTGGTTAGCTCAGGTGAGGATGCTTTTATCCGTGTTTGGAAGATAACCCCTCCTTGACTGATCGAGGTCAATGGAAGAGAAGTGAATGTGGGAGAATATTTGTTGGATTTCAAATTTCTTGCTTTAGAAGGCTTCTAAAATTCAAGACTGGTGAGGATATGCTTATCACATTCTTCTTTCAAATTTCAAGTCTTGGTTTATTCCTTTTTCAAAATTCAAGTCTCGGTTTGGTAGTCACCCTGCATAACTATGATGGTACCAGTGTACATCACTATTTGTCTTGGTTTGCTCTGGATAAAACCAATTTATGATACCAAAGAATTTTAATAGTTGCACCAATTTTCCAAAAAATCTTCTCGTGTACATTATTACAGGAAACCAATATGGATAGTGAGTTTTTGTGTTAAAAGTGTTGATAGATTAGAGAGCACAGACAATGATTTCTCCCCATTCAAAACCTCACTTCTTTGGAGGATATACTCAATCGGCTGCCCCTGTTTGAGGCCAGATTAATTGTAATGTTTGTTTGTAGTTGGAATGCAGCTTTGTATGTTTGTTTATTTATTCAATGCGATTATGTGATTACCCAATGAAAAAGTACTTAAAGCCTCTGTTTGGGATCTACATACGGTTTCAGAATTAAATTATCCATGTATTAGATTGCTATCTACCTATTAGTGAGGGTTTGATTTTGGATAATATTGGATAACTTTTTAATATCTAAATTGAGTGTAATACTCAATGGTTTCCTCTTCGTTGTTTCTCGATTAATTTGTTAGTGGTGCTTGGACTACAAAGCATTTGAATTTTGGTGGAATAATTCTTGAATTCCATACATATCTTCATTTGTTCTCAAATAACAGTGAAAGCATTCTGTAAACACTCACGAACTCCATGATCTCTAGGCTTCCTAAACCTCTGAATATGGATTTTCTACATGAAATTATCTTTCTAAAAATGTTAACTATAACCTTATCCAATTCAAACAAAATTGTTTCATATTGTACCAAACAATTATCTATTAGTTGATTCATATATTTGTATCTAATTATCTCCCTCACTCAATCAAATAGTTTATTTAATCTGTTTAAAGATTTAAAATCAATTCGATCCCATATTGTTTAATTGGTTTTGGATTTTGAAAACTTTATTTTTTATGTAACATTATCTGATGACCTGTTTAGAATTACTCGGTCAAAGAAAGCCTTCAATTCTAATATACCGTCATATTAGAAGTTTTGTTAATAGATCATACATATTTTTCATGGGAAATAATCACTTTTAAATGGGATAGCATACTTATAATTATATATTTTAAAATATTAAACAGAAACGTTTTCCAAAAATTAAAAGTTAAGAAGAGTAAGGTCATCCCCTATAAGCCCAATACCGCTTCAACCTTTTTAATTTTCTTTCACAAACACAACAATAATAATTTTCTTCCTACATTAAGAACCATAGGTTAATTGATAAGACAAATGCTCAACCACTTTTGAGAGACACCTCACTAGTCAATAAATATAAAATATTAATTAGTTTTAACTTTTCAAACTCTCATCCTTTCCCAAATTACCCCTTTCACTTAATTCTCACTCATTATCAACTTAGATTATCATAATATAAGGACTTTATAAGAGAAATTTATTAAATCTAATTTAAATATTTCATTGTATAATGACAACTTAATTATTTTTTAAAATGGTATTCAATTATTTCATTCAAATATTTAAATACAAAACAATATTATTTAATTATTATTATTAGTATCCTAAAATATATTTTTTATCATAGAGATAACCCGTTAGTTTATTCCTTTTAACAATATATTGGCAACATGCCATGCTTTCCTCATAATTCAGCATATTGTCATTTCCTCCTTCCTATTCTTCCATAAAATTGTTACACATGAGAAATATAACTTCTGGATTTTGACTAATATTTTCGCTTTAATACATTTTATTATATGTATAATATAATACTGACCTGGTTTGTCAGTTTTCTTTAAATATTTAATTAATTTACTTTTCACTCTTCATAGATGTCTAATCGACTTGATAAAACAAGCATTTTTGTTGACATATGGACTAAAATATATCTACTTAAATAAATATATGTTTCTTAATTTCAGATACAACAATCTACATTCGAAGGCTACGACCTACATTCACTGTAAATAACATTTGTTGCTTCAAACTGAGATCAAGATATTGAATTGCAAAATCAAACATAAAGCAAAACTTACCACATAACGTCAATAACCAGTTAAGGTAGAGCCATCAAGATTCATGAGGATGCAGAAATTTAATACTTTTACTTTTCTTTTAAACAAAACTAAATTTTTCCAATGAAAATCTTCATAATTGAAAATAGAAAATTAGAGTAAAAACGAATTAAACAAATACTTCAATACCTTCTCACACCCTCTTAATTATACTCGTCGTAACCATCATAAAAAATTAGAAAAAAGAACATATTTACTGACCAAATTTAGGCCTGGATCACAAAGTGAAGGAAGAAAAACAACCAATCTGACAGCATCTAACAACAAAACTATATAAAGCATCGGACTTCCATCGTTAAAAATAATTAACAAATCGAAGCAAGAGAATCTAATCAATCCTACTGTACCAAACAGAAGCATTTGAGCAGCACAACATAGAAGTCCAAAGTAAAGCAGCCCAATCACAATCTTACAAAACATCGGCCCATAGAATTTCACTGTGATTACTATTTGCTTTAGTTAGAGCAAGAAGCCTCATTAAGACAAAAATAACCTAATTAGCGTTCAAGGCTTGGAGATGGACCGCACATGTTTGTAGAAAGAAATTAGCAACTTACAATTAAGAATAGTAAACTGTTAGTGAAGAAACAGTGGAGCCACTCTTTTAATTGGAATATCTCAGAAAATTTTCCAAAGTAAAGATAATATTGGTAGATAGAGAAAAAACAAGAAGTTGAAATATCCATGTAAAGTAATAACCAAAACGAACGTTTCAAAAATAAATAGAAGGCCTCAAAGCCACGGTCTTGAACATAAAAATCAATTCTACAGTAAAGCAGTAACTTTGTCCCAAAACTCAAAGCTGATTTGCATCTGAAAACACTAATAGATTAACCTAATAACGACCAATTGCCCAAACTCTGACCACGCCATCAGTATAACCACTAAACAAAGTGCTTCCATCTGCACTCCAGTTCAAACTTGTGCAATAGATAACCTGCAGGATAGTGATAACAATTAAAAACATTACAAAAGTCAACCAACACATGAACAATCATATACAAAGTCTTCAAAATCCTATATAACTGCCAACGAACAATTTAATTGACAACATGAGTTTTGCAATAGAATTTGTTCTACCCCAAGCCAGTATCAATGAAATTACATATACTTGCCCCCGCCAAGAAATAAGACGATGAACCAAACTCTCTCCTAAGAGACTTGACCACAAGTTAAACAAAATTCCTTACTAACATACATGGCAAAAAAACTACACAGGTAAAACATATCTATTAACAAAAAAATTGTAAAGATCCATAAATTGCATAATAATACAGAATAAAATGAAAATAATCAAACATAAGGAGCATGTAATAAATCAAAGCAAGACATCACATTATAAGGTAAGACATGATGAAAAGGTTCAATTCAATCCAAAAGAAAAAGACAGGGTTGTCTGAATTTTATAATTCAGCAATTAAAAAAGTATGCTGCGTAAAATCAATAAGGAAAAGAACAATAAAAACAACAATTACCTTCTTTTTGTTTGTGTTGCCACCAGTGGTACCATCGGCCTCAGTCTTAAGGTCCACCTTCAAATCCTCAACAATACTCTTGCTCTCCAAATCCCAGATCTTGATGCTCTGCTCGGTGGCGGCACACAGCCAGTACCTGTTGGGACTGAAGCAGAGGGCATGGATAATAGAGCCAGCATCAAGAGAGTAAAGACGCTTACCCTCAGCCAAATCCCACAGCAAAATAACTCCATCTTTTCCACCACTAGCGCACAGGGAACCATCAGGAGAAACAGCAACAGTGTTCACATACCCACTGTGTCCAGCAAGGGTATTTCTCAGCTTGCAGTTCGTTAGGTTCCACACCTTAACAGTGCGGTCCCAAGATGCAGACACAATAGTCGGCTGAAGGGTGCTAGGGCTGAAACGCACACAGCTAACCCAATCAGAATGAGCATCACTGTCTTG
This sequence comes from Lablab purpureus, assembly GCA_030347555.1. Classification (NCBI taxonomy): domain Eukaryota; kingdom Viridiplantae; phylum Streptophyta; class Magnoliopsida; order Fabales; family Fabaceae; genus Lablab; species Lablab purpureus. The sequence goes on along the minus strand of CM059256.1, from coordinate 62,788,121 downwards.
AATGGTGTACTTGCATTCACCAAGGGTGTTCCACAGCTTGATCGTGCGGTCACGTGAGGCCGACACGATCTGACGGTTGTCGATGGAGAAAGCCACAGAGAGGACATCCTTGGTGTGGCCCACAAAGCGGCGGGCGGAAGTGCCGGCAGCAAGGTCCCAAAGGCGGAGCTCGCCGTCCCAGGAGCCGGAAAGCGCAAACTGACCGTCAGAGGAGAGAACAACGTCCTGCACAAAGTGGGAGTGACCAGTTAAACGGCGGCGGGGGACACCGTAGGTCTTGTCCTCCTTTGTGAGATGCCATAAGATGATAGATTTGTCGCGCGAAGCCGTCACTATCATGTCGGAGTTGTCAATGGGAGTGGCAATCGCCGTAACGACGTCGGTGTGGGCGCGCATGGTGCCGCGGAGAACGAGACCCTCTGCCATTTTTCTCTCACGTGAACACAAACACGGAAATGAGACAACTAGGGTTTTCGAGTTCCCTTACTCTGCGAGAGGCTTTTGCGTTTCTAAGCCACGCTTTGGCTCTCGCGAAAGAATATATAGTGAGGAGAGAACCTGATTAGGGTTTTGAGATGGATAGCAACTCCACAAACTTTTTTCCTATTTTTTGTTTCTGTCAAGCTCTACTGTTTCATTTTACTTACGGCCCAACAGATCTTCTTTTACGGCCCAATAATAAAATAAACAACTGCAAAATAATTATCCAAACAAAAAAAAAGTGCACAATAATTCAAGTTTCCTTTAATTTTTTTTCCTTCTCTGTCTTATAAAATAATAATCATAAAATCTATAATAATATATTGACAAAAAAATTCATTTAACGTCCATCAAGATAGTTAAAATTATTTAAATAATATCAATAAAAAATATTTTATAATATTATTTTTTTTAATTTCTCTGTTGAAAATTTCTTAATATAGGTAAAAAGAATTATAATTAATATTAACTCATTTTAACATTAAAAAATTCGTAATAAAATATTAATATAAAATAATATTACTTTAATAATAAAAATTATCATAACAAATATTAACAAAACAAATCACTACATCAATCCAAAACAAATTAATTTATATTAATTGAAATAATTTCTCTTGTATTAACTAAAAAAATTCTAACTAATGTCAAAGAAAAAATAATAATAATGTCCAACTAAAAAAAATAATTATAATAATTTAAATAAAAAATATATCAAAATTAATAAAAAAATCTAATTAGTGTTAATAGAAAAGTCATTTTAATAATATCTAGAACTTAATAAAGTAGACAAAAGATTAAGTAAAATTAAAATATGAAAAAATATAACTATAAAATAATATGAAAATTTTCAAATTCTCTTAAGTGAAATTTAAAATGATTAAATTGAAATAATTCAAATACTTTCATAAATTTTAATGATTTCAACTTTTTAAAATTAATTACCCAAATAATATACAATTTTAAATTCATTATAAAAATAAATTATCATTTTAAAATTTTATATCGAAACACACTGTGGAAGATTCATCCACATTTTTTATAACCTTTTCCAAATTTCATATCCAAACACATTTATCAATATTTTCCATCATCCTCATTACCATAAATAAATCCTTAATAACTAGTTTATAAAATTTCATATCCAAGCCCGCTCGTACATGTTTTCAATTTGATCATTATCGTCTCATCATCAATAAACCCGTGATAACTAGTTTTATCACTACTCCTACATGTTTTCAATTTGATCATTATCATAGTCATGAAACTTTATCAATATAAATCCCAAATAATAGTATATTCAATTCTACCATTTGAAACCTTTTATCTTCCAACGACACTCTCCCCAAAGTGGATAAATCAAAGAAGTAACACATGTTGTTGATATACAAATCTTTATTCTCAAATCCTAATGACAAAATATGAACACCATGAACCTTTTCATTCGAGACATCCTAAACATGAACACAAGGAATGGACTTAAAAGTACTTTAAGATAAATAATTTATTTTTCAGATGTTTTATTTTTACTTTTCATACTATTCTTGTATGTATTGTATTTGTAATGGGTAAATAGTTAAATAAATTATATAGTTTATTATAGATTTTCAAACTTGTCTCAACTTTTAGCTTCATTTTAAAGTTTGTATGAGATATTACTTGGTTACAACTTTATATTTTTTAAACATTTTTTTGAAGATCTCCCATTGAAAATGAAGTCAATTTAGTGTATATAAGTGAGAGTGCAAATCTCACCTTACAAACTAGTTTTATAAAAATTCACTTCTTAATATGGTATCAAAGTCATATAAGTCCATCTTAGTAAGATTGTTGAATCACTTCTATCGAACCGCTATCAGACCACTCATAAATCTATAGTCTCATGCTCGACATATTTAGTCCTCGGCGTGACAGATGTGTGTTGGAGGATCTCACATTGACTAGAGACGGAGTCAATTTAACATATATAAATAGGTGCAAACATCACTTTAAACCCTAAATTATTCGACACCCACCTTTATTTTACAAATATTTTTTAAAATTATCAATTATTTTCAATAATAATATAATAATTTATATTTAAAATTGTATCATTTATTATATATTTTATGAAATTTTATACATTATTTTCTTTATCGTCTTTAACATTAAGAGTGTGTTTAAGAATAATTTTATAATTATTAAGATTTGTTTAGTTATAAATGTGATGAATTTATTGTTATAACATAAAAAATAATATTTTTTTAAAATTTTAGAGTTTGATATGAAATGATATTTTTCCCGTAATAATATATAATGGAATTTTATTTTATACTTTTATTTTTATTTATATTTAAGATAAAAAATATTATTTAAAATAATTTATTTTTTTAACTATTTATAATTGCAAATTCTTTAAAAACAACTATTTATATTTTGTAAAAGTAGCATTATTAATTTTTTATTTTATAATAATATATAATATATTTTTTTATGTATAGTTTTATATTCTTAGAAATTATTATTTAAATACAAGTAATTTCATTTCATATTATTATTAAAAAAATTCTTTAATATATATAGACACCTAATATCTTTTTCCTACCAGTAGTTTTAATGAGTTATGACAGTATTAATATTGAGTATCACTAAAATTTATTTTGATTCACCTAATTCAAATTCAAATATATAAACATTTTATAGTAAAAAGGTTTTACAAAAATACAAATTTAGTTTTTTCGAAAGGCATAAAATCCTTTGAGTTCTTGTAATTCCGTACAAAAATTCAGATCTCAAAAAATTCCATACAAAACCGAAAGTCTTTTAATTTAAAAAAGATACTATATTCTTAGAAAAAAATTAAAATTCTCATAATTTTTTTTTACGTAAAATCGTTTTTCAAAAAACATAATCTATAAGGGTTTTCTCAATGAAGTTTAGAAGATAAAAAGCAAAATTTATAAGTAATTAATAAAAAATTAATTACCGTAATTTTTGGTTAGATGAATACATATATAAAAAGACAACTGGTCATTGTTGAATATTTTTCTTCTCTTATATTTTCTATTTTTTCTTTTATACTTTCCAATATTATTTTGATTGTTTCCAGCACCAAATTGGAGAAACCCACACCCCATTCGCCTAATTCAGTTCTGAGTGTTCGAGGTTGAGCTAGCTACCTATAATCCTCCCTCAACTCACTTCCTTCAAGCTTTTAGCCCCTTTTCTGTCCCACTATCTGTGCCACAGCACCACCTACTTGTTTTTTCTTTTTCTGCGTTCTTTTATATTTTGTTGGCCTCTGTGTTGTATTCTCATGCTTATGCTTATTCCCTCTTAACCACTTTCTTGACGTGGGTTCTGAGACTGACCCTAGAATTTCGGTCTAGCCAGTATCTTCAGAATGCTATCTGTGAGGTAAAGTCTCCGACTTTGATGCAATCCCTTAATTGGGTAATTCCCTTTTGCAAACTTTGTTTTCTTTTTGACATTTTTTCTATCTCCTTGCTTAATGTTTGACCCCCAATTTGATTATTGAGACTGAAATTACAAACTTCGGGCGATTTTTTTGACATGTATTGTTTTTGTTATTCGTTTGTGATCAAAATGGTGAAAGTGCCTTTAATTGGCTGCATCTCCGTGATTGTCATCTATGCTTGTTCCTTCATTATTCTGGGGGTTTCTCTGTTAAATATTTTGGTTACGGTGATTTAGGGATTTTTGGAGACGGCATAGGAGGAAGGTTTTCTTCACTGTCGGTGCTTTGGGAAGTGGGTATCTTTTGTATAAGCTCTATGGTGCTCACAGGCATGGGGTTGAAGAACTTGAAAGAGAACTCGCAGCTCAGAGGGAAACCGAGGAGCTTATGAAGGCTCAGTTGAGTGAAATATCCACCTTCAGTGTTTCATGCTTTTGCGTAGAGTAGATAGTTAGATATGTTTTTTTGTGATCATAAATTTCTACCCCTTGGCAGAGAGAAAAAATGCTGATGGCGTGCCCTTTTATTTTTTAATTGACAATGATAGGATGCAAGCTCACTTTGAGAATATTCAGAGGATTTCTGATGTAACATTGCCTCATGCTATGCACGACTTAAGTTGTCGAATCACAGAAGAGTTGGATCTTTCTCACCTTCTTGAAAGGCTAATACAAGGAAAGGGTCAGCCAAACAGCTTAACACAATCGGAGAAACTAGATTTATGGAGTAGACTCAAAATTCTAAGTATGAATCTGGTCTTGGCTTCCATGATTGCTAATTGTGGTGTTAATTAACCTGGATGCAATAATCAACTGATTAAAAATAAACATCTTTTTTTTCATAGGTTTTACAAGAATGACACTGTCAGTATGGGCTACAACAATGCTTAGCTTATATACAAAAGTTCAAGTCAACATACTAGGAAGGCATCTATACATTGATACAGCACGAAGCCTTGGAATCTCTGATTCATTGGTAAGAACAACTGCGTTTCTTCTTTCTTTTTATACATGATGAGTTTTTCAGGCTCTTATGAAAAATTGATTGGTGTTGTTGAGTATTATTTCGATGCTTTAGGCATATATGTAGTATGAAGGAACCCATGTCATGCCATTCTCTGTTAAACTATGTGGCATCACACATAATATGTAGAATGTATCCAACAGACTGCCTGACCTTAGATAATTTTGGATCTCCAGAGGGGTTTGTCGTGATGGAATTGATTTCTCACTGTCTGTCTGCTCGTAGAATGAGTGAGAAGTGAAAATAATTTATGAAACAACACCTTATTACCAGTTTCTCTCATCCGAAAGTGAGTTAACATGCTTAGTGACACCTTAATACTAAAAATATAGTTATATCTGTTTTAACATTGAAAAAAGTCAGTTTAAAATGTAATATAAATTATTCTAAAAAATTACTCTCGGTGTGTATTTTTGAAGTTCATTATCATAGTCATAAGAATGTGCATATTTAAGAATTATTTTACATCTTTTGATGTGTTACTTATATTTAACTTAGTTTGATATAAATATATAGCGCCCTACATTTTTACATTAACCGTGTTGAAGTGTTCATGTTAATGTGAAATCCAGTCTCCATGCTTGATAGGGTATTATCTATTGTTGTTTACTTTTTTTTTTTTTTTGTGCTGTGGGTTCTCTTTTGTTATCTAAAGATTGTATTTGAACAATGGACTTACTTCTGGAACAGCAGGGAAATAGAGGTATTTGGAACTAGGTTCTGTTGTTACAATTTTGAGGCTTTTGCTCAATTGATTGAGACAACACATAGGTTAAATCTCAGGGTAAATCAGAAGTTCAAATATTTTCAGTCAAATTCTTTGGGGAAATTTATTGTCTTTGTGATGAACTTTTAATCACAACTAAAGAGCCACAATTCAACTACTATTCGAATATACTTGTCACCAATTTGACATATGACATGGCTCATTGAGTCTGAAAGTAATTTTATTTTCATTACTGTTTTTCTATATGCAGGAAACTGTAGATGTGGTTGATAGGGAAGACCAGAAGAAATTTCTAGACAGTGTTGATTTTCTCTCCCAGCATGGTATGCCTGCCTTGATTTCTGATATGGAGGCTGCAACAAAAGATGTTCTTAAAGGGTGATGCTTCTTACATTAATTTGAACTCTTCAGGTCAACAATTTGTAAGATGAATCTATCAAGCATTAAAAATCTTATCTCAGATAATTTTTCTATCAAGGCATAGGATTTGTCAGTATCCAAGTCCGTGTTTTAAAACTTCCCAAGCTGTCAATCTGTTTTTGATTAAGTTTCTGATTTGAGACCCAGAGTTTCCATTTTCTGATTGAGTGCCATCTATATTGTTATTAATACCAACTGGATAGTTGATAACTCGGTGAATTCAAAGTTTGGCAACAAAAACACATTAATGCAACCCTTAACCAGCCTCCTGTAGAAGTTAGCAGTTAATATATAATCAAATAGATCGCCAGAAATTGTGCCTCACTTGATCTCATTTTCATACGTGAATAGAGGGTGTGGGGGGAGAGAGTAGTAAACCATTAGAGGTAATCATTGAGTTGGAGCTTAGAAGTATTGAATTATTTATAGAATCTAGATATGTATATTATAGATTAATGATGAAGACTCGTTTTAAATTGGTTATAGATAATTTCGATGTGCAGAAAGCAGTTGAGTACTTTCTTCAGCAGCACAACACTCCATGAAACTGTCATGCAGATACTCAACACCTTCATGAGCAGGGGGAGTCCAAATTACTGGATAAAGTATATGATACCCGAACATGTCAAACCATGTTCCTCAAATTCTAGCAGTGATGACCCAGTGCCATCTGACGTGACAGAATATGAACAACTTATGATGGAAGCACGGGCCGTATTATCGAGGTAAATATTTTGTTTTGGATGCGCTAGTCAATTACGTCTTACTTGCAAACTCAATAGACCTGTGACTGATGCGCTAGTTGATATACTGAGAAAATATTTGAGAAGAAAATCTTTAAGTGTATAGTAAATTTTACAGAAAATTATATAAACAAAATCTACTTTAAAATATTACATTTATCAATCAATCACATAGTCTTTTATATAACTAGGATTCCCATTTGTTGTTATGTTTGTTAAAAAATTCGGTACATAGTTTTCCTTATTTGAGATCAGAGGAGTGTTAACAGCATACTTCCTCCGTCTTACAATGGATGTAGTTTTAATCTTTTAGAAAAATTTCGAATTGATTGATTTTCTTAACTTTCAATGAAGCATCAATTTTTTTTTCTTTCTAATTTGTCCTCAGATTAATTACTCTCCACGAATCAATAAAAGTACTGCATTTATTGATAGACTGAAATTATTTTAGTATAACTGTTTAAAAAATATTTGTTGATATTTTTAATCTGTTTGAAAAAAACTTAAATTGCAGTCATTGAGATAGAGGTTGTGTAGTCTTTAACATACTCTCTAGCAAACTCTAATAATGATTGAAATTTATTAGAAATTACAAAATCACAAGTAGAGTCATTGCATCAGAAATGAGATCCACAAAATTGTGTTTGTCAGTAAATTTGGGACGGTAGTAAATAATATGGTAAAGAAGTGTTTTGGTAGAATTTGTAGAGATCAAACGTATTATTTTGAAAGGATGGCAAATGGATAATTCTGCTTCTTTTGCAGTGCTGAATTTGGAAGCGTTGTGGAGATATCTCTGCAAGCAGTGATGGATACGGTGGTGGAGGTGATGGGGGTTAAATTTAGTGGAGGAAGTATAACTGGGGGCCTGCCACTGGCCAGAGTGTTGCCTCAGGTTGCACAGATGTGTCCTTTGCTCCTGGAAGAACCCAGCAAAAATCAGTTCATCCAAATCATTAAAAATATACAGGAGGTTGAACTTTTTTTCACACTCCTCTATGCAAATATGCCACATGCGTAGTGATTAATATTTATGTTTCAAATGAAAGAAACCAAAATGATTAAATTTATTGCATGGAAGGCATCGGACAATGTACAAAAAATTAGACGAGGTTCAAGAGAGAGAGAGAGATATAGGAGCTAAATTATTAGCTTTCATCTTTTCAATGTGAAATTTCCCATTTGTTGTAATTAGTGATAATGCATAATGCACCCCCTTTCGCTCTAACTTGGCGTTTGGGGGAACCCTTTTTTTAGGACCATAGCTTGCTTTATTATCAGTGCTGTACACACGGGAAATCACTTTTACCATCATTTCATATGTTTACTTTGCTCATTCAATTGGTCTTTCATATTTTGAAATACTCTTCTATATCAAAATATAAGGAATGTTAATAGAGGGGTTAACTGTTTCAAAAAAATTATATCTCTTTAATGCCATGATCTCGAGAATAATCAAAATGAACAGGAAACTAAATTATCTCTTACCTTAAGAGATAAGTTTGTAAGGTTGACAATGAGTTAATTTTGCGAGTGCTGATAAAAAATTATTTTCCATCAAATATAAGATGATTCATTCAGTTATAAATTCGTTTTATAGTTAAATCAATCTAACAGATGAACTAGCTCCGAGTTTAACAATATTGTCGTAACTTTTTTTGTTATAAGTTGATCAAAAGTAGATTTAATTGTTTCATGTGACTAACATCTTGTTTATTGTTTATTTATGTGCCAAACAAGGTCTAAATTCCAAACATTGTGGATTTTAAAAATGTCAAGACAAATTAATCATGAGTAAAACTGGTGAATACTTCAAACCATTACGATTTAATGAATTTTATTTCTTAAATTTTTATTTTTTTATAATGTAAAAGGATGAAGTCGATTAATAACAAATAAACGGAGTTAAACAAAATAGAATGATTTATTATTAATTATTTTGAATTTTTTGCCATATCTTTTTAACATTAGTTCATTAACTTCATCTTAACTAATTAAGCTTTTATTACAATAAAAAATAGAGATATTTGAAAAACTTTCCAAAATGTATTGTTATAATATTTAATATTTTTAATGGAAATTATCACCAGAAAGGTTCGCACAGGTCATTCAAAGATTTAATGATTCAATTGATTATTTAGGCACATTCAAACAAATTTAGTTCTTTTATTACCTATTTATATAAATAATTCTATGATAAAAAAAAGCATCTGGTTCTATGGTGTAGTGGTTAGCACTCTGGACTTTGAATCCAGCGACCTGGGTTCGACTCCCGGTAGGACCTTATAATGTTTTTGAATTTTTTTTATTTCATAATATTTGGTCCCACTTCATTTTTTTATTTAAGTTTAAATTTTTTGGGCTTCAATGACACAACTATAAACTAGCCCAGCCCAACAAAATTTTCTTTTCATCTTCTTTTCTCTCAAAACAGTGTTACTACTGATTAGAGGCGCACCCAGAGAAAAATTTCTGTGTCTCTGTGTTTTGTGGGTTGCAGAAAACAGCGAAAGCTGCCATGGCGGAACGAAGCAACGGGGAAGTTCTAATGCTGGAAGCCCCACCGTCTTACGGTAGACCCACAAGTTCGGACGCCGAAATCATCGACGCATTGCCTTACATCGACGACGACTACGCCGACCCCAGAGTCAAACTCGAGGTTGACCGTCTCGTCGAGGATGAGATGCGCCGCAGCTCCAAGAAACCCACAGATTTCCTCAAAGATTTCCCTCCTCTTCCCAACTCCAATTTCGAGGTTCTCTTTTTCCCTGTTCACTTTATTTTTTGGTAGTTTAAGATGAAATACTACACTCGCAATTTTGGATTCCTAACCTAACTGTTATTTACTTTTAGTGTTTTCTGCGCAATTTAATTTAACCTATTGTCCGCATGACATAATAAATCACTGTTGGAATACATGAGCTGGAGTTGGAGTTGGTGAAGAATGTCTTTGCCCTAGTTCTTTTGTGAGTGTGATTGTGCATTTGCAGAACTACCCGATGATTGCGAGAGAGTATGAACGTGTGAGAGCTGGAAGGCCTCCGGTTGCCCTTGATAGATCGCGCTACGAATTGGAAATGCCGCCGGCGAATAAAAGGAACGATGAAACTGCTTGGAAGCAAGCTCTTCATAGAGCTCAACGCCTACTGCAGTACCAGATGATGAGGTGTGTTAGAATTCAATGTTAAATAAAACCCCATACTGCATGCTGTTATTTTCAAACCTTAGTGTTCTTTCCATTGAACATTTTTTTCATTGCTAATAAATAGTGTTTTCTAGCGCTTTGTTCTGGCACTTAGTGTTCCGTGCCATATGTTTGGACAAGAGATAGCTCTCAAACTATTATGTATCTAATTGTTTCAATAACACAAAGGATACAAAACGGAGTTCACTGCCGTAGGTCTCCCAGTTCTAGTTTCTTTCTCATGTGGATCTTAATGACTTCCTCACTCGTAATGATTTGTGAGAAAAACTCATGCACACACGCCTTACACGCAACACTAGAAATTAACCTATGCTATACTTGTAGCAATCCCATGTTGGTTAAATTGCAAAGGATTTAGATAGTCTAGTAGCTTCCTAAATATAGTGACATTAACCAACTTGGATTGGCGTGAGTAGCAAGGGACTTACGTTGCTTAACCAAAGTGGTTGGAGGTCAATTCCTGGCTTTTGGAAAATGCAGAAACTAAGATGGGAGGGATATCCACCTATTGTGTTGAACGGGGGATTCTCCTTGGTAATAAACAAGAAATATATAGTGCAATGTTATAAAAAATTGGACATGGCGGAAATTGGTAGTGGAGTTGTGGCTGGCTGCCACAGCATGGTGGTGGTGATGCTAGTTTTGCATGGTGGTGGTTATGCTAGTTTTGCATGGTGGTCCATCGTGGCCACTTTGGGCATCAAAGCAGACATAGCAGAAATCACTTCACGGAATGCCCAGAATATCCATAGAATATTGTCATATTTGTGCTCCTTTCAAAGGGAGGAAGAAGAAGCCTCAGTCAGTGGGACCTAACCCAGACCCGAGGAAAAGAGCCCTAATTATATTTCTGTTACCAGACTGTCTATCATTATTTTTAACAGCAATTATATTTCTACATTTTTTTATTATTTATATCTCTATTATATATTTATTTTTTTGTCTGAAATGCTTCAGCCTTAACCTGTTATGGCTTCCAATATATTTCAATGAAGGATTTTTGGGTTAATGATTTTTCTGTTATCCGATATCAATAACTGGTATATTGACATTAGCTGTCCAATCTAGTACTATTAGGAGGTCTAGTTTCTTCCAGAAAATTATGAAAGATTCTGCCTTTCAATACTTTAAACATCTAGATTGATTTCACAGGGGAAATTTTCTCAATTCTTTATGAGAGGAAATAATTATTGTATTTTCTATCTCAAGTTAGGTCTATTATGCAGCATGAAGTATTTTTAAAAGCTTACTGATAGGAAGTTGTTTACAGTTGTTTAATTGGTTGATAACTTGATATGCAGGATGGAAAATTTGGATTTGATGTTAAAATATGGTCCTGATACATGGAAACTACACAACCAACGATTAGAAGTATACTTGGCAAGGTTTGTTGATTGAATAAACGTGGTTCATGTTTATATTTTGTTTTGAATTAGACAGTTGCTACCTCTCTGGTATCAATTCAATTTCTTGTTATTGGCTCGTAACTCCAGTGCTTCTGCGTCTTTTGCTTATCTCATATGTGTTTACAAATCTAGTTGCTGTCATCAAGACAGGCCTGCCTTGGTCCATATGACTCGGCACTTGTAATTTTCAACTTAAATTTCTTGCCTTCGGCAGAGAGACTAAGCTTTTATATTGATTTGGTTCTTGCGATTGGATTTTGGAAAATGGATGTGTCGTTAGATGATATTGAGACAGAAAGCCTCAGATTTGCCCTAGGATGCCCCCCTAAGTTCCTCCAGACAAGAACTTTTCATTCCTATGATTAAGATTCCTAGGTAAAATATTTTTCTGTTTGGTATTTCTAGAAACCTTTTATACCCATATTTGGTATAAATGTATATTTGTTATGGATTACTCCCGAGATTATTTATTTGGTTACAATACAAAATTACACACACTACTCACATGTATTGTTCCCATCGGAAATGAACGATAACCCACCTCACCTCACCTTCCTCCGTAGGTAGGATCTGGTGGTTTAACCTAATAAAATACGTCTCTGAATAAGCTTAGATGTTTAGGTTGGTGTCATTTTTTTCTTCAAATCTTGAAAGTATGCCTGGAGTATTCTCCTAGTATTCTAGTACATGAAAGAAGAGCCTCCTCTAGTCAAGTAATAAATATTCAGGTCTGATTAACTGAGGTTTTATAATAACTTTTTACAGATTTAGTAAACTCTGGTCTAGAGCATTTCTTAGTTCTGTGTTTCACAGAATCCATAACCTTGTTTTTGTCCTGCATGCATTTAGGCTTTCATAATATTTGTTCAACTTAATCTGCACGAGTTTTCATTATCTTTCTTCGTTAACTTTAATTTGGACTGGCCACTTGTTTAGATTGTTACTGGTAAATTTTTACAAGACACGAGTACACGTGAAAAGGCACACAAGTGATGGTTGGGGAGCTAATCTGGACTAGTTAATATAAAGCTTAAGTGAAACATCAATCTTAACCATTAATGTAAGACTGATTAGTGTCGATTCTACAGTTGTTCCTCCTATCTCTCACGATAAACACTCCCTAACACATGCACAATTCACATTCATTTTACCAGTGTAAATAATAGATCAAAAAGATGTTGCCGGAGCAGCTGAGCTTAATAACACCTGTTGTTTGCCTACATATTTCATATTTCGTACGGCAATGACTAGAGTTGTGTTGTCTATTTTTAGAATGCAGAAATTAGCTCAAGAACAAAATGAAAAGATTGAAAAAGTAAATCGTGAAAGGAAATATCATCAGGTAATTATTATTTACCATACTTCTCTCCGTTGACCTATTAAATTTTTGCTAACCTTTTATTCTTAAAATTATTGTCAGCAAAACACTGCATATGAGCTTAATGCATTGTCCATGCAATGGAAGGAGCTCTGTCAGAAGAATATAGATATCAATGCTACCTGTGCTTCAGTTGAAAATCGCATAAATGAACTGAAAAGAGAAGCAGCTGAAAGGTGAGTACGAATATTTTGGTTTTCTCGGGTTATTTCCTGTAGTTTTGGTGTTAATTAGTTTATTTTTCAGAGGGTGGAACTTGGAAGCTGTGACAGAAAATGGTGATTTGGCGAATTCCGAATTATGAGATTCGGATGTCCTCATCTAGTTTTGTATCCGTAAGGAATTTGTTCAGCTCTAAACTTGAGTTTAAGTGTTACTGTAACTCTTAATGTTTAGTTGGATATGATGAGAAAGTTAGGCATGTGGTCACCCCAAAACAAATGATGATGAAATGTTTTTATAAAGGAAGCCTGTGTTTTTTGGGACTGCAAGTAGTTAAATTTTATTCCAATTCAATCTAAAATGAAATTAGTACATTGTCAAATCACAAGTAGCTTGTTTTGGTGATTGAAATTAGTTCATGTGTTTACCTCAATATGATGACACCATTTCAAGGAAGTTTAGAGAATGTCCAATTTGCGGATAATTAAGCATCCCTCTCTTACACCTTCCATGATTTTTTAAAATAAAAAATTAAAAAATAATAACTTTTTAATGGTGGTAAAATAAAATAGGATTTTTGAGAGACCAATTTGAGAATTCAAAGAGAGATTCTGGATGAGAAGAAATAGTATTATAAATATGCTTAAATGGAAAGAAGTAGAAATGAATTATGTGTCACATCCTATTTAAAAAAGTTTTAAAAAATCTCCATTGAAAATCACCTTTAGTTATTAACATTTTTTAACAAAATAAATTATACAAACAAATTTTAAGCCATATTTAAATGGGACGAAAATTAAAATACAAAACTGTGATCAAACTTGAGTTTTTCTTTCCCAATCCAGATTATTTAATAATTAATTCACAAGAGACTAACATTTTTCCATGCACCAGTTTTAGTAAACAAATCTCTAATGACGTGTACGTACTTCACAATTTTTTTAATCAAACGTGTTATTCCATTTTAATTAAAAACTTAGAAGGCATTTGGTATTACATAATTCTTTTCATATTTAGCAATCTTCCTTTCTTGAAATTATAATTTCTAAAAATAACTAATTTTTTATTGGTTAATAAAAATATTGTCAGAAATATTTATATAAGTTTTTTTTAAAGATTAAATTGTTATTGCCACATAATTTAATAATAATAATAATAATAATAATAATAATAATAATAATAATAATAATAATAAATAATGCAGCGTAGAGAGTCAGAATCAGACTACAAATAGTTATCTGAAAATTTTGATTGAAAACTATGCCTACAGATTAGGAGAAGAAAAAAAAGAAAAGTGACGATGAAGGTGGAGCTCCCTTTATTATTATTAGCTCGGCAGCTGATCCTATATTTTTTCGCAATTTTATTCTCTAAATTTTAAAAAAAAAACATATTTTTTGTCTAATCCTTAATCTTGCGTACATATATAATTTGATTAAAATTATCTTTTAGACTTACATTTTTTTTTTTTGAGATACTAAACTTTAAATCTTAAATTCTAAAATATTATTAATAATTCATTTAATTAATTAAAATATAAAAGAAAAACAAATAAATGTATACAGATTAAAGATTGAACAAAAATTATGAATTTTCTAGAACGAGAAAACTAAAATTGCGAATAAGAATTTAAATGGGAACCAATATTGTAATTTAACATAAATAGGTTAAATAGAAACAAAAGTTGAAAAATAAATAATATCTTTTAAATGTTAGATAAGTAGAGAACTTATTATCTAAAATTGAGCCTTATTAAAGGAAAACAGTGTCCGCGGCAAACGTGGTGCACCTATTTTGCAAGGGAAAATTTTCTGAAAAGTAATTTATTTGTATTTAATGAATATTATTTTGTATTCAATATAATCTAATGGTTTTTAAAAATAATTCAATGTAATCTAAAATTGACTAAGTTATGCAAATAATTAATGGGTGACATTATGTTATGTCTAAACGTATAAAAAAGTGTGTGATTCAAAGGTAGAAAAAGTTCTAGTTCGTTTGTTGATTGGGCTGATGAACTAAAATTTGTAAACCATTGTAATCTTATGATTCTACCCAACACTGATGTTACTTTTTATTACAATATTTCAATATATTGTGTCATTACTTTTACATCAATTTATGATAAAAAGGAAATTGTACAAAATATCAAATTTTATTCAATATATTGAACACCAATCAACAATGAAATAAATTACATTACAAAATTAGTTGTCCGTTTCATCAATGACCCTTCATGATTTTAATAAAACAAATTTTGAGATTCTCAAATTTAACAAAGTCGATAAAAAATTATACAAGTACCAATTGGGGTAAAGACAATCTTTAGATACATATTATCCCCAAGGACATTATCACTAAAGTAGTGTATTTTCATCCATAATAATAACAAATTTTGTATTTATAAACACCTATTTTAGAAAGACAGCAACATTTATAATTTTATAAGGACTAAAACACATTTTTCCTAAAAAGTTTTCCAAAGACCACAACATTAAGGATTAAATTAAAAGTATTAGAAAATTAAAATAACATCTAAAATTTTTTAAAACAAATTTTTGAAAAAAATAAATAAACTTTCTTTAAAAACTAACTAATGTTTATAATTAGTGAAGAAAAAAACTATTGAGTTAGTTTGATCAGAAAATCTATTGAATTTTGAAAAGTAATAGATAATCATTAATTATTTACAAAATTGAATGAATAAATTTGATTCAATCCTTTTTTTCAATAGATGAATTAATGAATTTAATAAGAAAACTGGATAAATAATTATTTTATGACCCTTAATTAGTATATATATATATTATAATTATATAGATATATTATCTTATTCTAACTATAAATATATTACACCAATAAAATAATATGGACAAAACAGTAAGAATATATCCAAATAATAATACATTCAAACATAATAAGATAATTATATTTTTCCTTTAATAATCATTCATAAATCAATGTTAAAATTGAGTGCTATTATGCTCGGAATATTAAAGTTTGTTTGACATCTTAGCATCTACGCTATCAGCAGTGCTTCTACAGATGTCAAGACCTCTGTCATTAAAGTTTTCACTTTTTTCGTAGACATTCATAAGCGTCGTTTTATTATTTATTATGCATTCAAAGAAAAAACCGTTTCTATATGTATTGACCAAAAATAAACTCCTTATAATTTAGCATTATATTTTTCATATTAATATTATATTATAAAACTAAATCATGTCTATTAAATTATACATTTCAAGGAGATCTCAGTTTATATCAGCCAAACAATAT
The DNA here is from genome assembly GCA_030347555.1 of Lablab purpureus. NCBI lineage: Eukaryota > Viridiplantae > Streptophyta > Magnoliopsida > Fabales > Fabaceae > Lablab > Lablab purpureus. The sequence goes on along the minus strand of CM059256.1, from coordinate 62,771,841 downwards.
TTATTTTGTGAACATAATAGTTATCTAAGTATGCGAACATAGATCATGTTGCTTCAAACTCAGATCTAACCAAAATCAAGATTGAAAAACCAAAAGCAAGGCTCAAACACGAACATGTCAAGCTTTATTAACTACTAAAATTATGGAGATTAAATGTTAAAGAAAAACAAGTTATTCATTACAGCTCAAATTGTTATAATTCAGCAAAGCATTACAGATGCCCCAAAATTTCGTCCTAGTTGTCTGTAATCCTCTCCCTAACCAAATCTATGTCCTTTAAAAGTTTAAAAACAGAAAGAAGAAAAGAATGAGAAAAGGTAAATAAATTTCCTTGATTTTCCAGCACAATCTGAACGCATAGAATCAGTACAGTTTAATCAGTTGGCACAGTGCAAAGCGACCCATGTCCAGGACTATGCTCTAGGGGATACATTGTTGTTCTCTTCGCATACCTTAAATGATCAAGTGCCGCCTTTCTGAGCTTTGAAACTGCATTTAGATTTCTTTTTATTTGCTTCCTAATTATGGAACATGCAGCTAGTGGATCTTCAGATCCTGCGCCAACTCTCCTGTAAAATTCATAAATTTGAGAGTCTCCAAATAGTCTCAGATTCAATCTACTCACACTAAGCTCAATTAATATTGAACAACGATAAATATCATGCCATGTTCAGTGTGCAGAAACACAATTGTGGATCGTGCATTAAGTGTTGATGATCAATATTCTATGCCCGTAGAATAGTGAACTATTTGATAGACTAACCTTTACAATTGAACGGATAAATTGAAAGGTTCATAGAATAGTGAATACCCTTCTGCTAATGAACAACTTTATATTTATTCTGTTAATTTATCACAACTTAATATTTGCTTATTAGAGCACACGCCAAGAGATATTAAGAGACTTGCAACAACAATCATACATTTCTATAAAAGGTCCGAGGTAAAATCAATAAAAAATTGTTTCAGGATTAGAAAAACACAAACCAGGGGCGGGGGAATGGGGAAAAATCATTTACCTCAGTAATTTCTCTGATGCAATTCTAGCAGCCCTTATAATATGGTGGCTTGGAACCCATTTTACAACCCGATTAGGATCAGCTCGCATGGGAGAATGAATTTTGATAAGCTTGACAATGGGACCAGATAGAAAAAATCAATGATTTGAAAAATAAGAACGTTATTATACTTGTATTAATGAGTATAAATTCAACAAGGAATATACATTCTTGCTTAATTCTCAACCAAAACTGAGAAGAATCTATTTTCTTTTTGGTTCTAAAGGGAAGTTATTAGTATGACTTGGAACGTATGACCTCCACAAGTATGGCTTACTTACCCCCAAGCATTCCATCATCTGGTAGTATGCTCTGCCATGCAATGGGGTATGACCTTGACGGGATTCAGAGAAATATCTTGTCCTAAAAGAAATAAGGATTATGGATCAGGTAATTGTAAACCAAAGAAAGACGTATTTAACCAGTGATACTAACTGCCATAACAAAATATAATACCATTCTTTATAACCAGGATCTACAGTGAAACCATACATATCCACTGAATCACACATAGAGAGAGCAAATTCAAGAGCCTTAAGTCCAGTTCCTTTTGCTGCTGAGCCAAAGGATGCACCTAGCATAAGGTACACAGGATTTTTTATAGGAACCTCCTGCAGAAGACAAAACCAATTGCTTTCCGAATGCAACATAGAATGTAGGACAAAATACAAAGTAATGGTCTTAGAAGGTGGTTTCCTTTGACAAGGAAATATACCCGAATCATTTTGTTCATGATATCATGAATTGTTGTTTTTATTATCAACACTTCTTTCCTTTGTTCTGCAGAAAAAGCAATTTACAGTAAGGATACAATAACTCATAATCGCATTGCAGAAAGTGGAGCTCATGGTAACAAGTGGCATCACCATCTAACTCTACAACTTTATCAAGTGCTTTGGCGGATCCTCGGTTTAGAAGGCGAAATGTGCTTTTCCTACCCACATAATCGGTGTAATTCTGTAGTCATAAACAATATTAAATGGTAGAGGTCTTAAGTTTTGGAATAAAATAAAAAGAATATAAGAAACATCCTGTTGTTGAACCACAAACCTGTATTGGAGCACCATTTTCTCTAATGGCAACATCATAACCATCTATCTCGTTTCCAAATTTTGTTTTCAAGAGGTCTCCTGAATTACCAATAACAGCACAGCGCCCAAACTGTCTAGGAAAGTATGGAGGTGTTTCAGGGAGAACTAGTGAAAGTTTCTCCATGCACAAGGTCTTGTTCTCACAGCGGTTGCTGCAACACAGAAAGATTCTATTATGAGACTTCACACTAATTTTAATTTCCTTCGAAACAAAAACATCTGACTTTAATTCCTAACATTATATATATATATTAAACATGGAACTTGATATCTATGCTTTATATTGAGAAACCTATGTTGTATTTAGTAATTGAGTAGAGTGAAAAGATAACTCAGAAAAAGTTTTATCTCCTCAACAAGGGCATGGGTTTGCTTCTTAACAGCCAATTATAAATGTCTTAGGACTGAAAAATTAAAGAATATCCTAAACGAATTAAAATGAAATTTGGTTTGGTGATCATTCTTATAGGATAACATTATTTCATAATTACTTAACTGTTCAGTAAATTTGAGTTGCACATTACTTACAGCTGTATTCCCTTATTGATCCTACGCCATGCATATTCCTCCCATCCATTTGGTAAAGAATCAATGAATTCCTTGGTGAGGATAGTGGTACTGTTCCGCACCTGAGAAACCATTTCAGGACATTATTCCTTTTACAATTAAAAAAACTAATGAAAGGAAGTTGACATTAATGTCTAGACTGACAAGGGTAGTTAAAACTGCATTATATTAATCAAACAGGATATCGAAAGCAACAGGATGTATAACAACAAAGAAATGATAGATTTCTGACTAATCACAATCACAGAAACAGAGACTAAGTAGCTTACCTGTTCCCATGTAGCCACAGCTTCACATAGATTAAAGTCGAAAGACAGAGCTTCAAGTTCTCCAGTTTTTGGATCTTTCTGTTAATGCAGAAAACTCCAGATGTCAAAAAATGGGTTAATTGTTTAACTACTTTTAAACCATGTGATTATATAACTATCCATACTTCTGATTGGAGGAAGTTATTTCCCCCCAACATGTAGGTTATCAAAATTAACACATCTTAAAAAATCACATATGCAGCATTTTTTCTTCCTTCATGAACAAAATCTGCTCGGTGAATGATTAGGAATATTTACCCATTTAGGGATGGTGTCACTGGGAAAATTTATTGTGGTTTGGCAATAATCTGTGCCCCTGGTTGCTTCTAGGCCAAGTCCATTTGCACTCTGCACAGAACTCAAAAGTAGCAACTCAGTTGAATCATCCAAAGAATCCACACTGAGAATACAAGATCTAAAAGATGTACAAAGTGTTGAAACTGTAAGAAAACAAATTGAAACCAAAGAACTACAAAATACTCCAAAATAAATACCACGCAGAGGGTACTATTAATCATGGTCATTCGAAAGAAAATACAACAGTTTTATCATTAAAAAATAGTCTTCTGAAACCTAGTAGGGAAGTTTCCATACCACTATCAAATGTCCAAATCTCAACATCAGTACATTTAGTATCGAACTACTCTTCAATGAGCAGAGATCTTGTTTTATGTTGTCGCATCCATTTGGAACCAAACGACAATTCAGGTTTACAAATACCCAATTCCCTACTTAAGACATTCATACATAATGCAACAGCATTGTGTTTTGTAAACGGAAACAACACATGCCAGTAAGCCTAATTAGAGGCAAATGCAGCAGCATAGAAACCAATAAACAAAACTAGCAATGCTTAGGAGGGAAACAAAAATAAAGAAACTGAGGGAAACCTCACCACACACTTCTGGAAAGTGCTGTGCAGCGAAAACAATGCTTGGGTGTCTTCATCCGTGAGGTGATAACTGGGATCTGCGTATGGTTACATGTTATAACAATTATTATTATTCGATTTAACGCAGTCGAAGTAAACTCTTGGAATTTGAAGAAGATATAGGTAAATATTACATACATACATACAAAAGGATCAGAGAGTCCAGTGATGTAGATGGAAATGGCAGCAAATCCAGATGCCAAAGCGAGAAACAAACCGAGTTGCAGAACCCTCATCGGATTCTTGAGTTGCCGACAAAACTATTTGGAGTTTATCTAACTAATTGCGGATTCTTGTGGCGGATGTATAAGCATCTCTTAGGAATCCACACGCTCCAATTCACACTTCAAATCTTTGCCTATGTGAAGCCAACTCAGTAACCAATTGCTTTTCTTAGGAAACTTAATTATTTTTTACTCCATGACTTAACCCACAAGCTAGAAATCTAGAATATTAATTAATTAATTAACAATATATATATATATATTATGTGTTTTATTTTTCATGTGAATATCTCTGTATGTTGATCACTGGAACCTCCATTTGTTTATTATTAAGTCCACAAATGTTATTTGGGCTAACAAGTTTTTCCTTGTCTTAATTTTTAAAAATAAATGAGAAAATATGATTTAAATTATGCTTAAATGATAATAATCATTAAAAATATATATAGTTTTCAAAAAATTGACTTTTAAGTATTATTTTTTCAAAACTTGCAAAAAATATATAATCTTGACTGAATTATAAAATTAAATTATATATATAACTTGTTTTGATATTATAAAAATATAAATTATATAAATAAAATTTTTAAAATATAGTTCTGAAAATTATAAATAAATTATATACATTTTTTTAAATTAGTGTTCCTCTCTTAAGAGCCTATTGAATAATCTATTGGAGTTATTTCTCTTTAAAATATTAATATATAACCACTCTTTTATTTTTTTATTCACAATAACAAAATTGTGTTATAAACATATTATTTAATATATTTTTTACTGGTTAAAATTTATTAAAAAATATAAAAATTTATGAGCTTATTTTATATATTGATTATCTCTTAATTTTGTAAGTTTTTAATATGTCAGAATTGAAAACACAATATAGAAAGTATTCAAATATGTTTTTGAAAAACTTTTATTATATTATATATAATTTTTAGTCATTCTGGCTGAAAAATAAAGTTTGAAAAATATAGATAAATGTAACCTAAAAACAAAGAAAGTGTATTTTTTTTATGTTGGTTTGTATTTATCTATTTAAATTATATTTAATTTTTAAAACTATATTAAGTGTTAAATTAATTTTATTGTTATTTTTAAAATTACAATGAACAAATTCACTTATTAAATTTATTAAATTGAGATGAACAAATTTACTTATTAAATATATTACATTAAAATAAACAAATTCATTTTTAAATTTTTTTAATAGATAGCAATCAATATGTTTATAGAATAATATTTAAAATATATATATATAACAGAAATATATTTAAATAATTTATTTTGATATCAAAAGCATGTGGAGTGGTACAAATATTAAAAACATCACAATAAATTTAACATTATAAAAACAAAGTAAAAATTAGAAAAATAATCATAAAAGTAATATAGGTTTATGTGTCATAATGTTAAATTTGTCAATATATAATAATAAATAATTTTGTTTCATTAATCAAGATTAATAAATAAATTTTATTTATAAAATTAATAAAAAAATAAATATAATAATTTGATAACTACACTTAGCTTTTAAAATAATTATTACATTATAAAAGAAAACAATAAAAAATTATTTTTCAATAGAAATTATTATTTTCTTCACAATGCGTAAAAAGATATTTATTATAAAAATTAAGTTATATATAGTAGAAAAATAATTATGTCATAAAAAAAAACTTTTCTCTAAATATGTATAAATAGATAAAAAAAGTTAAGGGATTACCTTAGAAGTAATCCTCCAATAATATAAGGAAGTAATGACAGTAATAACAAGAATCACATTTCCTAACATTTTGATATACATTTTTTCATCCAACACAAATATCACTTCAATTTAGAATCAATTAGTTAAAAAAATTAGAATGAATTCTATTCAAGATTTATAATCAAATTTTAAACATGAAACTATATATGTAAATATTATATTACATGCAATTATTAAAATTTTGATTCAAGAAAAATCCACTATACTAAATACTAGGGAATCTTGAAATGAAATTAAGGTGCAGCAGATAGGGTAATTACAAAAGGGAAGGAAAAATAACTGAAGACGGACAAAGAAAAGATAAAAGGTGGCACCACTACAAAACCTCACACGCCTCCTTTGTCCTTTCGATTTTTTACTCTTCGCCCCTCTCAGCGCTCTCTCTTGCTTTGCGTCTCGCCGAAACCCTTGCAGCCTCTATACAATCCCTATCCCTATTGCCATGGGTACGTCCTCTTCATCTCATTCCCGATACCAATTCCTCTTTTCTTTTCTTTAGATCTGCATGTTCCCGCTTTTCGTAGATCTTTGACACCGATCGGCAAACAATCACCGCCATTTTCTTATGCCTTTCTGTTCTTGTTTCCTGCTCAAGTTCAATTATTTAAGCTCGGGCTTGCGATGCTCTATTTTACTTCTGTAAATTTACTCTGTTCGTATTTCAATCTTGTTAATTCCTCTTAGCGGTAAGTGAAAGTTTGTCAGAGTAAGCTGAGCTGCATGCCATGGGTTAGTAGCTTGATTTATAATTGTTTGGTTTTCGCTCACACTGAAGAATGATTTAAAGAAACAAGTGAATTCTTGCTTTTCTTGAATGAAACAAAAGCGTTCCTCCTTCGAGGTTATAAGGAACTGGGGTTTGGAGAAAATATTTATGTCTCTTTTGTTTGAATGATAGATATTGAGGAGGACATCCGTTCTTTACAGCTCGATTCAGCAGGTAATCCATAGGGTACTGATTTTTTCGTATTTATTCTTTTTAACTTATATTTATACTATTTTATTTTAATCTTTCTTTCCAATATTGGTTGTGAATTTGTGATAAGCAGAAGACAATAACGGGGTGGTAAATCCAGATGATGGAAAACCGGAAGAAGTTGAGAAATCTGATAAGATGGATGAAGGTTGGTTGTAAGGAAATGGTTAATTCCGTGTTTATATTTTATGGGAAAATAAATCTCATCTATGTTAAACTCTTACATAATTATACTTCGTGATTCTTTATGGTTGTAAAAAAGCATTGTTATTTTTATTCTTTATTTTGGGATCAACCTGTTTTTACTTCTTACGTGAGTAAATGTTATGCATCACAGTACTTTCCATTCCTCCTTGATACAATCATGTATGAATTCTCACTTGTTTGGAGGAGTTGTTTTGATATAGAAAGTTATTATCATAATGATGCTCTTAAAAAGTATTGTAGAAGTAGGAAGAGGAGTTTGTGTTCCTCTTTTCCTCCCTTTTCTTCAGGTTCCTTTTTATACTCCTAAACGTATGGTGAATATTATTATTTTGGTTATATCAACTTGTTTCTTTGAATGAATGATGGATACCCAAAATTCCACCATATAAACATGCCATTGCAGTCTATGGCATCACCATAGCGGGCCTCCAATTACAAATTGCCTATGATCGTTGGCAAACAATATGCCACACCATTCCAACTTGGTGCTGCCATTTAACCGCACTGGATAGCTGTAATACACATAATGTCACAGCATAGTTTCATATCAAATAAGCTCTACTTTGTCTTGCCCATGATTGATATTGTTTTTAATTATATGCAATTAGTTACTTGCTCCACCTGTGAATGTTGTTATCTGGTTATATTCTGACCATTGAAAAATTATGATTGAGCAATTTCATATCATCTACCAGTAAAGCTCTGTTCTTTGTTGATTGTTGTATTGGTCGTTTCACTTGCTTGCTGCCTATATAAGTTAATGATGGAGATTGGAGTTCATCATACAATGAATTTTGTCTTGGTGATTTCAGATCCGAAGCAGGAGGTTCAGGCACAAGCTGCTGAGGTTGAGCCAAAAGGTATAGGGAAATTATTTAGTTTCCAAGTATGCAATTATATACATAGTAGTTTGCATTTGATTGCTCATTCAGAATTAGACACCTCATTGTCAATAAAGATGCAAACATCCATTTTCGTGTGATCACTCCATGACATTGATTTGCAGTGAAAGATAAGGAGATTCCTCATGTCCAAGAAGAAGAAGAAGAAGAGCCTGAGATGACAAAAAGACACTTGAATGTGGTGTTTATTGGCCATGTTGGTAAGTTGAATAATTTAACATGATTCATCAGTACGAGTTACCAGGTTTTCTTTTTGTGTTCTGTTCAACTTTAAACCTTTGAAATCATTCACTTGCTTAAGAGTATCTCGCTTTTGTATCTGCCTTGTGCATTATAGAATTAAATGGCCATTTAGAAGTTGACCATGGACCAGAGGACGTTTGTTGTCTCTGTTTACTGGTTATCAACTTCTTAATTTTTTTTTGCTTTTCATGGAGAATAAAAGAACATCCTGTAGACTTGGATTGCATGCTTTCATTTCTACTTGTGTTTGTGTGGTTATTGATCTATAATTCGTTAGTATCATGTAACCTGTGCAGAGTTGGACTAAATTGGGATAAGACTTTTTTTATGCTTCTAGGTAGGTAAACTTTTGATTATAAGCTGGTTTGGACACAAAAGAAGCTAATCTGAACACATACTAAATTTGCAAGATGATAATTACAGAGTACAGTCATATTAATATAGTCCATTAGGAAAATGTGGGGAAAGTCAGGGCTCATTGACTCACATCACATGAGCAATAGAGCTTGGTTGGAAGGGAATATGCATGAGAAATGTTTTTGTAACTGCCTAAACATATGTTAGCAGAGTGGAGTGAGGAACAAGGAAGGCATGGATTCAGTTAGAGATGTGCATTCTGTATATAATATTGTTATACAAGTAGTTTATTCCTGTATATCATGTTCTAGATGCTGGTAAGTCTACAACTGGAGGCCAGATACTTTTCCTCAGTGGTCAAGTTGATGAACGGACTATCCAAAAATACGAGAAAGAGGCCAAGGACAAAAGTCGAGAAAGTTGGTAAGCTCCTTTGCTGTTTTTTTTATTAAAAGTGTCACGTGTTCCGATGCTGCGATGCTGTCTTATAATCTATTTATTTCAACTTAGGTCTCAAGGTCTTACATATGGTTTTCAGACTAATTCACTAACTCATGTTTGAGTTGGCTTGCCTTATTGACCTATTCTATATTAAATGAGATAGTCCTTTTTCAGAAAGTACAATAAGTTTCAGCTATTTAATATATGGGTGTTTGTGTAAAAAAAAATTGTGTTGTGCAATGAGAGGATACATAAAACTGAGGTAGCTTATTTGGCTCAATCTGGATGAGTTTTCTTTGTGCTTCAAGCTCTCTTGTACTAATTTAGCTCAGGCAAGCTACTTTATCTTTGACAAAGTAATCAAGTAATTATTACAGCAGTTAATGGACTTGACCATTACTTGCTGTAATTAGAGTAAACCAGATAAAACAGATGGAAACAAATAAGCATTAAATAGTAAATAAAAATGTAGTTTGTCCTGCAGTTTGCTCTGCTCAGAACATATTCTATGATGAGTATAGTAATCCAAACAGAACATTCAATTAGGACATGTGTGGATTTATGTTTCTGGTGTATTTGACTTTTCCAATTATGTTAGTAGACTGTTTGTCTCATGGTTGTCTGAAACTGTCACATTAAACAGTAAATAAAAATGTAGTGTGTCCTGCAGTTTGCTTTGCTCAGGACAAATTCTATGATGGGTAAAGTAATCCAAACATAACATTCAATTAGGACTTGTGTGGGTTATGTTTCTTTTGTATTTGACTTTTCCAATCATGTTACGAGACTTTTTGTCTTATGGTTGTTTCACACTGTCCCATCTATGTGGTCTATATTGTGCATACCTTCTGGAAGTTTTACTTCCTTGCAACCTCATAGCGGCAAATATTCATGTGAAATCTTTCTCTCTCTCCTGATGAAATTTGTGGCATGCTAATTTAAATTTCTTCTATAGCCAGTTGAATGCTTTTTCAGTTGGTAATTGTCCATTACTTAATATGTTCTTATGATTCTCTATTATAATGGGTGAAATTTTTTCATTATTTATTTTGCATATTCTCATAGTAGTCCGGGTGCTTTCTTATCTTCTATGTTTTATTTATGTATTTTGTATCTTTCACTTTGACCGTGCTGGTTGAGGTGTTCAAACTATAAAATGCGCTATATGGTCAATTGAGTCTTTAAGTTATATTATATTTTTTTATTAGGAATTTTGTTTATTTATATATTTTTGGAGAGAAAGGGGATCTTTCAGCTAATGAATATACCTGATAATACTAATCTATTTTCAAATTAATGATTTGAAATTGATATGCTAGGTATATGGCTTATATAATGGACACAAATGAGGAGGAGAGGGTAAAGGTATGAGCAAATTTGCTGATGAAAGCTAAATCGTTTATCATATTTGATGTAGTTTTTGCCTTCTCTTGTTAATTGTATGGATTTGATTAGAATTATAATTAGGGTAATGTGGTGAAAATTGCAGGGAAAGACAGTTGAAGTTGGAAGAGCACATTTTGAAACCGAGACAACAAGGTTTACTATTTTGGATGCACCTGTGAGTATCTGCATTGTGTGATTCTCCTCAGATCAGTTTTCTTTATTGTCGACATACATATTCCCTGAATTAATACTCTTCTGTTTTGATGTACTTAGAGGATTTTCTGACAGATATCCCTCCCTTGACTCAATTGTTTGTCTTGGAGATTCCACATTAGCTTGAGTTATGACTAAGTTATGTTATAGAAGAGGTTTTCTGACAGTGAGGTGCACAACTTACCTTAGAAGCCAATTTTGTAGGGTTGACTAAGATCTAAACCCACATTTTAGGATGATATCCAAGTCCATCCTCGAGCAGTTTGTTGTGCTTATTGAGCCAAGTGCTATTGACCTTCTATCAGACAACTCATAAATATCTAAACTCACACTTGATATGTTTAGTCATTAGTTAAGGGTGGTGTTGGAGATCCTACATTAACTAAAAATATGGTCAAATTACAAGTCGATTTTGTAGAATTGGGTTATACATGAATTTACATTCTAAGAATTTTCTTTTCTTATATTTTATGACAAGTAAACCCTTATATGCCTACTCTGTTGTAGCAATTAGTACTGAATTACAATGCTTTTGCAGGGCCACAAGAGCTATGTTCCTAACATGATTAGTGGTGCCTCACAAGCTGATATTGGAGTGTTGGTTAGTTGATCTATGGTGTGATTTTGTTGTTGACTACAAGTATGTGCTTCACAACTATTTGATGATAGACCTATCTGTGTTTTATGCGCTATCATTCAGGTTATTTCTGCTCGGAAGGGAGAGTTTGAAACTGGATATGAGAGAGGTGGACAAACTCGTGAGCATGTCCAGCTTGCAAAAACGCTGGGTGTGGCTAAGCTGCTTGTTGTTGTTAATAAAATGGATGAGCCTACAGTGCAGTGGTCAAAAGAAAGGTAAAAGAAAGTTTCTTTCACTTTTTCGCCATATTCACACCCATCCTTTCTGTGCTTATATGAAATTATAATGAGAGTCCTTGCTGCTGGTGTACCATTAGGTATGATGAAATTGAGTCGAAGATGGTTCCATTTCTAAAGCAATCAGGATACAATGTAAAAAAAGGTAACTGTCTCTTTATTCTTTTGTTTGAGAAAATGTTGAAATTTCTGTTTCCTTTTGCTTTAATTAATCTGCTTTTTAATTGTTAGATGCTGGTGTAAATGTGAATGTGAGATTTATAATGGGTGGGTTGTGTAGCTTTTACATGGAGACATGCTTTATATAATAAAACTGTTTGTAATATTCACTTCTAGAGTCTTATGTCTTACTTAAGAACTGCTGGAGCTTGGGACAATTTGAAGATTCATGGTAGTTTTCTTTGCACAAAATGTTGAGCAGGTTTGAGATCCTAGGTATGAAGTTCTGAAAGGACGATTTTGAACCTAGTACACAGAGTGACATCACTTTTTTTAGGAAAGAATTGAGATTTAAGGACTTTTTGGTTGTTCAAAGGGTGTTCTCTTTCTGTTCCATAAGTTATTTCTATGGTTTAGGATTTGAAAAACCTGTTAAAATGGACTTGGAAAGGCCTGTTTTTTTGAAAGGCATTGCTTAGTGACAATTTCATATTTTGTGTAGATCTCAGCCAGTTCAATGGATTGTGTAAATAAAGTTATTTACTAATTGTTTATTCAACAGATGTCTTGTTTTTGCCAATATCTGGTCTAGTGGGTACAAACATGCAAACAAGAGTGGACAAAAGTGTTTGTCCATGGTGGAATGGGCCTTGCTTGTTCGAGGCCCTTGATGCCATTGAAGGTCCACCACGAGATCCCAAAGGTCCTTTCAGGTATTGCATTTCTGACCATCTTGCCCCTAGGCTTTTATAATGTTTTTGTCTTTCACTTTGGAAGTTTAACTTCTTTGCTAAGAGGGAGGTTCTGACTTGCATAGGATGCCCGTCATTGACAAATTCAAAGACATGGGAACTGTTGTTATGGGCAAAGTTGAATCTGGTAGTGTTCGTGAGGGAGATTCCTTGTTGGTCATGCCAAATAAGGTAAATTTATTTATTTACTTTTCGGGTTGTTGTGAGCTGTCTTTTTTTTGCCATTATTATATCTTGAACATGAAATGGGTGACAACTGTCAGGATCAAGTAAAAGTTGTTGCCATATTCATTGATGAGGATCGTGTTAAACGTGCTGGACCTGGTGAAAATTTACGGATTAGATTGTCTGGTGTCGAAGAAGAAGACATGTTAGCTGGGTTTGTCCTGTCTAGTGTTGGTAAGGTTCACTGTTTTCTCCACTTGAATTTTTTGGGAAATATGTGGAGTACAATTTAAAATATACCTTCTAATTGTAACAGTCAATACTTGCTAGTCCCACACATGATAGAAACTGTATGTGTGTGTGGGTGCACTTGCTTAAAAAAAGATAACTCAAAATTCATGTACTCTTTGTTAATAGTAAAAATGTTTGTTGTATCTAAACAAAACGTAAAGTATACAGGAATAAAAATCAAGAAAATAAGTGCTTAAAGCCTCTTAAAGTCAAAAAACATGTTCAATTTTTTTTGTAAAGTATTTAATATTTGTTAGAAGCTTTCAATTATATATTTAAAGAAATATTACATAATTTTTGTAGCAAATTTTCAAGTTATTTTTTAATGTTACAAGTAATTATATTAGTCTTGATAATAAACTAGTTTTGTTTAAACTCTCACTATTTTAGTCTTTCAATAGTTTTATCAGCAAAATAGTTTCTCAATCTAATTTATATTAAATTAGTTAAAAACCTATAACATCATCTATTTTCGTAATGGTGACAACTTTTGAAAAATTAATGTCATAATTATTAGACCATCAATTTATTATAAAAATTTTGATAATAAGTTTTTGTATAAAATATTATAGTAATGCTTATAGTTTAGAAATATATATATATATATATATATATATATATTTTAATATATTATTTTTCTCATAAATGCTTTCAAGGACATGCTTAAACTTATATATTTTTTAATTAAAACACACTGACATCAAGCATCTCCTCGGGCAAGATTGTTACTTTTCTGACTGCATTACTAAACAAGACAGGGCAGTTGTTGTATAGTGGCAGACGACTGTGGACAATTGTGCAGCTGCAGAGCATGATTGACTGTTATGCTTTTAATTAGTGATTTTAATAGAAATTTTTTATTTGACCCAAAAAATTTCAGGCAATGTTTAAAAACTAGTTTTTGTCTCATTTCATTTTTATACCCGATTCAGATATGACGAGTTTAGCCATGTTAAATGTATTATGCCATGAGATTTGCCATACCAATGTCCTAATTATTGTGGCTTCTATAAGGCATAAACTAATTGTATTGTTTTAAGCGACTTGACACCTATGCTTAAACTATGGCAACTGTTTAAAATTTAGTTTAGTCATAGTCAATTAATTATATTGATTCAAGAATGGCATCAGATAGGACCTTAGTAAATTAAATTTAGATCATTTATATTTATTATATTGTTGTGCTTTCATGTGGTTACACATTTACTAGTTGTTGTTTTTATGTGGTCTGTTTTTTTCCTTTTGCAGCTAAACCAATACCAGCAGTTACTGAGTTTGTTGCTCAGTTGGTGATCCTTGAATTGCTAGACAATGTATGCATTTTTTTCTTCTTCTCATCCTCGGCACTTCGATGCTAGCTTTAGTTTCTATTATATTAATCAACTACATTAACATCTTTTTATAAAATCTGTAGGCTATTTTTACTGCTGGGTACAAGGCTGTTCTGCATATCCACTCTGTGGTTGAGGAATGTGAGATTGTTGAACTCTTGCAGCAAATTGATACAAAGACAAAGAAGCCTTTGAAAAAGAAAATTCTCTTTGTGAAGAATGGTGCTGTTGTAGTTTGCCGTGTTCAGGTGCATTTTTTTGCATTATGAATTTAGAAGTTAATTTTCTTTTCCTTTTTTGTATTATATGTCTTTACATTACTAAAAAAATGCAATGGTGGGAGTTGTCTCATCATGTGACCTGGAGGTCAGTTTCTTGTTGTGGAATCGGAATCAGCCTCTTAAAGGTGAGGCTGCCTGTTTGGTGGTTGAGCTTTCCTGAGCATTGTGCATGACAGGAACCTTGTGGTGCTGGACTGCCCTTGTTGTGTTGTTGTATTTGGGCTTCATATAGGGCTATAAAATGTTTTTAACTGATTCTCAAAGTCTTAGATAGAGAGGATATTACTGGTGGTGGTTTGATTTCCCCCTGATATGCAAGTTTAGTTTCATTTTGTTATTGTGAATGTACCTACAGGTTAATAACTCTATTTGCATTGAAAAGTTCTCTGATTTCCCACAACTTGGGAGGTTCACTCTTCGCACTGAAGGTAAGAGTTGGAAAAAAATTTGTCTTGTGAATTTGTTTCTCATATAAATATAAGTTTAAATTGTCTGATATACTACTCGTACAGGAAAAACTGTTGCTGTGGGAAAAGTCACTGGTCTGTGAGTTTGTAACAATTTTGACTGAGGTAAATAGTATTTCATATGCATTTGGCTTCTTGTTAAGCTGCATTTTTTGCTTTCATATTCTCCCTGTTTTGCTTGTATGACTTGACTATCCTTGATCTGCTTTTTTTTACTTGGCAGTTATCTATTCTAGAGATATTTGTAATCTTGTGTATGAATAAATTTGAACTGGAATTTGATTTGGAAACTGACTAGCAAAGGGTTTAACCGATATATAATTTTTTAGCATTTTGTTTCAATCATCGTGTCTATATATTTTTTGGTATTCTTTATTATTGGACAATGATTTTAAGGTAATATAACAAATCAATTTGTTACTGGTCACTGATTTGCCTGGGTGCTGACAGTCATTTTTCATTTTTTGTTGTTGCTTTTTCACTTTTCTGTATTGTAATAGTTGTTTTGGACAGGACGGGAATTCCTGCACAAATTAATGGAGTGGCAGCTTTGAGGCATAGTTGACAGCATCAAGTTTACCATATATTCATTTCGGTATTTGTTTTGCTTTTACTTGGTAGTAGTATTCAGTGAAGAGTTATTTGTTGCTGCTGGTGCCCATGTACTTGTATACGGCCTAACAAGGCCTGGCTGCTTCTGCCAACCGATACTCGAGATATAAATTTGAAATGGATGCTTTTAAATCAACCTGTCTTGTTAGCTGTGAATCTGATGACTATTTAGCCCACCAGCAGTTAAACAAACTTTCTAGTCGCAGATGACTAGCATATTTAATTTTGACAGTGATATATGATTTCTTTTAGTGAGTCATGCTGATGGAATTTTGTTAAAGTGGAAATGTGCAAGTTGGGTTCACCGGCCTACTATTTATGATTTGATGATGAATTTATTTATGAAAACATTTCAATGCGATGTGGTTTTGACAATGTGTCTTTCTTCCCAATCGATAGTTGTAGGATGAGGCTATTTCACCTGTAATACTCAGGTTGTTAGATTTTTTTTTTATAAATGACATTGACACTTGCTATGGTAGACACCACTTTCTTAAATTGGGAGAAGTTTCATATTTAAAAGCCAGAGAATAGAGTACCTGTTTCGGAATGTTAGGTTTGGAAAGAGGTAATTTAGACATCACTTTCTCCATATGCCCTCTTAATCTCACCTCCAACAACTTGGAATATGGCTAAAGGTTTCATTTTCTCGTTCTCAACATGTTCGTATACAAGAAAGGCATGAAGTAAAAAGTTGAAAGGATATTGAAGTTTGATTAATTAATGGATGAAGTTCTCAAGAAACTCAATTATTTCTTGGATGATGTTACGTTCCTTTTACATTCACAAATCATTCCATCTTTGACAAAGTGGACTTATAGTTTTCATCCAAAATGGCTGAAACATATACCAAAAAAGGTAGAAGTGATTTTAAATAATTGGCTAATTATACAAGATTGTTTGTAATTAGTTTGTCTTTGTTTGATAACTAATTTCACAATTTAAACTTATACATGTATCAAATTGAATATTAGGCTATATATAAGTACTTTTTTATTCAATTAAGGTGTCTCTGGCACTCATATCCTATGCATCGAAATATAGCAACATTGACTATTTCAAGAAACAAAATTGTAAATATAATCAATTATTAATAAATAATTGATTAACAATATTGTAAATAGGATCAATTATTTATGAAAATTAATAAATAATTCACTAGATGCCCGTGACAATTTTACATTCATTTAATCTTTAATTTTTATCTTTAATTAAATTACAATTTATTTGATTAATAACTCATGTTAATCAATTAAATGTGCGTTTGCAGCTTTCGTATATTTAGGATAAATAAATAAATTAATTAATTAATCATCAACGATAAACAAATTAATTGATCATTGAACTAATTAATCGATTAATTTGATTTTCATAGGTCTAAAAAGAAGAATAGATAATTAACATAAACATTTATTTATTTATGTAGATAATTAATATAAATATTATTTAATTATTTAGTTTAAAATTTTAAGATATTACATTATATGCGACGTAAAAATCATTTTAAATATATATTTATTTTCATTAAGTTAAAACTGTAATACAAATTTTGATTTATTTCAATGAGGAAAAAATATTTTTTGAATAAAAATAATTAAATCTCTCTTAATCATATTTACATAATAATTTTATTATTTAAGCTTTAAAATTCTATTTACATAGCTATATACCAAATTTAAGATAAATATTTTTTTTCATATTATTATACTTATTATTATGTAACTCAAAAACAATTATTATGCTTATTAGAAAGAACTAGGGAAATTGCTTGATAGGATTGATTATTTGGTTATGACGAAAATAGAAATTTGAGGACCACATACTTGAAGAACAAGAGAATAAATGGCCACGAAAATATACTCAAACTTATATAATATAACGAACAAAAATAGTTGAGAAGTGTGAGATATATATTATTAATGGCAACGAACTCAATTCACATGTTATGCTTTTCGTCCTTCAGTTTGTGTTTCCCGAATTCATCTACCTTTCAACTTTCAAAGCTCTCACCGCAATTTAATCATCTAAATTCCATTCCTCTCAGTGGAAGAAAACACTGCAACAATGTTAGATTTCCCAGAGAAAGAACAAGGACCAGAGCATCCATTGATGATGTTGAAACAGACCAACTTTCCTCAACACCCCTGGTTGAGAATGAGAAGGCCAAAAAGGTATCATCTTATCCTTTGGGGTTCCCCTTAATGTTTCAAGCTTTGTTTTTTTGGTTTCTTAGACAATGTTGGAAATTCTTTGGATTCACATTGAATTCTCCAATACTCAGGTTGAAATTCTACTCGCATGTTTTGTTTTGTGTTAAAAAATTGGTTCTGGGGCTAGAATTGATTTTTTTTTTTAGTTAAAGCAAGTTTAGTCGCTTTTGCGGGGATAAAAGAAATCGACTTTTGTTGAACTTGTAAGAATAAAAACAATTTTGTTAAATCAATTCTGTGTTGGTTTTAATTTACTTTCAGTATTTTCTTAGGATGTAGAGGAAAGTGTGAAAGTGTTAAAAGATGCAGCTAAGACAAGAAAGGTTGCAGCAGAGGAGGTTCTTTCTGCACTGTCTATCATTGAGAAAGCAAAAGTTGACCCTTCTGGCTTTTTTGAAACCCTTGGTGGAAATAAATCTCCTGGGAGAACCTGGATGCTGATTTTTACTGCTGAGGTTAACATCATTTTTGTAGCTCTTCATTTACTATAATTGTCTTTCTTATTTTTCATATTTACGGTCATCTACACTAAACAATTTCTGCTTATGTGCTGAATTTTAGAAAAAATTAAAAGGTGGTCGATATTTTCCTCTCACAGCTGTTCAGAGATTTGATGCTACTGTAAGTCTCTTTTCAAGGACCCTATCTATATTTCGTTCTTAATGCATGCGTGTCCAGTGTTTGTAGTCAAAATATTAAGTTTACTTTTATCTGTCTTTTGATATAAATTTTCAATCTTTCATGTTATAAAGAGTCAGGTTTTTTAACACACTCTCTATTGTTTTAGTTAAAATTGATTGAAATTACAAAATTATGAGTGTGGTTCATTAAAGAAGGCGTGGGATCTACACAAATTTGTTGTTTTCAATTAATTTCGACCAACAGTGATGGATGTGTTAGAAAATGTGTTGCTAGCTTTACATTTCTTGTCTGTTACTAAGTTTTGAACTGACGTTGTTCCTAGCTGGAAGAGCAAGGGAAATCATGACACAAGAAACATTTGATGGGTGTTAAGAAAATGTGCTAAAGAATAAATGTTGTTTCGATCTTTATGCAGTTGATGGACGAGGTGCTTCTTTAATCTTTAGCCATCACTGTATTGTTCTGTCGTCCATTAACTTATTCGCTGACCAACATTCAGTGTTCGTTGCTGACTTTGAAATTATTACTCTGTACCTTTCTATTAACTTTCTCAGTTTTTGAATGCGTATATGATGTCAATCATCACGCCATTTGGTTTCCTGTCTCTCAAAACACACACGAGTCACCTGGAGAGAAGACATTTTTGAATTCAAACCTCTGTAGAGGAGCCAATTTCCATCCTTTCTCTCAGTTTTGGATGTATTTTAAAACTTAATTTATCTAGAGGAGAGAGAGAACTGTTAACTTTGCATTGAATATTTTGATGTAGCTACTTTTGCATCTTAACCTATGGCTGTGAGGATTTAGTTTGTCTGGTTTGATAAGCTGGTTGAAAGTAGAAAGCTATTAGCTAAAAGTTGAAAACACCTTGTTCATCGAATTAAAAATTGTGTAAAATCAACTATTGAACTAGCTTATAAATATAAAATGACTTAAGAGTACATGCTTATATGATTTTCTATACACATTCTTTTTGTTGACAAAATTTTTTTTTCGGTAATTGAAATTATAATTTTTAAACTCTTATTATTATTTTTGTGTTTAAAGATCAAATATTCAATTAAACAAATAGAATGTAAATAATGAAACAGATAGTGTAATATTAAAGGAAATTTTTTATTGCAATACTAATGTAATATTAATGGAGGTGATAAATGAAGAACGCTACGTCAAGTACTATCTGAAAAAAGTTGCTAGAATATAGTGACCTGTCTATCCTTTTTGAGAAGATCTGAAATATCTTGTCAAGTAGTCTTAGGTGAAAAACTGAAAATTAAATGTTGCTTTGTTTTGTCTAAGCCCCTAAAATGAAGTCAGGGAAATCAGACCTCCCCTGTTATCTATGAGGACCCTGTTCATGTCCACTTCATTCAGGAAGAAGAATATTGTGCATGTATGAGTTAATGAGGCCTCTCTAAAATTGTTTTTTGATTGCCTCCTTAGTCCTTTTCATACCGGAAAAGTTGTAATTCCTGTTGTTACTTTCATTGTTTGTTAACGTTCCATATGCCAAATTAATGTCTGAATTAAAGCTTGGTGCTTCTGTCTGATTTGGAATATTAAGTTGTGCTGATGAATTATCAGGCAAAAAGGATCGAAAATGGAGTATATCTTGGACCCATTGGACAGTTAACATTTGAAGGCAGACTTTCATGGAAAAAGAGAATATTGGCTTTTGTTTTTGAGAACATACGAGTAAAAGTTGGACCCTTTCAACCTCTAGAGATCAGTCTAGGAAAAAAGGAAGACAGGGAACCAAATACTAAGGATCCTTTCTTCATCTGGTTTTATGTTGATGAGGAAATTGCAGTTGCTCAAGGCCGAAGTGGAGGAACTGCATTCTGGTGTCGGTGTCGTCGTGTCAATAACTGATTCTTTCTAACTTTTTTTTTTTAATTTTTTTTTTCAACTTCTGACTTTGGATGGAAAGATTCATGTATATATGTAAGCATTTAACTTCAGTTGGAGGTAAACATAATTGTTCTTGTATTTTGTACAGTTTTATTGAAGTTTGTGTGTTTCATGATATTACTGCTGTTGGGGGCATTTGTGAAGAAAGCATTATTCAACAACAAGAGAGAAAAAAAAGGATTTTCGTAAGTGAATAGGAGGAAAAGGAAGATTCACCACCATGTTAATTGAACAGGTCCATTTGAGTTGTATGCTTCAGAATGTGTTTCCTTCAAAGAAAATTTTACTCAGTTAAAAGTTATAGTTACTACGTATTGTGCAGTATTTTTTTCATCATTCTTTCAAAGTGGCTTATAAAAGCTCTTCCACTCTATGAATTCTGGAATAAATGAAATGAAATACTTCCCCTCTTTGTAAGTTTTCTATTAATGGGACATGAAAGAATATATGTCTTCATTTATGAAGATATACAACACTTCATGAGAAAGGAAATGTTTATTATTCACTATCCAAATGTTTCTTTTAATAGAAGTAAACGTTACACCTCTTAATATTACAAAATAATGAATTACCACTAATTACATTATAGTACTTAACCATCAACTATTTACCATGAAATAATTTTACGGGAGTCTTAATAATTTTACTTGCATTGGGGTTGAACGACAATCCAGAATATGAGGATTGCAAGGCCTACAAGGACAGTTAGTGCAACCAAAATCTTCCGCAACATTCTGAAGTGGCAGCTTTTTCAAGTTTAAATTGATTATTCTGCAGCAGATTTTGAGGAAGTTTTCTTAAAATCAATATTCTGAAAGGTTTTAAAGAACGTTGTTAATCATTTTGAAAGATTTTAAATTTTATGTTTTTGGATGAAGAATTCTGAAACAGTTCAAACCAAATTACACTGAAATGTATTTCAAGAATTCTCGTTTTAAAATATATTTTTCACAATACTTCTAAATTTATAATACTGAAGCTTTTTAACGTATTTTCTAAAAATATAAAATTTTGAAAGATTATTTTCTTTGTTTTATGAATGAATTTATAGAGATACGGGAAGAACTTGTAGAGATACAGGAAGCATTGCTACAATGTATTGATGATGACAACATTTCTCCTCCAACCAAATCAACAAATATGCAGAGACAGGCCGAACAGAAAACAGAAAGAACAAAATGGAAGCGGGCTTCATGGGACTTAGTAGAGGTAACCTACCCTTTTAAGGTTCAAATACACATGTCCTATATATGACTGACAAGTTTTATTGGCTTTACAAAAAACAGCAAATCTTGAGACGACATTTACAGAATCTTGTATTCATAAATCTGCACAAATGGTATAGGTAGCTGCAGTGAGTGGCTTAGGTTTGTAGACAATAACCTTTCACTTGGACAATAACCGTTAAGAGACATGAATGCAAGAAATGTTCCTTGGCCTAACTTACAACAATAGAATTTGAGTTGCTATTTACTTTACAAGATTGATATCTGGATTTCTCATAGTTTTGAGCCACATGTCAGCAACAATACGTGAGGAAAGGCTCCACAACAGCTCTTGTTCCTTTGATGATGCTTGCTTCCCTTTCTTCCCTGCCTTTCCCAACCCATATGCAACCAACCATTGCATTGCAGTAAGTCTCTGCTTCCCACTGTCCCATGCATTCCTCTTTATGGTACTCACCAACTTGAAACCCCCCACATGCATGCTTGTCACCTTGAACCTTTTCTCCTCCTCATTCCCCTTTTTGTCAGTACTTGTTGCATGAATCAGCACCATCACAGGTCCCCCAACTGCTTCATAGCGTCTCATTGGATCCCTCAATTGGACAACCAATAAGAGTGTCACTTTTTCTGGTTCACCACCAGAACCTGCAGTACTTTTGTAGTAACTTTGGTCTCTGATCCATTCTTCAAGTGGAATAACTGAAGCCAAAAGATCCTTTCCACCGTCTCCTTTCTTTGCTGAAATATCAAATGGGGCTTCTTCATCGGCCATGTCAGCTTGAATTTTCAATGCTTCAACTGTCATGGACTCAATCTTTTGCATTGCAAACGCCAGAAGCTTCTCTGCAGTGAGCGGCTCCTCGTCAACATTCCAAAGGCATGTGGTTATTCTCTCTTTCCTTCCTGAACTCATGGCATTTCCCATGCTTCTCAAAGAAGAAACTATTCGAGCAGCACTGGAGCTGGCTCCTTCCTTGTTTCTTCCTTGTATGACGGCATTAGCAATGCCTTCAAAAGCAACCTGTTCCGCAGTTTTTCCTATTATTTCATCTATGGGCATTAAGGCCAAAACCTTGGAGCTGAGTTCTTCAAAGCCGATCCCTGCTAATTTCTGAAACAACTCAAACCCTGTCAAGGATTGATGTGATGCTAGCACAAAAGGCCTTGACATCTGCATGGCTAGCTTTGGAGTATCTTTTCTAGCCACAGCAATGTCCAAAGGGTTCATGGAAGTCAAGTAGCCTCCATCCCGTGTTTGAACTACACAACCCAATCCCTTTCCAAGGTCAGGAAGATACACTTTGGATTCTCCATCTTCAGCCGAAGCATCATCGTGTACTTCAAGCTGAAGAGGCGGAATTTCAGGTTGATCGAACAGGTAATCACTGTTGTCTTGATCCTCTAGCATCTGAAGAAACTCCCTAGTCACAGTTTCTTCATCTGCATCTAGCCTTTGTGGTTCTGTCTCTTCCTCAATTTTCGTTAACTTGTCATCTTCTCCCATCATAGACTCAAGAGCTTTTATCTGCTGAGCGATTGAATCAAGCTCAGTCAATCTAGTCAGGTGTACATGATCGAGTACTACTTCCTTGACAACTTCACTGGAAGCTGATTCCTCTTGTACAGGTTCCTCAGATTCCTCTTCGGCATTTCCTTCCTTCTCTTGAACCTCTACTCCTTTATCCACAACCTCGAAATCTGGAAGTTCAAAATCCTCCACCTGCTCCTTACTAGGTTCATCAACTTTCTGCGTAGAGGACGAGGAATCCTGAACCGGGTTTGGATCATCAAGATTCAAATCATCCATTCCTTGAATATCCTCTCCTATTCTCGACTGTGAAGGAGTCCATGTATCATTTCTATTTGTCATTCTAGGACTAGACATGCTGAATGATGTCTTGGATTGTTTACGAGCAAAAGAAGAGAAACTACTAAGCTTGCCAGAGCTGGACTTTGAATTGTCGACTTGATTATTGTATATATCAACTCCTCCATCTTTCTCCATGATCTGGAAACCCAGTTTGACAACAAGTTCTCCTCCTTTTGCCTTCCCAGATAGACCAAAGCTCGTGTCCCATTGCTTCACCCGGGTGCCTTGTTGGTTTTTCTCAATAGATTCTTTTATCAACTCACTCAAGTCCACTGAGCTTCTTCCAAAATCTAGCTCCTTAGCATCAACAGCAAAAAGGTATATCCAAAAGGGGCGTGGTTCAAATTTGATCTGCTTTGCAGTCCCTTGGTTGGAGGTGTGATAAACATGGCATCTGATGAAAAGGGTCTCTTCAAAATCTGCAGCTCCTTGTGCAACCCTTGAGGGCATTGTCTTAACAGCACCATCCTTTGTTTCCTTCTTTCTAACACAAACAGATAGTCGAAGTCCATTCATGGAAGAAGGAAGTCCTTGAGCTGTGACCACTTCAACAGAAAACAAACAGCTTAGTTTCTGCATTCCAATGTGAGATAAAGCCCGCATAGGCTTCCACTTCCAAATCCCTTTCTTGTCACTGTCAGAAGAAGTTGTTGATATGTCATCAAGCCTTTTGGTTTCTGCCTTGGCGGTTGCATCGTCAGGCTTTTGTCTTGATCGCCATGGGGACATGGACATGCGCCGGAGCCGACCTTTGTTGGTGCTTCCATCATCATATTTCGCATCTTCAACAGGGGGAGCTGAATTTCTTGGCAATACAAGGGAGGCTGTTCTTCTGGTTGTGGTGGTGTGTTGTTTGTAAAGGGATTCACTCAAAGCCTCTAGTTCTTCAAGGAGTTGTGTATTGGGGTTGCTCTTGGCAGCTGCCATTACTAGTGAGTGAAGAAAGAGTTGCTGAAATGAATGGTGATGATGATGTTTAAGAAGATAAGATGCCTACATAGTTGGAAGTTGGAAGGACCATGCAGGGTGATGATGATGGCTACTTCTTTCTGAACCAAGAAAATAGGATGAATTGTTTGTGGAGGATAGAGGATGAACGGTGTCGTTGCATCGTTGCTTGACGAGTAAGACAATTTTGACAATGGCTATCTAATCGGCAAAATGGTCCCCAACCAATTTAATGTTACTTTGTCCTCATTGTTTTCAAGTGCCAAGTGGTAAGTGACAGGCTTCGTGGTTACGAACTCAAACTTAACCCGTTTTCGTGAGGGACTTGAGGAAATCTGCTCTATTAAAAATAAAAAACATTGCAGCATGCAGATAAGAAACATTTTCGGCTATCATTTTTCCATTTCTTCTAGGATTGTTACTTCTGAGATTGCCATATTACTTCTGTTTTTTATTATGGTTCTTTTTCTCAACTAGAATCAATTTTCGTGTCTTTTTCAAGTGTTGAGTTTTTCTTTTTTTTCAAACATATGGGGATAGATAACGTGAGGGAGTTACTCTATACTAATTTAGATTTTAACTTACAACAAATTGATAATAATTAAAGCTATCTACTGATATATATGTATAAGCTATCCTCAAAAAGTATTTTCTTCTTCTATTTGAATGGTATAGATTCTATAGAATTAGGTGTTTTTGTTTGCCTTTATCCTTGCTTTCAAACACTTCCATGTAAGAAAAAAAGTTGGAACTCAACCTCCAATTTGTCGAATTACAATCCATGTGTGTTAATACAATAGATATTAGATACTTTGCATCCGAGATTCTGATGTCAAGCTTCCT
Organism: Lablab purpureus; assembly: GCA_030347555.1. Classification (NCBI taxonomy): domain Eukaryota; kingdom Viridiplantae; phylum Streptophyta; class Magnoliopsida; order Fabales; family Fabaceae; genus Lablab; species Lablab purpureus. The sequence goes on along the minus strand of CM059256.1, from coordinate 62,746,585 downwards.
AGTCCTTTAGGTATTGGCCACATAACAATGTAAATTGGTTAATCTATATCTATATACATATACAATTGGAAGTTGCACACAAGGCAACTTAAAAAAAAAAAATTATTTTTGTTTTTTTTTACTAAAAGTAGTAAAATTGACACATGACACATTCACATTCTTTCACATCACACTCTTTTTTCTCTCTCTTCAATTAATGTCTCTCTCTCTTCCTACACAAGGGAACGTGATGATTTTGATTCTAAATTAGTGGACATGCACTCTAATTTGATTTGAAGAATAATAATACAATGTCACCTGTTAAACCTGTTTGATATTTCTTTAAAAATGTTTAAGTGAAACATCAACATTCAACATGACAAATATGTATTTTAACATTATTATATGTATTATTTCGAATTTATTATAAAGTTTTTTATTTATTAGGTTATTAAATCATTGTTGAGATGAATTTGATCTTTCCAACACTTCATGTACCAAATTATTAAATAAAATTTAAACACAATATTTATAATGTTTATTGATCATTATTAAAATATTTTGTTTAATTTTAATATATTTGATTATTATTAAATTATTAAATAAAATATAAACATAATGTTACATTATGTTTATAATATATATTTTTTATTATATTATGTTTAATTTTGACTTTTGTTCTTATAAGATTTTTTAATATTATTTTAAAATGTGGAAATAAATTTTACAAAATTATGGATTAAAATTTGAGTTTAACTTAAAAAATATTAGTTACAACATTTAAATATTAATATTATTTCACAAAATTAAAAAAATTATATTTAATTTACTATAATAATTCTTTTACAAAAGAATTTTGTGGGAAAAAATTAAAATAATTTTTATGTAATTAATATATTTTAGTTATTTATAAAAAATTATAGTCAATTTTATTACTATAAGTTTATGTAATTTAAATAAATTTTTTATTTAAAATAAAATATATATAAAAAATATTTTTATATACATAAATTTTTTATTTAATTTATGAAAACCATTGAATTATTATATTTAAAATAATTTTTTATATTTTTAATGAAAACACAAAATAGTTTACATTTAATTTATTAAAAAATTAAACATTCAAAAAATATGTTATATAAAAAAATAAGTAAAGAACACACTTAATTTTTTTATTAACTTTTTTGTTAAGAATTTATATTGGATCTTTAGAAAAGAAAACTAATTTTCATTTTATATTTTATAATTTTAATTATATACTTGAATTATATTCTATGAAAAAGTATCTTAGATAAAAAAAGAAAACTTAATTAATAAAAAATGTTTTTAAATAAAATTAAAATATAATATTTAAATCATTTGTTATAATTATTAAAATTAATTTTTAATTATAAGAATTAATAGTAATATTTTAAAAAGATAACATATATAACAATTTATTTTATTATCAAATAAAGAAATTATTTTATATTTAATATATTTAACTAACTTTTATTTATTATTTATCAAAATTAACTTAATTATTGATTATTCAAACAAATATAAATAGGTAATTTTGAAAATAATTTCAAATTGTTCATTATTGTTCAAATAAATAATAAGATTTTGTTATATAAATTATGTAAAACTATTTTTCACATTATTATAAAACATAAACATAATAATATAAATTCTAATAAATTTGTATACATTGTTTATAAATATTTATATATTTTTAAATATTAAAACAAATAAATAATAATTTAAAAATAAATAAAATAATCCGGTGTGTTGCACAGTAAAGAGACTAGTTATAATACAAAAATAGGTAAGCGTCATGAGTTTGGTTCCTAGATGGTTAACAAGAATGAGAAGCCCAAAACAGTTATAGATATTTCCTTTTATTCTTCGCCACTATAAATAATCATTATTTAAAGACTAAGTAATTAACACGCATTTATAGTTTTATTACCTTATAATTTTCACAAACATATATTTATGAGACAAAACTATGTATTACAACAATATTATATTTCAATGGTAAAAAATAATTTTCCTTATTTTAATTATTAACTTTAACCATGTTATGAGAAAACTATTAAAGTGATGAAATAGAGAGAACTGTCGAAATCAACTTTCACTTATACTAAGTTTTCATTTGTATTTAAGAAATTTCTCTTGCCCATTACATATATGGACATTGACCACATTTTGTCTCCAGAGTTTTCTGAATTAATGGTAAGTAACAAAACAATATAATATAATTTTGGAGTATATTATTGTCAAATTAATTAAACAATATAACATGATTTAATACTAAACCTGGTTCTATTTCTTTATTAATTCTTTACGACGCTCTCTAAGGCTCCCCGTATTCGCTTTTACTTTCAGGTTTCGGCCTCTGCAGCTGTTTTCACTTCTTCAATCTTCACATTTCAACGGCTTTCTGGTTAAAGCATACACTTTACCCGTTTTCTGATAAAACCCTAATTTGATCTAAATGACCCATTTGTAAATTCTCAATATTTTTGAATTGTAAGAACTTCAACTTCAAAATCTGGAACAAAAATGGCAGGCCCGGATCCATCCAAAAAAGTGGCTGATAGATATCTGAAGCGTGAAGTTCTTGGTGAAGGTACCTATGGAGTTGTGTATAAAGCCATTGATACCCACGTAATCCCCCGAAACTTTCTTCTTCAAATTATGCGGATTCGAGACTGTGGAGTCAGTTTTTACCCTATTCTCTTTTATGGGTTGTGAGAATTGGGTCTTTACTTTAACTTGGTGCAAAGAAAATAGCTGAATCGGATTAAAATAGATATTCGTGCATGACCTTAGAGATGTAGAAAGTGAAGGTGCACTTTTTTGCTTTGGGTTCCTGACTTTGATTTAAGTGGTTTATTTTAACAATTTGCTTTTGGGATTTATTACTTTATCATGTCTACTTCAAGCAATTATTTAGGAAGCAGTGTATGCTGTGTGTCGTTGAGTATGAGGAATTGGTACTTCTTAACTTTTGTTTAGTGATCGTATGAATACAAGGCGAGGACAGGTTGAAAGCTGGAAACTTCTTAATTAGTTTCAGTATAGGTTTGGTAAAGTTATGACTGATTCTTTGTGTAACTTGCAAAACTGTGTCCAGGAGATAGGTATGCTAACTTTCATGTGACGATGGACTAGCCTTTTGTTCAATAATGAAAATGACAGTACTGTTATGATGTGATATTCTTACAGAGATGAATTCATTGTGTTGACAGACAGGACAGACGGTTGCGATTAAGAAAATTCGGCTTGGCAAGCAGAAAGAAGGAGTAAATTTTACAGCTCTTAGAGAAATTAAGCTTCTTAAAGAGCTTAAGGATCCTAATATTGTTGAATTGATAGATGCATTCCCACATAAAGGGAATTTGCATCTTGTGTTTGAATTCATGGAGACGGACCTTGAAGCTGTCATACGAGATCGAAATATTTTTCTTTCACCGGCTGATACAAAATCTTACCTTCAAATGACGCTAAAAGGTCTTGCTTATTGCCACAAGAAATGGGTTTTGCATAGGTAGAGTATGATGCGTTTGCTCGTTACAAAGGTGTTACTTGACGTAAGTGCTGAGCTCAAAAGTTTGCTTTCACATTTTCAGGGATATGAAGCCTAATAATTTATTGATAGGATCAAATGGACAGCTGAAACTTGCTGATTTTGGTTTAGCACGGATGTTTGGAAGCCCAGATAGAAGGTTCACTCATCAGGTATGCTTCTTTATGTATAATGGCATCTGGATCCCATTGAGTATGCTAGTTTCACTGTGTTAGCAGCAGTCGGTAATTTGAATTCGGGGTCTTCATCTAGGAGCTCATTTCTTTTGAACAAAACTCAGGTTTTCAAACAAACTTTGAATTCGAAACTCAAATGATTCTGTTTATGATTCTACTTGCCCCCAATTATTTTGCATTGAGTAATGAAGTTTCCTATAATATGGATTAGAGTTTGCAAAATTGGAAAGCAGTATACCTTATAGTCCGGCATGACTTATATCAGGATTTAGTTTGAATTTGTATGCAATGCTAGGACTGTAATTCAACAGATATTTTACCTTGAAATCTTTATTATTATTGCCTGCAAAAAAGCTGGAGCCTAGGCAAAATGGTTAGGTTGTTGCCTTGGATTTGGTAGTCACAGGTTCTAGTCATGGAAACTGCCTCTTTGCACACAGGACTAAGGGTTCAAATACATATATGATATATCTAATCAAACCCTCTACGCACCTAATGGTAGGAACTCATGCATTGGGATGCCCTTTCTTGCATTGCTTTTAAATTTAGGAACCGGGGGAAGATAATTGAAGAACGAAACATTGGAGCATTGAAGTGGAAGTAAATTCTGCTGAATCTTTTCTAGGATTGTGGTTCTCTATGGTAACTGAATATTGTGGTGACATTCATGGCATAAAAGCACTACCTGCGTGTTATTGAATATGTTTCATCTTATATTGTGTATTTTTCACTTTCTATTGCTGGATTGAGTTTCTAATTTCTACACGGATAACACTTGTGCTTATTATATATACATGAATAGGTTTTTGCTCGGTGGTACAGAGCTCCTGAGCTATTATTTGGTGCCAAGCAATATGGTTCTGGGGTTGATGTCTGGGCTTCAGCTTGTATATTTGCTGAACTCCTTCTCCGTCGACCCTTTTTGCAGGTAAATTTTTTTTACATGATTGATGTTGTGAAGTAGACGGGCTTTGACATAAAGTGTAGTCCATTTATTTGGACATAATCTATTTAACTTTATCAAATAGTTGAAATTAAGTTTTTTCTGTCCGAAGATCCTAAATCGTTCAAACTGTTTCAACTGAGCTTGAATAAGGTCTAAAGCTATAGGCTAAGACTTTTGTATTCATTTTTATCTGAGCTTCCATTTATTCCAGCTCAATATTTTGTGATTAGCTTGTCCTAATACAACTTCCAAGATAATTCATTGCATTGATTGAATTTTTTCATTTTCATTTGGTATTTAAATAATTAAGCATGTTTCTTATGGTTTTTTCACTTGTTTGTTGCTATCACTTGGTAGGGTACAAGTGACATCGATCAATTAGGAAAGATTTTTTCAGCATTTGGCACTCCAACAGCTTCTCAGTGGCCTGACATGGTATACCTGCCTGATTATGTCGAATACCAATATGTTCCTGCCCCCCCTCTGCGTTCTTTATTTCCAATGGCAACTGATGATGCTTTGGATCTATTGTCAAAGATGTTTACATATGATCCAAAAGCTAGAATTTCAGTTCAGCAGGCACTAGAGCATAGGTACCTTGCCTTCAGCATCCCATCAAAGACACCAATAAATTTCTTTTCTCCATAATTAATCTCTCTTCTTCCACTTTAGGTACTTCACTTCAGCTCCCCTGCCTTCAGATCCAGACAAGCTCCCTAGACCTGCTCCTAAGAGGGAATCTAGGGCTTCTGATTTCGATTTACAGGAGGGTCCTACTGTATTATCACCTCCAAGGAAGTCTAGGAGAGTGATGCCAGGACGTGATGGGTTTGAAGGAAATTCCCAGCAAGCAGACAAGGTTGATGTCAATTTTGTTGATTTCAGACAGACAACTGATGATAATTCAGGCAAGAATGAATCAGCTCCAATGTCTGTAGATTTTTCTGTCTTTGGATTAAAACCTCCAAATAGACCTACAATTAACAGGTATAATAGTATTGATCGTCCAATCAATTCAAAGTGGCCTAGTAGTTTGTAATTTTAACTGAGTCGAAAATAAAATTATCCTGCTAAGTTCATTGGAACAGGAACTTGGAAGGCCAAAAAGACAGGCCTATGTAGAACCACATTAAACGTATCTTAGAATATTTTTCTGGCGAAGTTGCTTATTAACGATGATGAAATTGTAATATGCCACTATATGTTTTTTTAATGCTAACACAACATGTTGTAATTCCCAAGTAGTGGAAGAATGTGCCAGTTGTTTGTCATCTTTTAGTTTCTACGTGTAAATGGTGTTGTTTAACTTTAGTTCCTTCGTTTTGTTTTGCAGTGCTGACAGAACACATTTAAAAAGAAAATTAGATCTAGAATTTCAACAGCCAGAATGAATATACCGTGGCCAGCTCAGTCACACAAGCTTATGGAGGATAAAATACATTTGAAGAAAAGTGGTGAATTCTCGAAGGCTTGTTGGTAGTATGTCATTCTTTATCTCTGTTTCTCTGTGTGCCGCTACAACAAATATGTAACTGAAGAAGTCTCTGAAGATTAGTTGTAGTTCGGATACCCAAAGTAACTGCTATAGAGAAAAAAAACCTGATAATATCACACACTAATTCTGGTTCCGCTTGTACATTTTTGTTCTTTACATTTTCAGAGAACTTGTATACTTGAGTTCATGGAAACATTGAGTGTGAGGGCATTTTCTCGAGCTGTTGCAGTATGTGGCGCTTGAAAAACAATAAATTTTGGGGGAACTTAATTTGAACATAAATTTGTTATTGAATATATGAAATTTTATATGCACGTGGAGGACTGTATATTGTATGTACTTTATTGGGTGCTTCAGAATGGTGAATTCCAATTTTAATTTGTTGAATGATTTTTACTTTTTCTTTTTGGTGTTTTTTATATTCATTATAGTGGTTGACATTAATGATTCAGTTGATTCAATGCTGATGGCTATAATATTTCTGATGCTTCTGTTTGGGTTTAAATTTAGCTATAGTTTTTTATGGAGATGGGACAGGCATGAAAGACATTTATTAGTTGAAGTTTACTGAAAAACATGTGAGATTTATTCTTTACTTCATTAGTCACATTTACGATTTTCAAAAGTAAAAAAGAATAATTCATAATAGTGTGTTTATAAAGAATATGCTAACAGTTTTCTTTGTTGAAATGATGATGAAATTCATTCTGAATTAAATAGTCATTTTGAGTGGTTATTTCCTCTTCCATTGTAATTAATTACAATGTTCAAAAGTAATTTTAATGCAAGTCGCCCTACTCTTTATATTCCTTTCAGAATTTTCGTTCCAGTGTTGTGATCAGTTCTATGGGCTGGTGGTTTTGAGACCAGCATGATAAAACCTATAAGCATAAATTGGTTAAGGACTGAGTCATGCTTGGTTATAGTATTTTGTGCATAAATGATTAAATCCTCCTTCCATATCAAAGCCATATTTTGGTTGGAAGATTAATGCACAACCAGAGAACAAACAATTACCAGAAGTGGTCATGGAATCATTTTGATTTCTGTTCTTCCACTATAGTTAGAATGCCCAAAAGCTCTATCAAAATATGTCTCCCTAATATTACTTTGAAATCCATGGTCCTTCCAATCTTTATTCCATTCTAGTATTCCTTTGATGGGGTTTTGGGACCAGAATGATAAAACCAACCAATAGCATAATTGATCAGGGAACAAGTTCCGGTTTCTAATGGGGTATTACGCTGTCTCTGATTGATAGAGATGGCTGAACGTTCAACTCTGCTTTGAGCTTTCCTTGCCTAAGAATTAATTAAGAGTTGTGTAAATGTAACAGAAGGACAAAGTAATTGTTAGCAGGGAAGAACAAAAATCAGTACATAAACATTGAGAATTTTGAAAGTGCTTACTTGTTCCTCACTAGTTCGCAAAGCCCATGTGTGATATAAGAAAACCGTTAACATCCACAAGACAAAAAAAAATGACAGATTCGGCATGTTTACCATAACAAAGTTTAAACCTTGGTTTCCATGTGTATACAAATGCTAATACTACAGCACAAGGAACCCCCAGAAGATAAAATGAGGCAAGATTCACACAGGCACCAATCTTTTGCCACCCACATCCTGCAAGAATGCCTGAATACTGTGGACTCACAAATTGAAACTGTTAGTTGCTGAATGAATAATTTCAAAGGAAGGACATTGAATTGAAGATGTTGCCTTATTGTGAGGCCACATCCAACTTGTAGTGAATGACTTTGATTCTCTCAGAACACATTCATGAAAAAAGACGATGAGTTTTAAGTGTAACTTATTGAGTCCCACCAAAGACTCTAATTACAATGTTAAAGAATGTTCTGGTTTGTCTTCTCTATCACATGACAGGGCTAATAATTGTTTTGGACCAGTTAGCTTCACAAACAAGACAATGGCTTCCTGCACCATAATTTTTTATTCTACTCTCCCGTTAATATTTTAAAATTCTTACATTTTTTTGGAAAATATAACTTGGAATATATTAAAAAAATCTAAATTACATGCTTCGATGTTACTATGAAAAAAATATATTTCAGAATAAAAATTCTGAAATAAATAATTTAACATTAATGTTCAACTATTATAGATTTTTAATTCTAAAAATATTCTGTAATAAAAAATTTATCATGAAATTTAAAATATATTTCAAAATTTTATATCTGGAACTATAATGAAAACTTGAAACGACCTTCTAAAATAGTTTATTTTCTTACAATGTAAAAGAAATGGTTGTTTTGATAAATGTGATTCCTCCATGATAACATAGATTATGAAAAAGAGACCTATAATATTTTTGAAAAGTAATATACATACCATTCTCATTTACACACCTATAACCAAGCTAGACGAAATGTATTAAGGTTGGAAAGATATGAAATTAATTTTTTTATACCCACTAGGGGATATTATTGTATAATAAAAAGTAAGAACATTCTTAGTTTTGTGTGTTTATATAGTTCAGACACAAACCATATTAAAAGCACTGAAGTTTCTAATGTTGGGTTAGGAAGAAGACCAGACACGAGGACCATCAGTTCAAATGTCTACACTTTCAAGCTGTTCATTTTTCATAACAAACAAACAAACAAAAATGCTGCTTTAGAACTCTACAAGCCTTGACTTGAAAACTAGAAGCCAACAGAAAAGGACATGCAGCACAGCTGCAACTCCTGAAGTTACCACCATTGGGAGCACTATGTTTTGGGTTTGCAAGAACTTGAGAATGCACTGAAGAAGACCTTAAGCAAATAAATTTGGGATCATGTAACGGGCATATGAACCAGCTTCCTTGGATATGTGCCTTGTCCTGGTGCATAGCCTTTAGAATTGGTTCTGTGTTGGCCCAGATCATGGCAAGGAACACACTCATGGTTAAAACAACAAACATGGATCTCTGCATGTGTATGCCAAGCATATGGTACTGTCCTGCCCCATTTGCTGACCACAAAATGCGTCCAGTGCAGTAGCTAACCCCGTCTGATTGAAGAAATTGGCTTCAGTTGAAACATATAATTGTTGAAAACTTTAACAGGTAAGAAATAATATTCAAACAAATTTAACCATCTGTGTGCACACTGGTTAAAATTCATCACTATATTAGTTATCATACACGACTCAGTTGTTATGTTTGATGATTGATAAGCATTGCTTGATGCAAATAAAGTATGCTTTGGAAGCTAGTCCTACCAATAAATTGAATCCAGTAGTGACATGCAAAGGAAGTGGCCATGGTCGCACCACCAATAGGGAGGGTACCAAATGGCCAACAAACATCACAAAGATTGTTTGCAGAATGTACTGTAAAATTCCAACTGAGACGAGCACTGCTAACAGTAGCTGCCTCTTCAGTTCTCATATCTTCTCCTTCTATCTCTTTCCAACTTTCCAACAGAGAAGAAATTGTTACACTAATTCTAGTATAAGATCTTGAGAGTGGATGTTATTCAACATATTTATTTTTATTCCATCTAAATTCAAACTCCCACGTTTAAATTAAGACACATATGATAAAGAAATTTAGGTACTAGCATCCATAGTGGCCAATTATTTATAGTATATAATAGTTATAAGGTTTAAATAATAAGTTTTAGTTTTCTAATATATTATTTATTTTTATTTTTAGTATCTAATAATTTATTTTTTAAATTGAATAATTAATAAAGTATAAAATTTTAGTTTAACTTTTTGAAAAGTATTTATTTATATTTTTGTCTCTAATACTAAGTTTTTTTTAATTGATTTGTGAAATATTTTTAATTTTTTATTTCTTAATTTGTTTATTATCATGGAACAAATATAGTGAATTATCTTAATAGTAATAACTTATAGTATATTATTTTTTAATACTCTAAATTGTGAGAACGGAGAAGTAAAAAACTGACTCGTGTTAAGAAGATTTAAACAAAAATATTTAATTTATTAAATAATAATGTTATTGATACTCAAAGAAAAAATCGAGAAATTATTTAAATTTATTTTAATAATGTTTAACATAATTTTTTTAATTAATTTACATTATCATATTGGGATTATACTACAAATTATATATAGAAATCTAACTCGGGTTATCAATTTTATTAGGCATGTTTTTGGGACGCTTTAGAATTAGGGCATCATATTGTTATGTTATGGTGGTGTGGTGTTTGGAATTAGGGCATCATATTGAATAATTGGATTGAAGTGATAGTGCTTCACCCTTTAGTACTTCATTAAACCATGTTTAACAGTGTAACCAAAGCACAAAAACAGTAATTGAAAGGTTCTTCTTTTCTATTTTTTCCAGTAGAAATTTTGTCAATTTAAGAAATCAATCGAATTCTGGGAGAACAAAATAACAATTTTGAGAAAGAACTAGAGTAACCACCAGACAAAACCCAAGGCATGAATATGAAGTTGTTAATTGTCAAAGGAGCAAAGATGTTACATAGTGAAGAAACTTAATGCTATATTGCTATTTAAAAGCTACAAATAAATACAGGTAGATATTTTCATTTGAGAGACTTGTGTTTGATTGAATGCAAGGTTAGATTTTCTTGCCGAAACTTTCTCCCTCATGAGACAATGAACCCTGCTATCATTGAATTGTAGACTCTTTCTTTAGCCTTCTTTGCCTGAAAATGAAAGAAGATTCCAGAAAAATGCAACCATTTCACCCCTCAGCTAATAAAAATTTAAAGGAAGATGCAGGAGAAATAACAAAAAGGCAAAAGTTGACCTCTTGCTCCCAGTCAGTGCGTGTTGTAATTATAAAAAGGCATGAGACCTGAACAACCAGTGCACATATGATCCCCAGCCAAAGCCCCTAACAAAAGTAGAATGACAATTTTTTTATGAAAATCACAAAAGTGAGAAGACTGAATCACAAAAAAATTGACTTCTTTACCTTCCCACCAAAGTGCATGACAAATGAAAAAAAGATAGCTGATGGAATCCCAACTAAATAGTATGATCCAAGATTAATGCAAGCCCCTTTCTTTTGCCAACCACATCCTCGAGCTGTGCCTGAATTAATGACACCACAAAGATGTTTAGTCTAAAGTCTAAATTATTAGCTACATACAACATTGTACATTCTTATTCTTCAAGAAAATGAGTTACAAGCAGCATTGTTTCAACACGTAGCAGATATTTATTTGTATTTGTGAAGAATTGTTCCAGTAATAATCTTGTTAAAGGTTTTTAGACCGTCTAACTCTAGAAGAACATTCAGTAGAAAATCAAACTTCTATATATGGTGAAAAGTCTTATAAGATTGTCTAATATCAGAAGACCATCTAATCCTGAATACGGTTTGGTGAGATTGTCTCATGATGTTTCGAGTTCTATAAGAGAGATTTTATAGGCGAGTTGTTTTACGCGAGTTAGTTATAGCATCTTAAGGCTATAATTTTGTATCACGTTTATTATAACCTTGAGTTGTTTAACCTGACAGTCGTTTCTTGAGGGAGAGTTCTTTGTAAAAGAAACCTCAAGTTGTAATATCAGTGTTTTAGTAAATTTTGTTGTGTACATATATTAAAATTCATTAACACTTTAATCGAACCACATTATTTTAATCGAACCAATTATTTTAATCGAACCACATTATTTATGTGTATGATTCTTATTCTTTCTTGTTCCTTACCACTGTTTATTTTCTATCTGATCAAAATGTGATACTACATTCTATTCTGTTTTCAGTTTCGTTTGTATATTAGACGGATCTGGAATGAATTTATACTTTCTGATAGCTAATTCTACAATAATATTGATCACAGACATGCCTCTTCTGGGACAATAAATAAAAGAATATAAACCAGAAAAACCTGAAAGAACACACTGTAGTGCATCCAGGAAAATGGATAAGGAAAGAATTGGCAACATGATAGCTACATATTGGACCACTTCCACTTCATTACTATAAGCATAGCCCCAAATATTGCGCATTAGTATCATCACTGCTCCAATTAAAGTTCCCTCGATAATGGCCATTATAAAGACAAAGTACACAGCTAAACGTGCTGCCCGTGGGTGACCAGCTCCTAGTTCATTTGAGACTCGAGTGCTGCAAAGAATCATGCAATGTATTAATACAACAACCACAGCTATACTGAAGCAAAAGACAAATACTAAAAGGCAAAGTACGAAGAGAACAGAAAACTTTGACAACTTGATATTCTTTAGAAAATTGATCATGTATTTGAAAAATTGCAATAGCGACTCACCTTACAGCTCCACTGAGTCCAAAGGGGATCATCCAAACAGTTGTCGAAGTATTCAGACTGGTTAAACAGAAATTGGATCGTAAGAGCCAAAAACAATGTCAACTTTCATGTATGTGTAGCAACTCAAAACATAAAAGAGCAAAGAGTAAAGCATGCATCACACTTTTAAACTAGTTTTTATTATTGGCTGAAATATATTAGAAATTGCAAAATTTTGTGAAGATCAATTCTATTTAATATGCTTTACTTGTGATTTTGCAATTTTAAAAAATGAACCAATGTTAGGGTGTATTAGATTCTCCTCAATATAAAAATACTGTATCGAAGTAAATGTTAAATTTGGTGATACCGACTAACCAGATAGAAAGCACTGATGCTTCTAATTTTGGATTTGGAAGAAGACCAGAGAGGAGAACCATCATTTCAAATGACCACATTTCCAAGCTGTTCATGACAATAAATAAAAATTGGAAAAAGAAAATCAATATCTTAAACAAATAATTGTATAGGTTTGGGAAAAACCACAAAATGTAACTTTGACATGTAAGAGTGTTGATAAAAATGCATGAAGAGAATATACCAAACCATAACAGCTGAAGGAATTGCAAGTCTAAGAAAAGAAGGGATGCCATGCAATGCCTCTTTTGAAAATCCAGTCCATGTTTTTGAACATGAAGGAGAGAACTTGACATAGAGTATCAGGATGAAGACATTTATCCAGTAGGATATAGCATTTGCTATGGCAGCTCCTCTGTTCCCTAGTCCAGATTTGAATACCATAGTCCAACATATAGCAATATGCAGTAAAGTAGTGACTCCAGAGCTGAACACCATTGGAAATACAATATTTTGGGTTTGCAAAAATCTGTTCAGGCACTGAAGAAGGCCATAGGCGAAAAGGCTTGGAATCATTAGCCGAGCATATTGTCCAGCTTCTGCAGATATTTCAGGATCTTGGCCAAGGGCAATTAGAATGGATCCTGTGTTTGCCCAAATAAATGCAAGGTGTATGCTAACAATCATAAGAACAAGCATAGCTCTCTGCATGTGTATGCCTAACATGTGGTGCTGCTTTGCTCCATGTGACTGGCCACATAAGGTATCTAAAGCACTAGCCATCCCCACCTATTTGAACAAAAATACAAATATATCTCAGAGAAACAAATACTTGCACATTAGTATTTGGAGGCTGTTTGGCACAATGATAATAAATAATTTTAGAGTCTTTACTGTCTTAGTAATTCAATATTGCTTGGATTTAAACTCACTTGCACTCTTTTTCTTATTTGTTGTTTCATAGATTTAAATACAACTAGTTTGCTTATTAAATTGTTTCTTAAGGTAGAGTAAACCAGTGACATTATTTGCTCTCATTCCCAACAACTAATGAATAGATAATTGGTAATGATGACCACATTTAACTTGAACGAATTCTATGAAGCTGCTATATGTTTTACATCACGAAAAGGATAACTAGACAGGGTTTGTTTAACCTCCCCTACTAACTTCTCTTTACTATATTAAGCATAAGGAGCTAAGGTTCACAAAAATAAATATGCAGTGTTCAGCTACACATGCTATAACCAATACGACACACACAAAACCAATGAAAGCACAACTCACCAATAAGCTGAAACCAGTGACAGAGGCAAAAGAAGTAGCCATTGAAGCAGCAGAGAGTGGTAATTGGCCGAGATGCCCCACAAACATTACAGATATAATTTGTAGAGAATAATTTAATATAGAAACAGATACTAAAGGCCCTGCTAACCATAACTGTTTCCTCACTTCTTCATAGAGCTCAGCTCTCTCTATTGCCTTATCCTTGTTTAGTCGTATACTATCAACTTTGAGCCTATCTTCCACTGTGATATGTATCAATGGAGACTGTATAGATGACTTTTGATCTTCTCTATCCATTGCTTGGTTGGGAAGACACAGAAACGAGGTAAAGACACCATAAATAGTAAACACAATACACAAAGAGTTAAAAAAGATATTTATAAGAGGATGACGCGGGACTAGATACAGTAGACTTTCGTCCTGTTGTCACGCTTTTAGATATTTAATTTCAGCCTCTTTCGATAAACTCTTTTTCTGTCAGAAAAGAAAAATAAGTTAAAGAAATGAAATAAGTTTTAAATTTCAGAGAAATTTTAGTTCATATTTTTTATTTTCTTTTCATAAAAATGTTCATAAAAAAATTTATATAAATACTGATTGACTCTTTGTCTAAGCTTTCTATTAACTGGAGTTCAGATTCAGTGGGACACTTTTGATCCTTCTTATAAGTGCAAAAGATTGAGCTTGCTTACTGTAGCTGTAGATGTGTAACCTATGGTGTGGCATTTTTATATAGATATCTTCATGGGAAAGGCAAAATGTTTCAAAAAAATACTCTTTACATAAAGAAAACATTATTGACTGCATCCTTCATTTAACTCATTCCAAAAATAGAAAATCCATAACAATTAGAAATTTTCAGCCAACATCTTTGATAGGATGCATGTGTAAGATTGTGGTCAATGTTCTCCCTGATAGGCTAAAGGAGGTGATCGCAAGTGTGATTGATAATTGGCCAACTTACTTCTTGAAGGGAAAATATTTACTATATAGTTTAATCTTCAAAGTAGATTGTGAGAAAGCATATACTCACTGAGTTGGGATTTTTAGTATACTTGGAAATAGAAGTTTCCATAGAAATGGATCATGTGGATAGGGCGATGTTTGGTGAGTAGTAGAGTATCAATGTTAGTTAATGAGAGTTCCAAAAAAGTTTTCGGTATCTAAGGGGTTGAGAGAAGGAGATCTCTTGTCTCTTTTTCTATTTAACATGGTAGTGACAAGTTTTAGTAGGATGATGAGAGAAGTGATAGAGAAGGGTCTTTGCACTAGCTTTCGTAGTGAGTTGAAGTAGACTCAAATAAACCTTCTAAAATATGTGGATGATACAAGGCTTTTGAGGGAAGCAACTCTAGCTAATGTGATCAGAGTATGCTGTTGATGAGCTTTGAGCTCGTGATAGGTTTAAAGGTCTAAAATCTGATTTGGAGCTCTGGGGTGGGAAGTAGTCTAGTTGAAAGGTATGCTAACCTGTTAAACTGCAAACTCTTAAAACTATAAATGTATACAATATGAACTGGGAATAATATGAACTTTTTTCCATTTATCCAACTCTAATTAGTGCCATATGCCACTTATATTTCTGGATGAATCAACATGAAACAGTTCTTCATATTACCATAGCTATTTCTAGTTCGAGCTATGTTTGGTAATATTTTAATTAAAATTAAAATTTTGATTTTCTAATATATTCTCATTAACAATAATTTAGTATAATTACAATTTAAATATTATTTGAGATCACTCTAAATATGTAGTTATTTCTTTGGATTTTGTTACTAATTTAGTCACTATTTTTTAAAATAAAAAGTAAGAAAAGCATGAAGCAAAACGATCGAAGCCCACGACCCATAACTTATGGATAAAAAGAAATGGGTTAATTTTGAGTCAAAATTACTATTCATGTCTAAATTTATCTCTTCAACATTTATGAAACATTGGAAATTTAGAGAGAGAAGAGATTTCTTTTCTTCTTCATCTTTCCTTCATTACTTGCTTAAGGTAAGTCACTATAATTTTGAGTTTCGTACTTTATCTTCTTTACTTTATTTTTCTTTTTTATATTTTCTTAAACTCTTCTTTATTATTCTTATTAGGAAAATTTTGAGTTATATTTCATTTTGATAGGACTATCAAAATGGATTATCTAATTTAGTCTAAGCTGATTTTTTTTACTAAGTTAAAAAAAATATATAATTCAAATTATATTTTAAAATAAACTATAACTTTTTATCAACTTAATCTTATATTAGACCAACGAGCAAACTTATTATTTTGGTCAAAATTAAAATTAAAAAATATTATAAACTATTTGCAAAAAAAAATGATTGAACATTATTAAAAAATTTGAAGTTTAATATTTAATAATGAAATGCATTATATATCAATGATAATATCTTTAAAAGAAAAATTAAAATAAAAAATAAAATGTGGATAGTACACTTAAGTGTGTTCTTAGTGATAAAAGTGTTATGTTATATACATACGTAAAACTATAATGGAAATAAAAAATTATACAAATAAATTACAATATAAGAATTAAAAAAAATAATATAAAATAAATAACTAAATAAGTTCATTAGCTTGGATGATAACTAGATCTTAACATATATAAATGTAAGAGCAAATCAATCAATCAAGTTACTACAGACTTACTTTTATTTGGACCAATATTTTTAAAGTCTAACTTCTATTTCAATAGTCTTATTTTATATTCCAGTAAAAGTTGAATGAACTTTTGAAAAAAGGAATTCTTTACTGTCGTGTTTTCATGAGCACTTATATGAGGTTTTTTTTTGTAATTTTTTTCCAAGAATGAATTCTTTAAATATGAAAATTTATTATTTGATTCAAGAATTAATCGAAACAAATTTCTGTAACAGAAGTTACGATTTAACTAAGTTTTGAGCTTTTCTCTAAAGCTTTTATGTCGAATTTTAAAAAATTAATAATTTAACTAGGTTTTTTCATCTGTTTTTACTGTAATTTTAGAAGTGTATATTGAATGCTGAAATCTTAGATTTTATGATGATAAAAAAAGTGGAAAGGGTATGAACTGTAACTACTTAATTATGGGTGTGCAACATAATTTTGTAATATTGTATTTTTAGACAAGTGTAAGGATGTTTAAGCTTCGAAAAATTGTTTGGAATTAATATTGGGTGAATGTTGTGTCTATTGAAAATCTTATAAATATGAGAATTTGAAAAGGTCTTCATTATGGTAAGGAATTTGTGAAATAATACATTATTGTTTTAGTGTCATTTGTAATAGTTGAGACTAAATGGATAATTGCAACGATGAACTCAGATGACTAAATGGAAAAATTGAAAAGATCTTTTTTACTGTATATGCTCATTTTGTCTTTCTTTTAAACCAACTTTGATTACAATTTCTTTATTTTCTTCTTCCTCAAAATCAAATTCAACATAATTAAAAACACAGTCATGGATTTATAATTATAATATTGACAATTGTCGTCTCAATCCAACATTTTTCCTTAGCCATCTCACAAAAAATATACAAACATTTGACTTCAAACTTAAGTATTGGTCTCCACTCTGACTTGGTGAGGGCTCACAAAAATCAAATCTGCAACTGTTCGATTTGATATTTATTAGTCATTAGTCAAGTGCCTCCTATTCTTATTCCAATGTATGAGTTTTAATTTACTTTTTTTACAAACCAATTAGAATTAATCTTAAATATAGTTACATGTAATTTTTAATATATAAATTTTAAAATTTGTTCCCATAAAACATAATAATTCGATTATGTACGATAATATATTATTAAAACTTTCTCAATATGTCCAAATTAAATTCTCCAAATATAATATCAATTAGTATTACTTTTCATAAATGAATAATTAACAGTTTACTTTATCATCTAAAGTGAATATTCATTGCTTTTTGCTGGAAAAGAAAAAAATAATTTTCAAGGAGTCAAATGTATTGGTAGAAAAAATTAATATTGGGAACTAATAAAACATCATTTTAAAATATTATCTTAAAAAAATAATTTTGCTTTATAGGGTGGTGCCTTTTATATAAAAAAAACTAATAAAAAATCATTTTAAATAGAACTTTTAAAAGAATTATTACGACAATTGATAAAAAAAATGCGATTGGGTGCCTCATTAATATATTCTAATTACTTTTTTTCTCTATTATTTACTTTGTTTTTGTAGATTTGGATTCCACCACGTTGTTTTTCTTATGATTATCTTTACTTAATGAGTTTATTTGAATGAATTATAATAATATTAAGGTAAGGTGATAGAATCTAAATTCAGCTTTTTTTTGACTGATTCTCTTGAAGTTGGATTTTCTTAATGTTATTTCTGAAAGTCGTATCACTACATTAGATTTGTATTAATGCTATTGTTAAGAAAATATATAATTCATCATTCTGTAGTATTAAATTGAAGGCGAACGACTACTAAAATTGAATAATATAGACATAATATCAAGTTTCACGTTTTTCACAAATGATATATGGAAAGAACAAGTAATTGTGCTAGAGTTGAATGGAAATGTTTTTAAGAAAATATTTTCCAACTACAAAACCAACACGTTTCAGTTTTGCTTTGTATTTTCATACTGTTAAAATTCAATTACAGCAGAAACCCTACTTTCTAAACTCACTAAATTTTAGACAGAAGTTTAGGAATTTGTTTTGTAACATAAATTCAGAAGTACAATAGTTACTGCAGACAAAATATGTAAAGCAGTTTTAGTTTACCTAAAAACTTAGAGTTTGACTTGTGATTGTTGTAAGGAGAAAAAAAAGTGCATGAGCTAATCCTAATTTAGCTTGTACTACCTTCTAAAAACTAAGCAGCATAACTCCAAAAAGTTCATGGGAAAATGCTAGGAAAGTTGGGTTTGCATTAGCCACCAGAAGTGTCCAACGTATACCAAAGTAGACAATTCAACCACGTAAAATGTCACTGACGTATAATGAGTGCCCTTACTAACTACTAACCATGCATCTTCTGATTCATGATCCATAATCCACACACCAAAATTTCCTTCTCCTAGTTTCCTCGCTCTACTCTTTGCTTTCCGCTATAAATACCACACACCAACCTTCTCAATATGCATAAACACACATACTCGCAAAACATCTAGATATACTCAAAGGGACGAGAGAAAGAAAAGAAGTGAGAGAGATGGAGAACTTCCCTGTGATCAACTTAGAGCATATCAATGGTGAGGAGAGAAAGGCTATCCAAGAGAAAATTGAAGATGCTTGTGAAAACTGGGGATTTTTTGAGGTACCCCTCATAAATATATATGTACATTTGCATTAAAGTTTTCTTCATGTTCATTTTAACTGAACTAATGATGTTGCTTTCCTAATTGTAGTTGGTAAATCATGGAATACCCCTTGAACTTTTGGATACTGTGGAAAGGCTAACAAAAGAGCATTATAGGAAATGCATGGAACAGAGGTTCAAGGAGGCAGTGGCAAGCAAGGGGTTGGAGGGTATCCAAGGTGAAATAAAGGACATGGACTGGGAGAGTACCTTCTTCTTGCGCCATCTTCCAGATTCCAACATCTCTGAAATTCCTGATCTTAGTGAAGAGTACAGGTGAGGCAAACTGAAAACTAAGATATGCGTCATGCATGCATATGAATATTTAAACTACCATAAGTAACAAAACCATGCTGCGTCTAAACGTGTCATTTTGGCTAATGAAATTGATAATGTGATATCTTATATTGTCTACTTAAAACATAAAGACATGGTTTGAACTAGATGAGGTATGGATGCAGGAAGGCAATGAAGGAATTTGCACAAAAATTAGAGAAACTTGCAGAGGAGTTGCTAGACCTTTTGTGTGAAAATCTTGGATTAGAGAAGGGGTACCTGAAAAAAGCCTTCTATGGATCAAAGGGTCCAAATTTTGGAACAAAGGTAGCAAACTACCCTCCATGTCCGAAGCCAGAGCTGGTGAAGGGTCTTCGTGCTCATACAGATGCAGGTGGGATTATCCTTCTCTTGCAAGATGACAAGGTGAGTGGCCTGCAGCTTCTCAAAGATGGTCACTGGGTGGATGTGCCTCCAATGCGCCACTCCATTGTTGTTAACCTTGGTGACCAGCTTGAGGTACGTTCTTTCACTACTATGATATGTCTTAATAGTTAAATTCAATAGTCCTCAATTGTGGTTATGATCGTAATCCAACATTTTGGTGAAACAGGTAATCACCAATGGGAAATACAAAAGTGTGGAGCACCGTGTGATTGCTCGAACTGATGGGACTAGAATGTCCATAGCCTCATTCTACAACCCTGCGGGTGATGCTGTTATCTATCCTGCACCGGCATTGCTGGAGAGAAAAGCAGAAGTGATAGACAAAGTATACCCAAAATTTGTGTTTGAGGATTACATGAGGCTCTACGCTACACTGAAGTTCCAACCAAAGGAGCCAAGATTTGAAGCTATGAAAAGCGTGAACACATTTTAGTTTAGTTCCAACTCAAACAGCTTAATCGGAGCTGTGCTATACTATACTCCTTGAAGAAATTTAACTGCTTTGGAAAAAGTGGGGATATAACCTGCAATTAAGCAAGAAATACTTGTTGTTTAATTATTCAATTTCTTATTACAGTGGTGGATTGATTATTTGTATTTCAGTGAGTAAAAAAATTGTTCAAATAAAATGCAAAATTTTCTACTCGTTCTATCTTAACCTTGCTGGGTCCACTTTACTAATTTTGTAAATATTGATTATGATGCACTCAAGGAAATGCTTACATAAATAATTCCGAACGTAATACAGGAATTCCCAAAAGTTCATAATAGTATCTATCTTCGTTTATAATTTAAAGATAAGTACAGTATACATTAACTCAATATATGATAGTACACCAAACACCAGCACATAAAAAATAGGAATGGTAACTACTAGAATAGGCGAGACAACTGCCTTATCTATATTGGTCTACCAACTCAGTAATGCTCAAGGTCTACAACTGATAAAGGCACCAATTTTCTGCCAACCGCATCCTCTAACTGTGCCTGCATTGAGTTAACTAATTGAGCTAACATATAGCATTGTACTTGCAAGTTTAAGTGAACGCCAGCTGCAAGTTTTCTTCTTCAAGATTTCCTTCACTTTTTTCTCATCTGCTGGTTAGTTTTAAAATAATTTATCTGGGTCATGCTTTCTGTTGATTCTAATAATATGGAACCGTTCTACTACACTACTTGATTTGTTCAAGGATTTTTTGTACTAATTATGGTTATAGCACCATTAGACATAAATTTTAGAATTTTCTACTGTCAGTATGCATAGTAGGGTGGTACACTAACCAAAGAAGGATAGGACTGAAGCTTATCCTTCATGCTTGGAAACCACATGTTACACTACTGTTTTCATCTTTTGGCTGCATCCGGTGCTATAATTGTCTCTCAGAAAAAGGTAACAAACGGGTTATAAAGTAGCTACGATAAAAGAAAGGAAAAGGAGAAAAACCTGAAAGCACACACTGCATCCCATAATTGGATGCCGCAAGGAGTGGCAACATCGTTGCTACATATTCAACCACTTCTACCTCATTACTATATGAATAGCCTCAAAAATTTTGTATCAGTATCATCACTGTTCCAACTAAGGTGCCCTCAATAATGGCCATTACTAAGACAACGTGCACAGCTAAACGTGATTACCAGCTCCAAGTTCATTTGACACACAAATGCTGCACATAATCAACCAAGCATTAAGGGAACTATAGTCTATTTCTACATAATCAAGAGAAAGATATTAACAGCCAAACTAGGAAGAGAATAGAACGTTAGACAGAGATGTACCATAAATAGTGAAGTTGCATAAAACTAGAAAAGCACTACTTACCTTACAGCTTCACTGAAACCAGAAGGTATCATCCAAACAGTTGATGCTGTATTCAAGCTGAGTACAAAATTAGGAAATCAAAGCACTTGTAGGACCTCCTAGCTAATATATGAATTGTGAAAAGTATCTCAAATAGGAAACTGACCAGATAGAAAGCACAGATTATGTGGTGCAGTTAGTAGTTATGAAGGTACAGGAAGAAAAAATACTTCCCAAGCATATCATTCTAAGAAGAAAAAAAAAACGAAACTCTTGATATTTATACCCCTTTCTTCATCTTTTGCAAAATACCTCTCTTCTCTTCTCTTCTCTTTCATCTTCATAGTTCCTACTTTTTTCAAAAATCTCCTCAAAACTAATTTATATGATGTAGTTAAGTTTTAGTGCACCTCAAAAATTAGTTTCCTTAATTTACTTTTATTTTACATTATAAAATTACTTTTCTTAGTGCAAATTTTTACGCTACAAAACTATCATTAATGTAATTTTTTCCGAAATATATATAAACTTTCACATTCAATAAATTAGTTCCCATTATATGAAAAAAATTATATTCTGAAAATTAATTTCTAATGTAAAAAAATATAATTATATTACATTGAATTTATTAACAAGCTGCTGGTCTGAAGGCTATTAGATTTAATTTCTCTGAATAAGATTTTGAGTTTGAACCTTTTAAATGAAATATATTGCTAAAAGTTCTTGGTTCCTATTAAAATTTTTGTTGTTTAGTTTTTATCTCTTTGAAATTGAAAATAACTAGATCTAGATTTGTCTTTTATGTAAAGTTCACACAGGACACATTCAAAGAAAATTTTAAAATATACAGAAAAATGTTATTAATCTGTCTAAAAAAAGGTTTAGAAACTTAAAATATTAATTTCAATTTTGGATGGATAAAAATAAAATAAAAATTGAAGTATTAAAACAAAATTTTTCATTTTATAAAGTCTAAATTTTTTTTTTACTTAGTACCAATTTAGTCTTAGAAATTACTTAACAACAAAATTATCTTAAACTTTAAGAATACACTGAAATTACCATTTTTTTTCTACCCAGGAACTAAATCAAACTTCAAACTTCTGTGTTTTACTAAAGAGACAACTTCTGTAGTTGATCTTTTACCATTGTTCGTTCCAAAAAGCAAGTGTGATTAAAAAAATCCCATATAGAAATTGATTTCTTGAGGTACACTCCTATTTAATTTAACTAAATAATTTCAAAAACATTGTGAACAACGTGTTTGGTAGTACGTTTGTTAATTAGCATCAGACACACAAAAACTGTATTTGTTAATTACAAATCTATAGAAATGTTACATTTTTTTAATATATAAATATTACGGTTGTGTTTATTTACTAGATACTGAAATATCCATAGCTGGATGTTCCATCTTAGTAAGATTGTAATAACTTAATGTGGTGAGTTCTAATAATAGATTTAGACTGTTTAAATATAATTATAAACAAAACTCACTTTCTATAAAATCATAAAAGAAAACTAGAAACTCTTTTACAGTGAATTAAAATTAAGAGTCTTTAAAATTAAATCGATAAATAATTAAAAATTATTAAAAAATGGATAATCAATTAAAACTAAATTTTTTTGACTAATTTAAATATTGTTATTCTAGAATAACACGATTAGTTCATGATATGTAGTTTAAAATTTTAAATTGATTTAAATTTAATAGAGACAAAAAATTATTTAAATATTATTATTTTATTATTATATAAGAAATGTTTGTTAAAGAAACAAATATAATATATCTAATTGAAAGAATATATTTAATATATGAATAAAATGAAAGAAGAATTATATGTAAGAAAAATATTATATTATTAATCTTGAAAAAAATGTTAAAATAAAAATTTATAAAGAAAAAATATAGAAAAATTATTTTTTATATTTATATTTTAAATTTGTATAAGGAAATTTATAGACTTAAAAAAATTATCTAATATTTATTACATAATGTATAAATAATATATATATATATATATATATATATTAATAAAAAAAATACAATAAAATCTCATAAACCATCAAATTTTGGTTTATTTTTTTTATATTTAAAACAAACCAAATCACCCCACCAATATCCCCAATTAAAACCTAAAAGAATATGTATTATGTTTCAAAATTAAAAACATACTAATTAAATTAAATTTAGACAATAATTTAACATGTCTTCATGAACAGTACTCATTAGAATGATCCGAAAACCAAACATTTGAAGTTAACTAAGTACACAACGCAATTTCATTTAACTTAACTAAACATATTTTGATGAGAGAGAAAGAATTAGAAAGAGAAAGGAAAATATTATAATTAGCGAAACGGTGCAGAGAACATCGATCGAACATGCATCGCACGCTCAGTACATTTTAATCAGTTACACATATTATCCTCCTAATCCCACAATTTGCTACCTAACGTTGACTTCTAAGCATCAACATTGGCCTGCTCCAAATTTTGAGGTCAAGGATTTGTTGAGTGTTCCGATAATTCTCATACATAGTAACTGCTAAATGTTTTCAAATTTTGTGTGCATGAATGCGTGTTTGTGTGAGCCAGAGAAAGAGAAAGATGAAGGTTATTTTATGATACATATGTATGATCATGTCTCAACCTGCTAGCTAAGGTTGTTGCATTTTTTACGTCATTAAATCAATTAACAATTACTACTTTTAGAGCGATCAAACATATTTAAATTATTTTAAGATACACACGTATTACTCAAGAAGTGATCAAACATATAATACAAAGACTCTGTCACCTTACACTCATCATGCACCCCACCAAAAACTAGAACAAGAACAAAAAATAGTCCTATTGTTAAAATGTCTTGCTCTATGCTACCAAACGACTTGTTTGGGTATGCTTTTCTTCCTACAATTGGATTGATCAAACTCAGCTTCCTGCCGACAACTTTGTTCCTCTTTCAGCTAATTTCTTGTTCTCAAATTTATTTTTGTTCCATTGAAGGAGAATGTGTGACGTGAGTTTATGATGAGATGTAACAAAGTAAAAAGAGATATCCGGGCATCAACCTCTAAGGAATTGGCCCATTTTACACTTTAATGCAATGACTTTTAGATACTAATCAACCATACTATAGTTCAAACTGATTGCTAATTTGTCCTTTGTTTTTTGTTCATCAAGTTAACTAAGCTGCTATTTTTTGTTAATATTTGTGAGTTGAGCCACGTTTGTGTGACCATGTAAGGTAATAAACTAATAATGTAACGGTGATTCGAGAATGCAATAATTGATATCAACATTTGAAGCAAGCTTTAGTTGGTTAATACTTTTCAAAGATGGGTTCCACGGTTGGCAGTTCATACTTCATATGTGAAAAAATATGATCTAACCAAATGCCAATCATTAAAAAGGTTTCTTCGTCGTAACAGTCAACCGAAGTCCTTTTCACTGGCTATTAAATATTAGTTTTGGAGAATCCTCTTGATTCAAGATATAACAACTTCGTGGAGGGCAACATTGAATAGAAAATGCACCTCGACCTTCCTCCATTTGTCATATAGAACTGTCTCAAAATCTTGCTTAGCCGACTACTCAAACCATAGAGGATATGTACAACAAATTTTATGGTGATCCACTAAAGAGGTGTTACCCAAAATGACTTATATTTGTTAGATGGTATTGTAATCCAGACACAGAGAAGGGTTCTTGAGTGATAAAAAAAATGATTTACGACGCAGTACTAGCCAAAAGCTTTAGTCGTTATGAGCAGAAAAGGTTGGGATATGGAGCATTTGTGAGCTGCTTGTTCATAGTTTTCAGTCTCTGCACTGTGTTTAAGCCTTACTTGGGTCCTGTGCATGTGTGTGAGTGTTTAACTTCTTGCTCTCTAACCACTTGCATTTGTCACATATTATCAAGTACAACCACACATTGTGCTTTGTGTGCTTTGACACTGGCAAGAAATGCAGATACATATTCCACCATTTCGTAATATAAACTTTTTTTGTAGGCATTAAGTATGACTTTAATTTCCTTTGTTTCTTATATACAGTGAACCTGAAGCTCTTCATAGGTGTTGACACCAAAATGCTGATCACCGGCAGCTCTTCACAAATAGCCAAAGGTAAGATTCTGAATCTCAACAAGGTTAACACAAGTACAGCTCAATTGAGATACCTTCACTAGAAATTAAATACATAAGCAAATGCTTAAATGCTGATTATACAGTGCTGAGGTAAATGTTTCTGACCACATGTGATTATGTGATGATTCTTGGGTCTGCAGTTAAAGAGAATGTAGTCAAAATTGTAGTTGAAGACACTGGCAGTTCTCCACAAATGGATAAAGATAAAGATAGAATGATTTGAGCTAGATCTTTGAAACTAGTGATTCTTAAAGAGCCTTTATAAAGTCACTATTCTTTATTTTGCAGTTGAAGGAAAAGAAACAAAGAACGAGGAGCTACTGTGCACTTCAGAAGAAAGAACAGAATTTTGCCAAGCAAGGGGAGATATCAGAGTCCAAGGAAAATCCTCCACTGTATACATTGCTTCATCTAAGACAACAATGTCGGAAAAAAACATGTCACGGAGTTTAAAGCCTTATGCAAGAAGGGATGATGTAGATGCAATGATTCTTGTAAGAGAATGGACATTGAAGGCAGTGAATGTTAACCAGAAAGTCCCCCAATGCACCCAAAATCACAGCATTCCAGCTGTACTGTTTTCTACTGGAGGGTATACTGGTAACCACTTCCATGAATTCACTGACATTGTTATTCCGTTGTTTTTGACTACTAGACAATTCAATGGAGAAGTACAGTTTATCATAGCCGATAAGCGTCCTTGGTGGATTTCAAAGCACAGACCACTTCTTAAGAAGCTGTCCCACTATGAGATTATGGACATTGATGAAGATGAGGAAGTTCATTGCTTCCCAAGGGTGAACATTGGTCTCAAACGGCACCATAAAGAACTAAGCATTGACCCTCAAAAGTACTCCTATTCTATGAAGGACTTCAGGGATTTCTTGAGAAGTTCCTATGCATTGAAGAGATTCGAAGCAATCAAAATCAGAAATGGTCAACATAGGAAGCCAAGGCTCATGATTCTTTCCAGAAAAAGATCGAGATCCTTCATTAATACTGATGAAATAGAAAAAATGGCAAAGAGTTTGGGTTTTCATGTCATTATTAAGGAGGCAGGGGGGAGCATGTGGGGCTTTTCTCATGTTGTGAATTCTTGTGATGTGTTATTGGGAGTTCATGGAGCAGGTCTCACTAACATACTTTTCCTTCCGGAAAATGCAGTTTTCATCCAAGTTGTGCCTTATGGTGGGTATGCGTTGGACTGGCTTGCCACGAATGACTTTGGAACGCCCTCAAAGGATATGAACATAAAGTACTTGGAATATAAAATAAGCTTGGAAGAAAGCACTCTTTTACAACAATACCCGCTAGATCACATGTTTATAAAGGATCCCCCATTGATTGGGAAAATAGGATGGCAAGAATTTAAGTCTGTGTATTTGGACAAGCAAAATATAAAGCTTGATGTTGAGAGGTTTAAGCCTACATTGCAGAGAGCCCTTGAGCTATTGCACCAATAAGTATGGTTTGTGTCATGGTTAGGATCTGATCACATTTTTCATGGCAGTATTTTTCTTTTTAACTGATATTTATCTATTGCTTTTCAACAAGTAGCCTACAGAATAAAGGACAAAAGAGGTCGTCATCTGCAATGAAATTTCTGTATTGAAAGGAAAATGATGATCGATAGACCTGAAGGCTAAAGCGTTTAAGGCAACGCTTTTGAGACATCATGCGATGACAAAAAATTTAGGCTATGTCCTATGTTTGGGTAAAGATTTATTTTAGGAAATAATTATTTTTTTTTCTTTTTCAAAAGTTTAATAGAAGTTATTTAAGTAGTTTATTGCTGCCATTTTTTTTTACTTTAAGATGTGTTCTTTCAACGGCAATTGACGATGATTTTATTTTACTAGCAAGTGAAATTGTAACTGTAAATGTAAAAATTGTTGCTTGTACGCAAGTGAAGTGACTGACATGAACTCAATTCAAACTTTATATGGGACATCATGCACACCTGCTACTTCAGAAAGTGGAGTTGGTGGGATAGATTGATAAATTGGTTTAGTTCATACTTTGAATTTTACTAGAGACGATTTATGTCGAGTGTTTCTTTAAAAAAAAAAAAAATTAAAACCTACTCTTCCAGATAAAACTTCCAGGGCCGCTACAGTTATATTGTCATCACTGTTACAACCGTCTTCGTCATCATAAAAAATTATAATCCTTCTGATATCCATTTTCTGCAAAAACAAGTTTTTGTCTTCAAGAAAAATTGAAATTTGTAATAGCAGCACCTATAAGGAAAAAGAAAAAAAAAATGCTCAGAACCTCCAATTTGGCTGTTTTCCTTGATAGGTGTCATTGTTACATATGCGAACTTCCGAATTCTTATTCTCTGGTAACAGACAAACATGCCAAGAAAACAAGTAAAAATCACGGAAACATTATGATGAAAAAATGACTCAAAAAAATAGGATACTTGCAATAGTTTTGTGGTGAAACGTGGACGAAGTGCCGTAAAACAAGGTAGAGTTGTTTTGAACATTGAGCAAGGATAGGATACGAAAGAATCCGTTCAAAGTCCGTGTAATTTGATGCAATGCGCGAGATAACGATACGCGTCACTTTGGTGACTCGGTGTTACTTTGTAAATCTTTAATTTTTCATGACGGGCTCTGTTAGTTGGGTGCAAGAGGCTTCGTCTGATGAAGACACGTTAATTGTAATAATAATAATAGTCATATATCCTCGCTGTACATTTTCTCTCTTGATCTCCTCTCTTCCCCTTCCCTTTCGATACATTGTAATGCACATCAAGACGATGAATCTGATGCAGTGTCATACTAACAGAGTCATCGTATGCGAATTCATCGTTATCGTCTTATAGTCATCGTTGTAGACTGTTTACAACTTAAATTGATTCTTTGATTTTCGAATCAGAGGCTGAAAATTAGTAAATCAAAATTGATTCGCCCCTTTTATTGGATTAACAATGTGAGTAGGAAAAAAATCCATCTCAGGTGTAACAATTACCAAGCCTCATAATAGGCTTTCAAGAGTATATAATTCGTCTTGAACACATTCCAAATCAGCAAATTTGATTAACTTAAATAGGTTTGCTGAGCAACCACCACATCTATGAATACAGAATAAAGTACACTACACATATCTCTTCCATCAAATGCCGGGTCTTAAATATGGAAAATGAGTTGTCCCCCAAGGAATTGTTGCAAGTCAATCCACCGCAACAGCAATGCAAAAAGAATGCATCATCAGCATATGGTTACAATTTTTTTCTGCTTATAGACCGCTGTGTGCAAGTACAGAAAGCTGCTCAGTCAGCCATTGTGGACATGCTCGTATTGAATTGTGCCCCAATTCTAGATAGACTGGATGCAGTCACCCTTTACAAAAACACGGGCTCTGATCTGCACCTGTCATATTCATGTTATCTCAATTGCTCTGTACAATCGCTATTGAAATTATGACTGGAAAGGTCCATGAATCAATTGCACCATAGCCTTCAACTGGACAAGTTCTTCCTCCGTATATAACCCTATTAAGGTAGTCTTTAAAGGCAGCTCAACTCCATTTAGCGCCACTAAACGATTTCTTCCTACTTTTCCTGTTGCTCTTCTTCAAAAGAACTGATGCATGGTTAATATCATTAGATGAATGGCTATCCCCTTTCAACCACAGAAGAGCCTCAGCAGCAGCAGATTTTTCTGCTAATTTCTTGCTGCTGCATGGCTGACCAACAAAATTCAGCCCATTAAATATGACAGTAGAACAGAATTGGTAGCTTTTAAGCTGCTTTGTTTTGTAAGTTGGTGATTCATGTCCAGCCCTGTTAAGAAATGTTTGCAGTTGATTTTTAGAATTTTCACCCCCCTCTGCACTTTTGGAGTTTGTTTCCTTCTTTACTTGTGATGGGACTTGGCGACCAAAGACAAACCTACCCTCACACTGGTCCTCTGAAACCAACAATCTAACAGCTGAAAGAAGCTGACTATGCGATTGTGATTGTGTTTCCAGCGTGGGATCCAGAAGCTGGAAAAACATGCAAATCATAAAGTAAATATTCAAAGACTTGAAGAGAAACCAAAAATTGATGGAAGAATGCAGCTACACAAATAAATAATCCCCAAAACGAAAATGATAATTATGGATTGAACTTACCTTCTTCTGTATCAATTCTTCCAGTTCCATCTTTAAGCTTAAGTAAGTCTTGGCTAGTTCTGGTTTCATGAAAAACTCCAAATACCCTCCCAGCATTTTCAAGTGACCATCCTGTCAAATGAATTACATGCCAGACTACAATATAAAAAGTGGTAAAAAGGAAACACCCAGTGCATACAACCGAGAACAACAGATCTAGGTAGAAAGTGAAGCGAAAATATGGGAGGAACTTACAAGTCCACCTCTGGATACATTCCCACCAAATAAGAGAAGCACCGAATCTGATATACCAGTTGAATCTCTGAGGAATACTGAATTCACTTTCACCTTTTCATTAAATACTAACCACGGGTATGGAATTCGGGATACACAGCCATTTACAGAGCTCTACAAGATGCAGCACCAAAATTAAACTTTGTTAGATTATATATTCCGCCAATTAAAACTGAGTCATAATACAAGGATTTACAAAAAAATCAGATACTTGAAGAGAAGCTTACAGAATACAAAAGAACCTGGCCATCCTCCATTGTCTTCAATGCTATTGACTTATCTTTGTTCTGCACAACAAAATTTGTACAACCTCACATAAAAAAGTACACAATGAAACCGCATCATTATAATTAAAACATGACAATAATCCCAGTATAATTTGGTGAGGTTAACATTTCATACTGAAGTACACGCATACTGATATAAAAATGTACATATATTGCTTAACAGAACAGAACCCCATGAATAACCATGGATCTAAAAATAATCTGTCCAGGTTATTACCAACACTTCTATAGAAAAGAAAAACGATCAATTTACAATTTTGGTGATTTCAACAAAGATTGAGTTATGGTTACCTCCATGAGTACCCCACCCAACCCCTTCCCGAGGTCAATCCTGTAGTTGATATAACAATACTCTTTTTTTTTGTTGATGTAACATTAGATTTTATGAAATGACATTTTCTTTTGTTAATGAGGATTAGAGGATATGATGTGCGTTGATAGAAAAGTGTCATATCATCAACAAATCATTAAGGGAATTTAATTGCCTCACTTTGAAAACAGACAACATAGATGCAAAAGAAATGACAAACAAAATGCATTACACATATATGCTACTTTAATGAAGATGCCAAAAATAGAAATAGAAAATAGGTTCTACCAACATAGCAATAGATATAGGGGCACACATGGCCCAAAGTAAATAAATAAAAGTAAAAAAGCTGAACACTGAAGTAACAAAAAAAATTGAAAAGACTAGTAGCGTTGATTACCACAACAGAAGATATTCCGGGAAACAAACCAGCACAAATGACTGCTCGGAGGAGATTCACTTCTTGACTCCATGCATTATAGGTTTCAGGCTTGTTATTGACAAGACCGATATCTTTGAGCAAGTAAAAGAATTGCTTTCGAAGAGAGTCAATGGCCCTAAGTGTTTGAGAAGAAAGAAAATTTCGCCAACAGTACTCGTAACCAGCTTGCTGTGTCTCAGCATCTTTCCAACCCTCATAAGCCCGGACAAGTGCAAGATGATCACTATAGTCACGAGCAGCAAATTGAGCTTTGGCAGACTCCGCAAGCTGCATAGAGCATACACAGTAAATAATTAAAGCTAGGGCCCTCTCTACCTAACAGACTTTTAACATACTGATTATGATATAAGTGATCCAGATTAATAATGAAGGCAGAGCACTGACATTTTCAATACGAAAAGTGAACCATTATAATAATCACCAAAATAATATCAATATGTAAAAATATTTACTCAATGATATCAACCAATACAGTGAGCATGCTTGATAGGTCCATGAACTTGCTATAGTTTACTTCCAGTACTCTTGAAAACAACTGATCTCACTTGCTACCATCAAATATAATAAAATTTACCAACATTTCTATCAAGAGGAACATCCAAGTTCAACCAAAAAAAAGTCAGGAAGCAGGAAATATCAGCAATAGTCAAAACAAAAACTTACATCCTTCTTGTCAGATGGCATCACAAATGGGTCTCTTACACTTAGACCAGCAACAACAGTCATTATAGGATCCAAACACTTGAAGATGGTTCCTAAAATGAGCATCTTGCCAAGTTTGGGTTCTACAGGAAGCATTGCCAATTTGTGCCCTGAAAATTAACAACTCAATCGGCAGTAACTCCAGAATAAATTAAGATAACACTTGGTAAAACCAATGTCAGGAGAATATTCTTTTCACAGGTGCGGTAGTTCTTTTACCTAAAACTGTTAAATTTTCATCCCCATCTAAGGCCCCAATAATCTTCAAATATTCAATAGCATTTTCAACCTGCAGAATGAAATTAATTGATTACATATTAAATTGAGTAAAACAACAATGATGCAGGGTGCAGAATGTCATAAGTTCTATCCATACAATTCAGGGGAAATATAAATAGCAACCCTCATATTTGAAAGCATGTTCCAGAAACATGTTCAATGAATTTACCGATAGAGGCTCTGGTGGCTGTAGAGCTCTAGATAAAAACTCAGAGATGCTTCCAAGTTGTAGAGTTTTGATTTGCAGACACAAGGACTGCAAAGGTGTTCTCAAAAGCTCTGGCAATTGATAATCAGCAAAAGCATCATAAACGCATCTGGGATAAAGATGGTAGCATTCACCAGGCTGAACACGACCAGCCCTTCCTCTTCTCTAAAAAGAAATGAAAACTTTCTAAGAAACCAGACAATCTAAATGATATAGAAAAGAATAATCTGAGAAAGAAAACATTATGAAGCTGAACACAGACAAGGGAGTCGTACAATGGAAGTTTAACTGCTTATAAACATGTGGGTGAACTAAATAGAAATAACAATTACAAGTGAACATAACCTAATTTCACAAATCCATCAAAAGCGCCAAGGATGAGCATCTTACTTCAATTGTCACATAACTACAATCTAAAATTATTAAAGAAAATATTGTAACAAGACAGGATATATAACACAAAAATTGTTGTTGATATGATCTGTGGAGCATGTATGACAAACAAAAACAACATATCTTGTGTATCACAAGAGACAAAGCACAATTTGGCCCATCACATTTGTTACTAACCCAATTACATAGCTCAGGTTCTATATATGTAAAAAACTTTTCAGCCTTAATAATAATTGAAAAATACTATTTTTACAATGAAACAACAGCCAAGTCTAATCTGATTTGGCTATATCAAAAATTGAATTTCCCGTAGTAAAAGTATTTGGAGCAAGGTCTTCTCTAATGGTTTTTCTTTAAGTTTTCTAAGGTATTCCTCTAAATCCTTTAGTGAAGGTTTTTTTATCAGCAAAAATTTACAACATTATAAAGGAGCACTTGTGTTGCTCCTACCCCTTTACACAATATATACATAAAAGGTTCAAGGATTTGGCTCTTTAAGCATATAAACCTGTCACACCTATACAAGATACAAAGCAGTCCCTACAAGATGCAAAAGCAAGTGAAATAATTGTCAAAAAAATTGCTCTGTTGTACGCTTTGGCACTTTTGTTTTCACAAACGGATGAAGACATTGTGATTGTTCACCTGAAGTTCAGATTTGGCCACAGTTTGTAGTCAAACATAACTCTCAAACCGAAATATATTCTCAAAACAGATTTGGCCACCTTTAGTTGGAACTTATTCCATTCAAACAGGAAAAGAAAAATTAATTCTCAAACAATCCAAATCCACAAAACTAAGTGAACAATCACAAATACCTGTCGGGCTGCAGCTTTTGAGATCCAAGATGGAAGCAAACAAGGAGTGTTATTTAATGCGTCATATGATGTTTCTTTTGCTTTTCCAGAGTCAACCACAAAGACAACATCATTGATGGTAATACTAGTCTCGGCCATGTTAGTCGCCAGAACAATTTTCCTCACCCCTCCTTCAGGATTTTCAAATATCAACCTCTGCAGAATAGTAAGTAAAATGGGAACAAAAAAATATCATTATATAACTTGTTGAAATGTTTAACTATGACCAGAAATATACGGTGAATGAAATAGAGATGTGAATTATTATATCCAATTAGAGCATGGAAATTTAATTGCTTCAAGAAGAAAATAAATCCCCTCCCGCAGGAAAAAAAATTACATTAGCTTCTTTAAATAATCAATTACTGCAGCAAATTTCATTACCAGCTGACAAGACTTTCTGAAATTTTGTTTCAACTTTGATATTAGAATAATGTCTTTCATTTTTTCAAACAAACTGGAGAAGTTTTCCTAGAAACTAGTAACGAAACACCCAGTGTTAGCAGAACGTACTTAATTTTAATCACTTCAGAGCTATTATTTCCAATATTTGAAGGCAAAATTAGTTATTAGATATGACCATGGAGGCAAAATTCGCTAGTAAGCTAATGGCAAGATCACCTGCTCAGAGCTGGCCATGGAGCCATGACATGCAAGAAGCAATACTCGGTTCTGATCACCCAACAAAGGATGAGCTTGAAGTTGATCCTTCAAAGAGTTTATATCATCCCAACCAGTCATAAAAACTAAAACAGCTCCTGGCCTTTCATTCTTAACAATGTGACAAAGCACATGTTCAATAAGGTTAAAACCAATTGAGTCAGGGCACCAACAGGACAATGAATCTTGGGTGCGTAGGCTATATCCCTTAAAATCTGCAACTTCTAAAGCATCCTATGAAAAATCATAGACAAGTGAACAGAATTAGCCAAAGCTAAAGGACCCAAAATGAAAAGGCAAAATTTTCTGCCTCCACTTGTACCTCAACAGCAGAAGCAATCTGGCTCTTTCTTTTTCTGAAAGCTTGAGCTTGTTTCTGCATTTTCCATGTTTTTTCTTGACCATAGTCATCAATTTGATTATAAGGTGTCAACCGATGTCCAGTCCTTTCCAGAATATCCTCAAGAAAATGTGCTCGAACTGGAAATGTAAAACCCTAGAATGTCCACAGGTCCCAAAAAGAACAAAAGGAAAACAAGTTTATCATATCTTTCATATCATCTATATAAGCAAAATGTATACAGATTTGCCAAAGCTGCAAAATGTGAAATTTCTCAAAAAAAAACTTTAAGCTGTCTATTAGTATACCATCTAGAACAAAAGGTTAATATGCCAAAGAATACCAACCAGAGCTTGAGTCAACAGTTAAGTGGTTCAACGGCTAAAATACATAGTTTTTCACATTTAAAGCTTATACAATTGTTTATCACGAGATAAAAATCACCATGTGCATAAAATTTCCATATTATTGGTCACTACCAAGATCAACATAAAATCACATCATAACTGCGAAAAATGATGATATGATAACACATTAGAGAGCAATTGAACTTTCACACGGATTACAGAAATGGCTATCCTGAACTTACAGGAATATGCATAGTTGGAGCACCATTAAAGTATGAAGAAAAAAGCTCAGCATTTAAGGTTGCACTCATCAAAATCAATCTCAAATCAGGACGACGAGGGAGAAGTTCCTTCAAGACAATTAGAAGAAAATCTGACATGTGAAAAGCAGCAGTAAGTATCATTTTAAATAGCATTAAACATTAGATTAAAACAATTATTTATCTACCTTCGTTCATTCCGCGTTCATGAATTTCATCAACAATAACATGAGTTACACCTTTTAAATTCCTATCCACAAGCAGTCTCCGCAATAATACACCTGTGGTGCAAAAAAGAAGACGGGTATCTCTCCCTTTCAAACCCTCCAAGCGAACTTTGTATCCAACCTATCAGAAGAAAAAACAAGTAGAAAAATTAAGTTAATCAGTCATGCGTACATGTCAAAGTACTTTAAGCATCAGCAAACTGAAAAGGTCCACAAACTAACAGATTCTCCCAACTTCTCGCCACGTTCTGCAGCAACTCTTTCAGAAACAGACATAGCAGATATTCTTCTGGGCTGAGTACAAATTATGTTACACACAGCTCCACGTGCAGCCTCGGTCTCAGATTCTAATATGTATTGCGGAAGTTGTGTGGTCTTACCACAACCAGTTTCACCTGAGACAACAACGACCTGCAAATTTTCATTTATGATAACACTTAATATAAACTATCATTTAGCCCACAGACATTTTGGGACTCAGTCTCAACAAAAAATTAATCTGTAAATATGAAAAACCTATGTAGTCTTATAGGATTATATTCTTATAAATTTTACAAAGAGCATGATCTTAGTAAGCGAGTTAATAGATTCATAAGCCGTGACCAAATTTCTTACATCTGTTTGATAATTGTCCAAACTATTTATTCCGAAATCTCTCTCCATGTTTTCCTTTAATTCTTCCTTAATTTTTCACATGCCCACTTGATTCGGTACGCAATCTAGTTCATGTCCATGCAAATGCTCTACAAATTTCAATATTTCATGCAACAGCGACAAGCTGCACTGAAAATAGAAGGGTGATTTGCTCCATGAGCCTGGCGGGTGCAACTGGGAACTGGTCCGCTGACCTGTTTGGTCCATCCCCTTTTAACTCGGTGACTAATAAAAAGTTGAACTGGGAGTCAGACCATGTAAACCAAGATGAACCAGCCAATCTACAGGATGATCGGTTCATCTTCAATTCTTCATTTTGAAAAATTATTAGACAGCACTGCAAATTGCTGTCTCTAAGCACACTTAACATTGTGAATAATATTTAAGCCAATTTATCATATTAAATAATTATATTTAAGTTCATATGTATTATTTATTTTGACAGTGTATTTGTGATTTATATTTATTTTCAATTTAACTCTTACAATTAATTTATGTTCGCAAGACATTTTTTCTAATTAATTTATTATATAATATGTTATATACCATTAGAAATATGTATTTAACTATCAATGATTTGACCACAACTAAACTAATGAATTTGAAGTACAGTCCTCACTAGTTCAATGATCATTCCAATTTTAAAAGCATTGGACAAAAGTATAGTACATAGCACACAGCCCTATCCACTGCTTCCAAACTTTGAATCTCAAGTTACAAGGGTAGCAACATAATCATTGTGGCAAGGCACATCCTCAAACACCATGGAAGTAGGCATTAAAATTTACTCGCTGAGATATAACCAATCTTGGTCCTATAAAATTTTGTTTAAGATGATAATATCCTGATTTATCTACAATCAACAGCATTTTTCAAGAGTAAGAAAATTTGACTCTAGTCACAATAAATTATAAATTATACAACTTTGTCTTCTGCAAAAGATTATACATGAGCATCAAATCCAAAGCCCTTTTTTTGGTTTTTCTCTTGTAGGAGTAAAAACAAATCATTGAAGGAACTAATACTAAATTAGAAATATCAAAGGGCATCACTTTTCCTTTCTCACCTGATTCTCTGAAATAACTCTCAAAAATGCATCCTTCTCTTTGAAAGCAGGAAGAGTTCTACGAAATTCAAGCATCTTTTGCCCTTCAGGAGACTCCTACAGGTAAACAAACATCTGTTACAACATTTGTAAAGGATAAAATAATAAAAAAGGACATCTAACTAAGTACAGAAAATTTCATTGCTAGAAAAGATCAATAAAGAGCTTTCATCATGATATATCAATGTCAGAAACCAGATAACATGAAACCAACTATCAAAATCTAGATTACTCATTCATTGCCCATTAACAGCAAGTCAGAATAACTGCACTCAAATAGTCATATTAACATAACTGATTTAATTAGTTAATATAGTTTTTTTATTCATTAAAAGTGTATGACCAAAGTTAAAGATACAGGTGTTATGATAAAGATTAACGCTAAGCCCTATGTCCATTTTTAAAATTGACATACATGGTATACATGGACCAGAAACATGGATGCATTATAATTATTTACAATTTATACACCCACACTATGAATGGGACTAGAGTCAAAATACTAAAATAAAAAAATTAGTGAAATGCCAGCTGAGAAAATAACAGCAAACGAAATGCACTTTAATAAACCTGCCAATCCTGTTGCCGATGACGCAGTTGCAAACTTCTTCGTTGAAGGATTTTCTCCTTGACAACACTATTATAAGTCATGGGCTCTGGCTGTTCATGCATTCCTTCATTGGCTGGAATGCTTGTAGTATCACTTGATCTATGCAATGAATCATTTAAAGAACTCCAACTGCTTGTAGCCTTTCGTGAAAGATGGGCACGGAGATGAGCATCTACTTCTTTATGAACACCAAATGGTAAGACTACCTGCACAAGCACAGAAAAATGGTCAATCAGGATACTTGTAATAGAGGTTAGAGAAATCACCAAATATTACAAATTTAGAGCATTAAAACTGTAAAGAAAATTGTTACCTGTTGACAACTACTTGTACTTTTTGGTGCTTGGAATTGTGCTCAAAATTTAACATGGGGATTGGAATTGGAATTGAAATTGGGACACTGAGGAACAATTTGACTTAAGAAAGTGTCTACTGTTTTCACTTTTAATTACAAAAAATGTTATCGTGTTTTCAATTTGTTTCTGGTTTTCAAATGTTTGGGTAGGAAACAGTGAAATCAACCTTTTATTATTTTCTATATTCACTTTTTTAAATGTACATAAAATAAGAAAAAACATGTTATTAGTAAGTTGGTTGGTGGCTGTTAGTTAGGTTAGGATTGTGTGGCAGTTACATGACTGCCTATAAATAAAGTAGGGATGTTGTATTTTAACAGACTGCATGAGATTGAGACTGAATGATAATAACAGAAGCGCAGTGCACAGTTCCTTTGACCTCTTTATTTCTCTCCCCTATCATCTCTATTCTGTTTACTTCTCTCTGTCCCTTTCTTGCTGTTTCTTTCTATATTTCTTTCTATACTGACTATATCCTCTCTATTCTTTCTTTCTGTTTCTTTATCTATGCCACCTAAATTCTATATACTGGTATGAGAGCTAGTTGTCCAAGGCTACTAGACCAGAATCTTTTCACCCATGGACAAAAACAAGATCACAGGAAATGATGTGTGAACTGGAAGAAAGACTTGTTCAAATTGGGCAAAGGCTTGCAAAGATTGATACACTATCTATCATACATGGTGGAGGGCATTTCTAATAAGCTTCAAGAGCTAATGTGCAGAAGGGATGATGCCTCCATCAATTTTGGACATGACCACAGAAATGGACACCACTGTACGTGCCATAAAAATCACTTTCAAGATTTGATGCATCTATGACAGCAAGGCAGGTTGGCAGAATTTAATAATAAGTTTGATGCAATTTCTTCTAATCTCTGCTCATATGAAGCCCTTTTTCTTTGCCTTTCTGTTTCTTAATCTTTCACACCTAGATTCTATGTAAATTTCCTATACAAACGTCTAAAAATAAGAAACAAAGTGAAACAATATGATATTTTTGTAATTAAAAAGTTAAAACAAAAAACCCTTCACAAATATAACAGCCCCTAAAGTCTCTTTTACGTGTTTGTTTAGCATTCAGACATAGAATCCCAATTCCTTATCATATATTCCAAAGAATTGAAAAACTAAAAGAATAGCCTTCCCAAGTCCTAAGTTCTGACTCTTGCACTACTAGAAATTTAAATTCCAAGAAAGCAAAACATATTCAATTTGCATCCTAAATTTAACAATTATCACCAGCAGTAAAGAAAACAGCCGTAGCCACCCAAGTTCAATACCTTGAACACCATATTAGCCACAAACCTGTCCACTCTACTACCTTTGCATCCCTGTCAATCACTATTTCCACAGCCCCAACCACACCAATACAACCCACCCATTCCCATTATCAATACCTCAAACAACTACAAACCTTGCCAGCCGCTGACAAAGTATCGTGCCAACAACTGCAATTCTAGAACTTAACTCCGATTA
Organism: Lablab purpureus; assembly: GCA_030347555.1. Lineage (NCBI taxonomy): Eukaryota > Viridiplantae > Streptophyta > Magnoliopsida > Fabales > Fabaceae > Lablab > Lablab purpureus. Next base: position 62,706,644 of record CM059256.1, on the reverse strand, counting down.
CATTGTTGGATAAGGCAACCTCTAAAATGGTTTCCTTCACCAAGAATTACCGGTCACCAGGTTCATTTAATTAATCAATCAAGGTTATACCAAAAAATTAAAATCGAGTAGCAGGCTCCTTTTTCCAGTACACAATCCAAACACAAAAAGCAATACCAACTCCAAAGCAATAAAATACCTCTCTTTGCGGGCGTTTATCATCCAAATCAGGGCGGTAATTTGGCAAAGGCGCCTTGCTAAACACAAGAACTCTTGCATATTGCCGGCTGCCAAAGTAAAATCCATTCAGAAATGTAACAAATAAATAACCAAACAAACAACATGAACACTAGTTGGAAAATAGGTAGCTACCTATACAAACCCATCCTGGTAGCTAAAGTGGAAAGCTGCTCGAAATCGCGACGGTCCTTCTTCTCTCTGGACACCACTTCTTGTTCGTCTTTGGAGCGCATAAGCATGGTCAGCTTCCATCTCCACTCGTCAATGTTCTCGAGCGTTGAATCACCCTAGCAATAACAAACACATTAAAAAGAACGAACGGAAGCAACTGTGCGTCTGATAGGGAATGGAAAGTGACGAACCACTTGTTGGCTCTGAGAGAGAGAAGACGCGAATTCGACATCGGAATCGTCACTGGACACGTCCTGGTACGCAAAACGACCGTAGCTGGAGCTGCGCTGGTGCCAAAACGGCAACGTAACGGTCCCCTGTCGCGCGGCGGTCCTCGGGCGCGTGACGTTGACGACTTGAAGCGCGGTGGAGGAGGAGCGGAGGCGAATGGCAGTGCGGTGAAAAGGAGTGGTGGAAATGGATGGAAACAAAGGTCTAGAAGGACTGCAGCGAAACCGCGACATGGTTTTGAATCTGATGAAACCCTGAAATATGCCGGAATATGCCATTGGCATGGTGGTGGTGGTGGTGGTTCAGTTGAGAGAGAGGTTGCACTGCGCAGACACACGCTTCTGCATCCCTAAACCCACACTATTTATATCTTATCTTTGTTACATAAAATCAAATTTAACTGTAAAATAAAAGAGAATATGTTCAGTGTTAATTTTTTAATCTATAATAATTACTTAAAAATAGTATTTACCACAGTTTATTATTGAATATAATTTTATTTTTTGTGCATAATTAAATTCAAAATTTTAATATTTTTATAACTTTGATAATAAAAATGTACATAATCACTCCATCTGCTAGTTAATTTGAAGACAAAAATTGTTACCAATGAAATTTGAATAGAAAAATCACGACTTTGTTAGAAGAAAAGTTGAGATGCATGCAAAAGAAAAGTTGTAGATTTAATGCAATGTTAAAAGAATTGTTATGTTTAATTTTTATTTTTAAGACAATCTCATGTCATGTTAATAAAAGATTACTTTTAAATATAGGTTTTAATTTTACTATGGTTAAAATTTAAAGCATTTCCAATAAAACGGATATAAATTTGAGATATAAGTCTTATAAACAAATATTTGATGAAGACACTACAAGTTTGTATTTTTTATTTATACTTCAATTTTTTTACAACTTAAAAAGTTTATCTATTACATTATCTAAGATTAAAAATGATTTTTTCAGTTTTAATATTCAATATATTAAATTTAATATTATCTCCGTATCACAGTATATTTAAATAAGATTTTTTTATAAGATTCTTGTATGACTCAAAATATTTTGTATAACTCTTATATAAAAAATGTTAGTAGTTTTGTGTTCAACCTAAATAATAACTTGGATGTCTTAAAAAAATAAAAAACGAGATATTCATAATACAAGTGAATGAAAAAAAAAATTGATAAAATTTTCTAAATTATTTTTCGTTTAAATTTGTTTTTTATCTTTGAAATTGAGAAAATTATTTTCTTTGGATCTTTGATTACAATTACTTTAATTTTTAATTTTGTAAAATGTGATTTTTAATTTATTCAATAGATAATAATAATAATATTGAAATGTGACAACAATAATTTACTGAATCTTATTATCTAAATTTAATTAAGTGACATCACTTCTTAAAATTAATTAAAAATTTCAATATGTTTTTAATCTTTTAAAAAGTTTCTTTTAATACTTCTATTAGAAAAATCATTTTTAATTATTTGATTTTATGTAAGATTATTTTTAGTCTTTAAAGTTAGATAATGTTACTAACATAATATGGAAAATTGTGATTTACTTAATGTATGCTTTTTCAAGTTAATTTTTTGTTAATTTCCACATGATTTAGAATAACAGTATTTTAATGAACAATTCTAAGAAATAAAAATAACATTTTACAAAGTTAAAAACTAAAATATTAAAAATTAATAATTTATCAACCAGATAAAATAATGTCCCAATTTAAAAGATTAAAATTATATTCAAATATTTATCTCTTTCATGAGAAAATAAAGTATATATTTTGAAGCATGCAATTCTATTTTTTTAACTCTCTCAATTAGTCTGTTATGTATATAATTTTTTTTATGTTTTAAATATTTTTATTTGTCATTCTAGTATGTTTATAGGTTTCAAATAAGTTAGGAGATATTAGGTCTCACAGGCAAGTATTTTTTAAAGATAATATTATCATATTAATTTTTAAAGCCAACAATACTTAGTTCACTTTGTTATCCCAACACTTGTAATCATTAAGTGAAAGAGTTCTCAGTTACTCTGTTATTTTAATTTAGTTTTTAAAAGTGATAAAAATATTAATAATTTGAAATATTTCATATCAATAAAAAAACAAATTTCTCATGATTGAACATTAGTGTCACTTTTTTTTATTTAAAGTATATTGGAGTGATAAACAAATAATGACACAAAAAATCATTTTTAGTTAATAATATTCACATATATATATATATATATATTTATATATTAATTTAAATTATAATAAGTAAATAATCAATAAATTGTTTTTTTAGATTTAAATACCTCAAAATTTATAATTTAATTTTTAGGTTTCCTTGAAAACTTAAAAAAATTATGGGAAGTATTCATATTTTTGTGAACAAGTTAAAATTATGAGCATGAGAAAATATGACTTAGTTGTCTTAATAAATTATTTAGAAAAACAAAAAATAGAAGAAAAAAAAACCCTAGGCTTCGCTAGAAAAGAGAAAAATGTAACTGCAAAACCCCCCTTCCTAAAGTTACTCTGAAAGAACGCATCTTCACTCTTTCTCTTCCTCTTCCCCCCACACACTCTTTTTTCAAATCTAGGGTTTGCTCTGCGTTTAGGGTTTCTCGCTCTCCAATAACCAATGGCGGCAGTCGCAGCTCCCCAGCATCGATCCTCCAAGACGGAGTCCTACGTCGACAACAAGCGCAAGGAGGACATCCGCCACGCCAACATCGTGGCCGCACGCGCCGTTGCCAACGCCGTGCGCACTAGTCTCGGCCCCAAGGGCATGGACAAGATGATCTCCACCTCCTCCGACGAGGTTATCATCACCAACGACGGCGCCACCATCCTCAACAAGATGCAGGTTCTCCAGCCCGCAGCAAAGATGCTCGTCGAGCTCTCCAAATCTCAGGACTCCGCTGCTGGCGACGGTACCACCACGGTTGTTGTCATTGCTGGCGCCTTGCTTGAGCAGTGTCTCCTCCTCCTCTCTCACGGCATCCACCCCACCGTCGTCTCTGACTCCCTTCACAAGGCCGCCGTCAAGGCCGTGGACGTCCTCACCGCCATGGCTGTCCCCGTGGAGCTCTCCGACCGCGACTCGCTCGTGAAGTCCGCCAGCACCTCTCTCAACAGCAAGGTCGTGAGCCAGTACTCCACGCTCCTCGCGCCTCTCGCCGTCGACGCTGTTCTTTCCGTCGTCGATTCTGCCAAGCCCGACATGGTTGACCTCCGCGACGTAAAGATCGTGAAGAAGCTTGGCGGAACCGTCGACGACACCGAGCTCGTGAAAGGGCTCGTCTTTGACAAGAAGGTTAGCCACGCCGCTGGGGGACCCACCCGCATGGAAAACGCCAAGATCGCCGTCATCCAGTTCCAGATATCGCCGCCGAAAACCGACATCGAACAGAGCATTGTGGTGAGTGATTACACTCAGATGGATAGGATTTTGAAGGAAGAGCGTAGTTATATCCTTGGCATGATTAAGAAAATCAAGGCAACTGGCTGTAATGTGTTGTTGATTCAGAAGAGTATTTTGAGGGATGCTGTTACTGATCTGTCCTTGCATTACCTTGCAAAAGCTAAGATTTTAGTGATTAAGGATGTGGAGAGGGATGAGATTGAGTTCATTACCAAGACCTTGAATTGTTTGCCCATTGCTAATATTGAACATTTCCGCGCCGAGAAGTTGGGTTATGCTGATCTTGTGGAAGAGGTTTCTCTTGGGGATGGGAAGATTGTGAAGATTAATGGTATCAAGGAGATGGGGAAAACAACTACTGTGCTCGTTCGTGGTTCTAATCAGCTTGTGCTTGATGAGGCGGAGCGGAGTTTGCACGACGCTTTGTGTGTTGTTAGGTGTTTGGTTGCCAAGAGGTTTCTAATTGCTGGCGGTGGAGCGCCGGAGATTGAGCTTTCCAGGCAGTTGGGTGCCTGGGCTAAGGTGTTGCATGGGATGGAGGGTTACTGTGTGAGGGCTTTTGCTGAGGCACTTGAAGTTATTCCCTATACTCTTGCGGAGAATGCTGGTTTGAACCCCATTGCCATTGTTACTGAACTGAGGAATCGGCATGCACAGGGTGAGATAAATGCTGGGATCAATGTGAGGAAGGGTCAGATTACCAACATCTTGGAGGAGAATGTGGTGCAGCCCCTGCTTGTGAGCACAAGTGCGATTACCTTGGCAACTGAGTGTGTGCGGATGATTTTGAAGATTGATGATATTGTAACTGTGAGGTAGAGTTGATTGAACAATGAGACATTTGGTTGGAGAGAAACTGAATCATCCATTATCTATTTTGTCTTTCCTGCTTCAATTTTATGTTGTTAGGTTATGTTCTTTCTAGCGACTTTGGTTAAGGTATTTTGACTTACGTTGGCTGCTGCTGTTTTACAATTTTGAATGTCCTTATGGATACTTGCTCGAGTCCTCAGATTCAGAAGCCCTTCTTAATGTGTGTGGGAGTTTAGTTGATAATTTTTATCTGAATGTCACTATCGATTGTGTTCGTGCGTATTCCTTACCTTAGACATACTTGTATATCTTGCGTCTGTATGTGGCTTTGAGAGAATGATTGCTTATTGAAATACATAATTTTAATATCTTTGTAATTTTATGGATTATGTAACTCTTGGTCTGTTATAGGAAGCGTCGCAAACTTATCATTGTTCATGAATTGATGGAATATGATTAAGTTATATTTGAAATTTTAACCATCTGATGATGCGATGGAATCTGAATGTCTATGCTTTGGAGAATCCATTAGTTGCTGAGTTTTCTCCAAATGATTTTGAATTATTGCTGTTGATCGCACTGGAAATATTGTATTTAGTATGTAAATTTAGATATACTTGCCAGTGTGTAATGTTATGCATATGGCCTGTTGCCACCAAATAGATTTGTGTCTTTCAACGGTGATTTATCGTACATCAACGAGTGCCGCACGTGGATTTGTGCGCTGTTTCAAACATGCTTTTGGTCTTGTTACTGAAACTTGTTTTTTCTTCACTTGAACCTTCGAGTCTAATGTGACTGTATTTTAATGAAATACGAGAAAAATTACTTAATCCTATGCGAAATGCAGCAAACAATCCATAATTTATCAGTGGTCGTGCAGCCACTCTTTGCAAGAAGTGTGGAACGTGATTGTTGTATCTGTTAAAGGAGATGTTTATGAATTTCAGAAGCTGCATCAGCTTCTTTATTAATGTCCCCTTCTGTTTTATTTTTCTTTCTTTGGTTTCGCCCCATGAGACTAGGCAGGGATGAAGCTACATATTAAAATTGAAAAAAAGATGAGACACTGTACTGGTAAAAACATGGTCTGCACTTTCTAGTTCATCGATAGTAATTAATAATTAAATATATATATTTAAATGTTATATAATATATCAAATTATGAATTGATATAAAGTTTATCTAGAGGATAAATTAATATAAAAAAAATGTGTTCTACAAGGTAAAATAAATATTAAAATAACAATTCGTTTAGGAACTTTATGTATGTCTTAAAAATGTTTTTTGATTAAATAATAATAAAAGGCTTAAGCTTTCTTTTAGAGAGAAAAAATTCCAATTCAAACCCATCTTCTGCCATCGGTTTTTATCAATTTTGGAATGGTTTGTTATCCTCCATTCATGGTTAACAAATTGTGTACATAACTCCACGGTCTCAGAATGGTTTGGCATCTTCTGTTGATGGATAACAAATTGTCTACATAACTCCAGAGTTTTAGAATGTTTTGCATATTTCATTGATGGTTAACTAGTTTTGGTATATTTCAGTAAGAATTAGGGCTGCCATGACAGCAACTGTAAAGGTTTGGAAGACAGCAACAAATTCCGAGCCACCCTTTTAAATACACCATGTTTGGAGAGATATGACAATGCCGGATAACCCATATCCCTGGAAAATGGGTCATAGAAGAATGAATAAATTGAATTGACTTTATACTTGCATGCTGTAGGGAGCCCATGATTCATATTAATCATGATTCATATTAATCAGATTTAGCGTACAGGCAGGCAGATAACTTATCTTACAGCAACCTTTAAAATTCAAGATTGAAAGAAAATGCTGTCATTGAAAGTTGATGGTCGAAAGTGATAGACAACATCCTTTGACCTTAACCTTTGGTCTTGAGCCTGATAAGTTTGTGCTTGTGTACCAAACCTTCGTATCTTCAGTAAGTTCGGTGAATTAAATTACAAGTGTCATGCCAAAGCTTCAAAATTTGGAGGAAAAAAAGTTAAGATTGTCATAAACCCAATCAGCTTCATGGTGTTTAAAAATTGAGCTCAAAGAATATAAAATCCTGTAAAGCTTTGACAGCTAAAACCCTTACATTAACTCAAGCAAACTAGAGACAATTTGAAGTTGGCGACGATGCTGAAGAAGAGGAGACCGGATATCCTTCAACAAAATATTTCAGTTTTTCTATTTCACCAGTCGCATCAAACCATTCAGTAAGAATCTCCATGGTTATATAATCAGGACTGCATGCGTCTTCAATCATTCTGTCCATCAGTTCAAATGCTTTTTGCAACATTTTCTTATCCCGAACTCCCTTGAAAATAGCATTATAAGTTGTTGTATTAGGTCGAACTCCCTTTATTTTCATGTCATCCATCAAAGAAACAGCTCTTTCTACATTGCTATTCTTGCACAGAGCATCTATTAAGATGTTGTAAATCACAGTGTTTGGAGGAACCTTAGATGTAGAACACATTTCCTCAAATATTTTCATGGCCTCGTCGACATTCTCCTTTAAACAATATGCATGTATAATTGCTCCATACGTGACAACAGAAGGCTTAAGACCCTCTTTAATCATCCTTTTCATCACCTTGCTAGCAGTTGCAAAATCTCCAATTTTACCAAGGTAGGAAACCAAAGTGTTATAGGTTACAGTATCAGGCTTAACCCCAGTTTCTTCCATTTCATTAAGCATTTCATAAACTCTTTCCAGCTTCTTCTTCTTACAGAATCCACTGATGAGGACATTATAGCAGGTTACATCAAGACCAAACCCCGCCTGCTTCAACCTTGACACAACTACACTGGCATCATCCATCCTTCCAGCAGTGCTTAAACCAGATATCAAACTATAGTAAACAATTGCATCTGGAGAGCATCCAGAACTCAACATCTCATCGAAATATTGCATGGCCTTATCAATATTATTCACACCACAGAAGGCCGATATCAGCGCCGTATAAGTAACAACATTTCCCTTCAACCCCTTTCCTTTCATCTCATTGAAAAACTCAACTGCGTTGTGGACCTTTCCATGTTTACACAAACCATTAACCAATGTATTGAGGGTGACCACACTTGGCTGAACTCCTTCCTCAACCATCTGACTATATAGCTTGCGAGCCTTACCAATCTTACCAGCTTTGCAGAACCCGTCAATCAAGCAATTATATGTAATGGCATTTGGCCTACTTTGCTTCTTGGTTTTCATCTCTTCTAACAAACTCAAACCATGCTCCTCCCTCCCAACTTTACAAAGCCCATCAATCAAAGTATTAAACAAGACCACATCAGGCTCAACAACAACCCTATTATTACCTTTTCCTTTGCCTCTCATCTTATCAAACACCTCCAGTGCCTCATCAATCCTCCTAGCTTTGCACAAATGATTAACAAGAATCCCAAAGGTCACAACACTGGGCATTATCCTCATCTCTTCCATCTCTGCCATCAGTTTATTCATCCTCTGAATGTCCCTCTCCCTTCCCAACCCAGATAACAGAGCATTGCAGGACGCAGCTTCAATCGCAACTGCACCCCCTAATTTCATCACAACATGCAAAAGCTCCCATGCGAGACCATTCTTCCGGTGCCGACACAGCTTGGTTATCATTTGGGTAAGCTTAAAGGCATCAGGGAAAACCCCATGCTCACACAGCTTGGTAACCAACCCCACAATTTCCTCATCAGCAAAGCTTCTTCCATGGCACTCCTGTTTCCTCAACTCCCCAAAAACAACTTCACCCGTGAAATCATCGGGAGGAGAATCAGAATCCCGTTCAAGCATTTCGTCAAGCACGTTGAGCGCATCATTAGTGCAACCCGATTTAAACAACCCCTTCAGCAACTCGTTGCAAATTCGAGAACTTTTGGAGGAAGAGTCCAGCTCCTTGAACAGAAGAAGCGAATCTTCCACCATTTGGGCCTCCCCTAGGCACTTCAAAAGGAGGTAAGCAGATTCCGAAGTGAGAGCAATGTCACCACAATTGGATTTTCGGTAATTATGAAGCATGAGAAGCTCTTTCTGTGAATTTGGGAGCTGCGCAGCGAGTTCAAGAGCGCCTTGGAACACAAAAGAGAGGGCGTGGTGGTGCTCTGTTCTTTCTCTGAGGTAATTGATAAAATCAAGGGCTTTGGGAATGGAATTTAAAAGAAGAGTGATTTGGGCAAGATGGTGTGAGGCGTCGAAGAGAAAAGGACGAAGCTTATCGTAGTCCCAATGATTGGGTGGGTTTTGAAGAAGTTCCACAACTTGGGTCATTGTTGATTCGGCGTCGTTTGGCAAAGAAGGAGAGGATGAATCGCTGTGGCAGCGCCGCAGAGAGGAAAACGTGGACGGAAGCAGCCGGTGGAGGCGGCGGAGGCGGAGGAGCTTTGATTGCACCAACATTGTTTGGAAATATTCCGGCGCCGGTGGCCAACGCGGAGGAGTCTGGTTTCTCTGCTTCCAATCACGAATGACAGCAGACACAATTAAGAAAACTAAATAACAATTTTGCTTATATTATGTAATTATCATTTAGCATCTATTTATTTTTAGTATCAACTAAGAAGATCACTTTTTTAATTCTTAATTTTTGTAAATGTTTCAATTTTATCTTTGTCGTCAATTTTCTTTTAAAAAAAAATAAAGATTGCAGACTAAATATGAAGGGAAAAAAAGAACTACAAGATTAAAAATGAACAATATATATTATTACACTAAATTATATTAAGTGTCTTTAGGAACAAATGTTATGCAAAGATATTATGTTCTATTATTTTGCATGTTAGTATAAAATCAATTATTTAACATTTATGTTTAATCTTGTGTGATGTAAAGTATAAGGTTGTGTTGGTGTAGTGTTTTTGAAATAATTAGTGAAGTTATGTTATGTTTTAATAAAGTTTTTTAATTAGTTTCTAACTTTTATTCTTTTTACTAACTGGAAGCTCATTCGATTTTATTAATAAATTTATTTTTTTACTAGTAGTTTATAGCATTTTTTTATAAGTTATTTAAAGTATCCATATTTTTAAACATTAGTTATTACTTTTTCATTTTTAAACTATTTAATAATTTATTTAATATTCAAAAGATAAGGCATGTTTATAATATATATCACTTCCTTTACAGCTTTTTTTACAAGTTAAAGCCTATTATCTTTTATATAATCTTGTATATATACTTAAAAAATAATAAAATATAAAATGTGAAATATATTATGTGATAGATGATGTTTAGTCTGTCACATACACATATCATCTGATAGACATATGATGCATATCAGATTTTAATGATTCTTGTTCAAATCACATGCATAATTAATATTAACTTTAACAAATATTCTTGATATATAAAAACATTCTTCTAAACGTTTAAGATTTAAAGTATGAAAGTTATTTCACGTTTTCTAAAATAGAATTAAAGTTGTTTTAGTTTATGAAATTTATGAGATATATAGTTTATCAACTCTTCTAAGTAACAAAATTTAGTGTGTTATGATTGAGATGTGATTAAGATAAATGGTAAACTAATAATAAAAAAAATTATATTAAGTTAAATAAATTTTAATTTTAAAAACATAACCTAACCTAATGTATTTTTGTAAAAAAAGTTTGAATTGTTTCAACGTGACTTAATATCTTACATAACTATCTAAAAATGCAATCTTTTTTATTATCAACTTTTTTTTCTCTATTTTAATAATGCTATATAATTATATGTTAATATTATTATTTATATTATGCTATAAATAGAAATGAGGAGTGGATTTGCAATACACAAAGAAAACAAATTTTGATTATAAAAACAAAATTGTAACCCGTCTCATGATTAAATTTCATAAGATGGATATCACTAAATCATAATATAATTTATATGTAAATAAAGAATTAAAATATATATTCCAAATATAAGTTTTTTTTTACTATATTTGTGTCATTAAAGTAAAATAGGAAATAAAAAATTATCCTTTAAATAAAACCACAATATGTGAAACTTTAGTTAATATATGTAATTTTATTGTCAATATTCTCATCAAAATATCTCTTTTATGTATCAATATTAGATTCATGGATTAAAGACAAAACAATTTTCTTTAACTTTTTAAAAATAAATAACAATATCACACTTGAATAATTGACAGAAGTATTCATATCTTTACATTATACATTTTTACTAATAAAAATAAAAATAATATAGCATATAATAACGAAATTTATAGTCAAATAATTCAATTAATATTAAATAATTTATGAAAAGAGTATAAAATAAATTTTAGAACCTTAAATAATTTGAGGCTAAGACAAATGTCTCATTTGTCTGTAATGGCTGGGATCTGTGTTATATCAGGCATGGTCGGTGGGGGCCCCACAGCGCACGCGAATCATATGATCACTGGAATTGACCTATTCTTTATGTTAGTTAGAGATTAATTTTTTAAACGAGTTTATCTGATTAAATGTTAAATATATTTTAAATTAATTTATCTTATTATTACATTCGTTTATATAACATGAATATATAGATAATGATTAAATTTAAACTTAATATTTTTTAATAATAAATAAAAATATTTTTAGAAAAAATAAAAAATTCTTAAATATCATAAAAAATTATTTACACAAATTTATAAAGTATAAAAATAAAATAAATCTAAAATTTAATTAAAAAATAAAACACAATTTTAATAAATAATTCAAAAATTAAAAATATATTTAATCTATATTTTATTTAAGACATCAAACTTTAATTTTTCTCATCATAACACAGGATTAGAATAAGTTTAACTAATTAAAATTAAAAAAAAAATAGCCGCGTGATTTTAAAGTTGACTATCACTATTTTTCCACAGCACCGACACACCAATAAAATAATAATATTAAATGTAAAATATTACATAATATAAGTTTTTAGTTGTTTTTTTGTATAATGCAATAGTGAAAATATGGTATGAGTTTATTATAAAAAAACAAGTTGTGAATGAAAAAAAGAGTGAAGGTGGCATTGATGTGCATGTGCATGGTATCAAAATTGATTTCGATCATCCTCTGGGAACCTACACAAGTAAGTTCCTATTATATGTTGTTCGGTGACAACTGTAACTTAGTTGTCGGGGCATTACTCTTTCTCACACTCCAAACCCTAATACCCAAACAAACACAACCTAACCATATTCTCATTTTCACTTTTTCCCTTTAACCTAAACCTTGCTTTTCCTTAGCGTTAACCTTAGTCAAAGCACAATTGTTTTTCTTCCTTTTATTTAATTCAGCCCACAAAATAATACATGCAATTACAATTAATAATGTAATTCACCAATCACTATCTGCTACTTCTTCCTTCCCATTAATTCATATATCATTGTTGGGGCCTCTCTTTGGGATAGATCCATCACAGAACACAAACACAAACATTACACGCACAACAACACCAACATCAACGTTGTTTTGTTAGATTGGTTAGAATGCATCATGCGAAGACGGACTCCGAGGTGACAAGCCTGGACGCGTCGTCCACCACAAGGTCTCCTCGTCGGGCAGTGTACTACGTTCAGAGCCCTTCCCACGATGGAGAGAAAACGACGACGTCGTTGCATTCAACGCCTGTGCTCAGCCCCATGGGTTCTCCTCCTCACTCTCACTCCTCCTCCAGCCGTTTCTCCGGTTCCCGCAAGATCAACAGCCACCACAACCGCAACCACAAGCTACCGTGGAACAAGGACATCGATGTCATCGAAGAAGAGGGTCTTCTCCAAAACGAAGATCGCCACCGCGTTCTCTCTCGCCGATACTATTTCCTCGCCTTCGTTCTCGGCTTCTTCCTCCTCTTCTCTCTCTTCTCTCTCATCCTCTGGGGCGCTAGCAGACCCATGAAGCCCAATGTCCTCATCAAGGTTCGCTTTCTTGGCAATTCTTATTCTTTTTTCTTCCTCTGAAATGGGTTTTCGATTTTACCTTCTGGGTGGTCGTTTCGCAGAGCATAAAATTTGACCATCTCAGAGTCCAAGCCGGTTCCGATTCCACCGGCGTGGCCACCGACATGATCACCATGAATTCCACCGTCAAATTCACTTATCGCAACACTGGAACATTCTTCGGGGTCCATGTCACATCCACTCCTCTGGATCTGTCCTATTCAGAAATTGTAATTGCCACCGGAAATGTAAGACTCACATGGATTAATTCCTTTAACTTTATTATGTACATTAATTAGTGTGTGTGACTTTTCCAAAAATGAATTTGATCTGAATTGGTTGATGCAGCTGAAGAAGTTTTATCAGTCAAGGAAGAGTCAGAGATTGGTTAGTGTGGCAGTGATGGGGAACAAGATCCCTCTTTATGGAAGTGGTGCTAGCTTGAGTAGCTCAACGGGTATGCCGACGGTGCCTGTGCCATTGAGATTGAGCTTTGTTATTCGATCTAGAGCATACGTGCTTGGGAGATTGGTGAAGCCAAAGTACTATAAGAGGGTTGAATGTTCCATCAATTTGGATCCCAAGAAGATCAATGTTTCACTTTCCCTCAAGCATTCTTGCACATATGATTGATTGAGTGGGAAGTGGGGAAAGGAAGAAGCAGCACATGGTAAAGAGCATAGAAAATTATAATAAAAAGATTAGTAGTTGTTATGATTGGTTGGTTTTTTTGGGTGAGAAAGTAATGTGGATACAGCTCACAGGGCAGGATCTGAATGACATGTTCTTTTGGACTTTTTTGGCTGCCCCCAACAGGTATATGCACACCATGGATGGATACAGAAGATAATTAAAGACATGTTGGATTCTTTTTTCAAATAATTTTGTCCCATGTAAAAGGTTGTTTACTTAATTTTAATGCTGTAGTTTCATTTTATTGAGGTAATTATAGCATAATTATAGCCGCCATAAATTTGACCCTTTTTTACTGATTATTAGTTTGTGATCTATATTGGCTAAGCTCCATAACCTCCACGCCATCAAAGTAAATGTTGTTAAATTAAAACCACACTTTGCTGGTACATAAAATGGTTGATTCATTAAAAACAGATAAAATATTCTATAATTCAGTAAAATTAATGAAAAAATCTTACAAAGCAAATGTTTGGATTTTATTACATATGTGTAGAGTGTCCTAAAGATATACTCTGCACGTGACATCACACGTGTTAAATATTTTTAATTAGTACTAATCAGAAGTCTTAATAACACTGCTAGTACTTAGCAATATTAGTAATTAATTAGTAAATTTATTAGTAGAAGTAATTTAGAATTAAATGATAATATAAAAAGCCTTTGCATCCTACTTTCATGAACTGTTTTCTCAATAAAAGCTGGGGCGGTTTTAAAATTAGTAACAAAATTAATTTTAAAATGATAGGAAATATTATTTTGAGTTTTTTAAAATATAAAAAATAAATTAAATTCTTTATAAGATATGAAATCAAATGTAAATTAAAAGAGAATGGGCCGAATCCGTAATTTTGGCCACTATTTTGATCTTTCGTTTCTGAAATTTCGTGGAGGGTGGAAAGTCTCTGCATCTTCGAGACCAAAAGTCGCATTTTTATCTGTCACCACACTTTCTCTCTTAATATATGAGTTGTATTGAATTGTAAGTGTGGTCGCTTTCTTTGGTGTAGAAGATTTGGCGGGTGCAACAATCAACCACGATTCAGCTTCTACAGCCATATCCTCAACACTTCACCGTGCCGCTTCTAATCTCATCCCAAGTTTTCTTCATTACTTTCTTATGATTTTGTTGCTGAGGTTTTTGCTTCTAGTTTCAACTTGAGAACCCCACAGCAGCTTGTACTCCATTTTTGTATTGGTTTTTGCAAGGAACTTGTGCTGGCTGCCTCTGTAGTTATTCCTCCAGATACTATTATGGTCAAAGATTACAGCTTTAAATTATTGACCCCTATTTCTGATCAATCAACTGCCATCTGCACAATATAGATTGAGTTTTTGCTTTTGCTTTTGTTATTCGTCTCGTCTTGTTGAAAAAAGAAACACCCTAAAATATTTTTAATAACTCGAAACTGTCACAGCTCCACTATCATGTAAAGAAAATATTATTATTGTAATCGTTATAAATAAATAAAAAATTGTAAAGAAGTATTGATGGGAAGCCCCGGATTCAGAAATCACAATAATGGGCAGCAGCAGCAACGGTTAGGCATAACAGAACCCATCTCATTGGGTGGACCTACTGAGTATGATGTGATCAAGACACGTGAACTTGAGAAGGTTCGGATTATTGTGATTTTTTAAAATTTTTGAGCTTTTAAAATTGTTACTGTGCTGAATATGGATTTCTGGATGTTCAGTACTTGCAAGATGCTGGCTTGTACGAGAATCAGCAGGAGGCAGTTAGTAGGGAGGAAGTACTTGGCAGGCTGGACCAGGTTGAATTTATTCTGTGAATTGCTCTTTTCAATCTGTGTGATCCCCATAACAAGGAAACTGAGGACGTGCTATTAAAATGAGTTAGATTGTGAAAATTTGGGTCAAAACCATTAGTCGTGCAAAGGGACTAAATGAAGAACTGGTGCTAGAAGCAAATGCCAAGATTTTCACTTTTGGCTCGTATCGACTTGGGGTATGAGGCTGCTTTATCTTCCAAATCTTTCCTTTTTGCATGCACATTCATGCAGGTGTACTTTTGTCATCTTCGCATTGTGCACTTTATGCAATATTTGAACATCTATGAACCAGGATTGTGTTGTGATATGACAAGTTGTTCCTGTAGATGAATTATGTTGTATTTATATCTTATTCTATGTCATTCAATGTTCAAAATTGTGGACCAAAAAATGCAAATATTAGTTACAGCTCCAATATATTTATTGCAATCGTTTTTTTTCATTATTTTACCATTTTCATTCAAATTTTGTAGGTACATGGCCCTGGAGCAGATATAGACGTTCTTTGTGTGGGGCCAAGACATGCATCCAGAGATGTATGATAATTAGTACCATTTTTTGGTTTAAGTATAGGTTTTCAGGCTATATATTCCACCAGCTAAACTGTTATTTGAATTGGCCTTAGGAAGATTTCTTTGGTTCGCTGCATAAGATGCTATCTGAGATGTCTGAAGTAACAGAGTTGCACCCTGTGCCTGATGCTCATGTACCAGTGATGAGGCTCAAGTTCAATGGCGTTTCAATAGATCTTCTTTATGCAAACTTATCTTTGTGGGTTATTCCTGAAGTGAGTGGTTTAAGCAAGATTAGTAGGTTGAAGCTGTTCCATTTGACACATTTTGTAAACAAATCTTCTTCGTGTGTCACCTGCTCCCTGTATTGTCTTGCCTTCATTTTGCTTGAATCTAGTTTAGAGTATAAAATGTATTTTACATATTATTTGGTTCTTAGTAATACTGGTTGCTGTTCGTGGGACAGAACTTGGATATATCACAGGAGTCAATATTACAAAATGTAGATGAGCAAACTGTCCGTAGTCTTAATGGTTGTAGAGTGACCGATCAAGTCTTGCGTTTGGTTCCAAATATTCAGGTAGTGCATATAAATTTTGAAGAGTTTATATGTTCACTCTTTTTTGGCTTCCCTATCATTAATTCTTTGTTTCTGAAGTGCAGAATTTTCGTACAACATTGAAGTGCATGAAGTTTTGGGCAAAGCATCGTGGGGTTTATTCGAATGTGTGACAGAGATCTTACTCTAGATTACTTGTTTGGTGTTCTTTCTCTGTTTCGGCTCCAACTTCTTCACTATTATTTATAAAGTTTAATATACTAATTTGTCCACTATTTTTGGGTTGGTTTCAATTTTGTCCCACTCTTTTTTAAAATTCTCAATTAAGTCTTCTTTTTTTTAAAAAAATATCAATGCTGATGGTGGACTTTGAGTCGAACATGGTGAACAGGTAGGCATACATGGTGAGCATGCTGGTGGCGGTGCCAGAGGGCCGCACTAGTGGAGGAAGGTGGCGCTGGTGGTGGTTGAGATTGTTGAGGTCGGAACGTAGATGCAGAAGGAAACGGCGGTGGTTATTCTGTTACAGGTGTACGAGGATAGATATTATTTGGAGCAACACAGTTAGCTTCCCCAGTGCTTGAAGGGCCAAATCTGAAGTACTGGGCCACCTGACATGAGTGAGTGTGGGTGATAGATATTATCTGGAGCAACGCAGTTAGCTTCGCGTGATGTATAACTACCTATACCCAATAACAGGACAACACAGAGATGCCATTTCCTCCCAAAATATATCTTCTCATTTGTATGATTTTATAATGTTGCTGTGAATGTGAGGGTTGATGGTATTGACTGGCGAGAATGGGGAAAATGGATTTGCCTTGGATAGTACGATGAATGGTATGAAAGAGTTTGTGGAGATAGAAGGAAGACATCTAATTGAGAATTTTAAGAATAGTGGGAAGAAATTGAGATAAACCAAATAATAATGGAATATTAAGCCTATTTCTAATGTTGTGATTTACACTTGCATATTCCAATTACTAAATGGGCAGGTTACAGGTTTTCTTGGCGGTATAAACTGGGCGTTGCTTGTTGCACTAATATGCCAGCTATTTCCTAATGCACTGCCCAATATGTTAGTGTCTCGATTCTTCAGGGTATATACTAAGTGGCGTTGGCCAAATCCAGTAATGCTTTGTGCTATTGAAGAGGGATCACTTGGACTTCAAGTTTGGGATCCTAGAAGATATCCCAAGGATAGATTCCATCTAATGCCAATAATTACTCCTGCTTATCCTTGCATGAATTCTAGCTACAATGTGTCGTCGAGTACATTGCGTATTATGATGCAGGAATTTCAGCGGGGAAATGAAGTATGTGAGGTATGGTTCTTTATTTATAAAATGGTTAGACATGATGTATGGTTTCAAATTTGTTTTGGAAAACATGTGGCACAATGAAGGACCAAGTCCTAAAAACAGAACTATACATCTAAAGAAGCAGGAGGAGGAAAAATAACCTCACCCTAGCAGGTGAATCCAAATTTTCTGTACTTACTAAAGATTAAATATCCATTTAGCAAGCTCAATCTGTGTTTTACAGAGTTTGTTTCCAAATCACCCCAAATCTTACTGCAGACAGTTATGTTCTGTTTGATACTCTGACCAGTCTCGTTTTATGTCTGCTCTGCTTCATCAAAGGCCAGTTCATTAGAATAACTGTTCTACAGAATTAATTTCTTGCATATGCTACTCTCCATAGTTCAGCCATATATGAGCTATACTAGAAAGATCCACGTTTATATATAATTGGGGAACAACTCTCATTATATAAGTTAGACTTTTGAGGTTGAGTTAAATCCAAATCCACGTTCTAAAACCGTAACTCAGTTTATCCTAAATTTCTTATTGTTACACCTACCCTATTTTCTACACACTAGATCCAAATAGTAATAGGCTTGAGATTGTGTATTGGAAAAATACCCAAGATAATATATGTAAGTAAGGACAATCCTTTTGGAGTTAAGTTAAACTTAAATTGTTACTAGTTATGTTATTGTGTCACCTAGTAGGTCTTGGTATGAGTTGGCTTTATGTTTTTACCAAAATGGTATGACCTTAATTGAATTGAAGCTTTTGTTAAGAGAAAGAATGCTATTATTATACCCTTAATATAAGTGTTGGGTTCTTCAAGTGGATGTGGAGAGTTGATAGATTTGGTAGATTCAATGAGTCATAAGTTAATCTATGAAAAGATCTAATGCCACTTCTAACTCAAAACTTTAAAGAAATGAGTTTGTGTGTGTTTTTTCTTAAATATTACTCATCTCACTTATTTTCATATAATGTGGAACTCTCAACGCCATACTTGAATTCTTCTCATATAGAATTGAAGTTTTCGTGACGAGACGAGACTCATGGTCATTGTTAGGAAACATCAATTTCTTGTAGGCTGTTCATTTTCTTGTATTTGACAGTCTGACTACACTTTTTTGTTAACAATGATTTTTATACTTATTGTGATATTTGAGTTGCTTAATTTTTGTCTGATATTTGTAGGCTATGGAGGCTGACAAGGCTGATTGGGACACTCTTTTTGAACCGTATCCCTTTTTTGAAGCTTATAAGAATTATTTGCAGATAGACATATCAGCGGAGAATGCTGACGATCTCAGAAAATGGAAAGGCTGGGTTGAGTCTCGCCTGCGCCAGTTGACGTTGAAAGTATGACATTGTTTAATGTTTGTTGTTCTACATATCTCTTTGTTTCCATGTAACCTAGTTTAACTGTTCTCTAAACATCTAGATTGAGAGGCACACCTATGGCATGCTTCAGTGTCATCCACATCCAGGTGATTTTCCTGACAAATCCAGACCTTTCCACTGCTCCTACTTCACGGGACTGCAACGTAAGCAAGGTGTTCCTGTCAATGGTGGTGAACGGTTTGATATAAGACTAACTGTTGAAGAATTTAAGCATTCTGTCAACATGTACACTCTATGGAAACCTGGAATGGATATCCATGTCTCCCATGTGAAACGTCGTGGCATACCCACCTTCGTATTTCCTGGTGGTGTTCGACCTTCACATCCATCTAAAGTAACTTGGGAGAGTAAGCGGAGTTCAGAATTAAGTATTTCTGGCCATGATCAGGAAGAACAGTCTCAAGAAGGTGAAGTTGCTGTATTAGGAGCAAATGATGATAGGAAGAGAAAACTAGCCGGAGATAGTGTGGATAGCTTGAGAAATTTCAAGTCCCTTGCATCTTTGCCTCCCTCAAGCAGGGAAGTTCACGAGGATGGAAATCCTGTTAGCATTGATAGTGGTTGCTATGTGAAATATATTGGTTCGGAAATCAATAGTACTAGTGAACAACAGAGTGAGAAACCTGATTTGGAATCTACAGGGGAATGTCCTGGGGATTGGGAAACCAACGGATCATCTAATTCTAAAGATGCTGAAAAGCCAGCCATTGAGAAGATTATGTGCGGTCCATATGATGCACAGCACGTCTTTCCTGCGGAACCCGATGAGCTTGAAGATGAGTTTGAGTACAGAAATCAAGTCAGAGATTTTGGTGAGAACGTGAAAAACAGCAACTTAGACTCTTCAAACTCAGAGACTGTAGTGGCCGCAGAACCAATTATCCCTAAGAAAGAAACTGCTTCTGCAACTTGTTTATACTCAACCGGTGGCTCAGAAGAGCTCGAGGTATATCATAAATATAAAACATTTTCAATCATTCCGCATCAATCATAGATCATAGAGATACCTGCTTTTCCTTATTGCGGTGAAAAATCAGGTTATTCTGTGTATGGCTGCTTCTTGCTGTTGCTGTTTTTTTTATTAAGTTATATCGGAAAGAATCTGGATGATATTAGGGTAAGAAATTCACCATATGTTTTTAGTAAAGTAAATGAGGAAATATCCCATGTCTATGTAGATTTATCAGTTGTATTATAAGTTTATTAAGCTAGTAAATCTTTTGTAAGGTGAACTTTATCTACTTATTATTATAATCATTTTAAATTGAGTTAAATATTTTTTTTTTCTAATTATTTGTTAAAATTGTATTTCATTAAGATAAATTTTAGATTTATTTCATTTGTATGATAAGATATTTTAAGTTTTTTTTTTATCTTTTTATTTTTTTTTCATAGTTTTCTATTTTAATATGATTTGTTTTTTAAGTTTGTTTAATTTTTTTTTCTTTCTACTTTTTTAGAAATGTTTTTATTTGTTATCGAGCATAATTTACATTAATTTATAAAATATAATGATGAATTTGTTCATGAAATATAATTTTAATAAATAATTTAGAAACTAAAAATATATTTAATTTTTTAAAATTTAATGATTGAGTTATATTTTTAACTTTTAGTGGATTGATTTATATTTTTAACTTTTAAATATTAATAGCTAGTGTAGAGAGTTTTGCCATTGTAGTAGTTTAGTTTTTTTTATTGTTTTCTAGTTAATTTTTTTTTCATTTTTATATTAGAGTTTTTTCTTTTATTTTTAATTTTCTTATGCGAGAATTTTTTATATTTTTTTGTTTTCATGAAAAGATTATATTGCTTTTCAACTATTTTTCTTCTCATAATTTTAGTATTGGAATATACAATATACTCTATTAAAAATTTATTGTATAACTGAAACCATTAAGTTTAATTGATTATAATGATAAGTAGTTGAGACTTACATGACAAATAATTTTACTAGCTCAAGAATGTATATACCATAACAAAATTCTTATTAATATATACCAAACTCTTTTGTGAATAAACTAAGGTAAAATTTGCATAAAATTTTGAGTAAAAAGCGAGTCAATGAATTTGAATATGATGTAATTTTTGTCCCAATTGATCCCATTGTTTTTGAAGTGTTGAAATAATGAATTATTATTTAGAGTATTATACCTTAGTTGAAGTAATGAATTATATATATATATATATATAATATGTCATTATCAAGTTTTTTAAATATTATTTTATATGTTAAATAAATTCACTTATGAAGTCGAATTTTCCTCCAATTTACATAGACACTTTAGTTTAGTTTGACGACCTTGTGGACATACTTATTATTTTTGTATAAGGATTATGAGTTTGCATTTGTTTCCACCACTTCATAATCTGAACTAAATAATAAGTTGGGTCATGTTTTTCTGCTTATGTTTTTGGAGAATCTGTTCATCCCTAGTTTTTATTTCCTGTTACTTAGTGGCATAGTGTGAAAATTACATGATTTTTGTACACTTGAATAGCATTAAGAAATTGAAGTTGTTCTGATATTCCTTTCTTTCTCCCCCCTTTCTTTTCTGTACTTTTTTGGCTCAGCCGGAGGAGCTGACAGCACCATTTTTAAGTGGGATCACTGCTCCTGTGCCACAGCAGAAGCCCCTTATCAGGTAAACTGTAGAAAGAGTACAATCAATGGTTGAAAAAACTGTTTTTGTCAAATTGTCATGCTTTGTCTGGTTTATACATCCTTGTATGGAGATAGGCATGTTTAGAGAAAATTTCTCCATAAATACCTTTTCAGTGAGAAACACACAAATGAGAAGTGAAATTGTGAGTTAAAACTAATTTCCAGTTGAATTTTTTTTTTCTAAAAATGTTTTATACAGAAGTTTTGCAAAGAGGGTTTGTTCTGCTTGTGTCAAATTTAGTTGGTTGACCATTCGTTTACAGGTTGAAGTTCACCTCCTTAGGGAAAGCTGCTGACTAAAGTTCTGACACACTTCAAGGCTGTATCTGCCGATAAGCTGGGATTGTTCATTCTAGTTCCTTCCTTCTTTCTAGAAAACCCAATAAATTTCCAGTTGATTGTATTGTAGTATGAGAAGCTGTTGAATATTTATAACCAGCAAAATCAGATTTTCAGAACATTTATGTTCTCTATTTCTTGACATGCTTGGCAATTTTGCCTTCAAGTTTATGTATTCTTCTTTCCACATTTTTGTCATTTTAGCATATAATGTAGCTTTGTGCAAGAATACATGATTTAGAGTTGACATCAACCTATTTCTTTGAAAGATCAAGTGTCATTTCATTAGTAATTTAAAAGTGTCTTTAATTTATCTCTTAAAGATATAGAATAAATTATCAAACTTGTCATTTTCTGTCATTATTTCAGTTCTTAATGATAAATATGTGAGCTTTTAGTTTAGGGCGTACTCGAACATTCTCTAAAAATTCTAGGAAAAATCAATTTAACCTATAAATAAACTATCAAACAGTTTATATGTGGATATTAAAGATTTTTTCCCACATTAAACCCAACCAAAAGAAAATTTTCTTCAATACATTCAATAAGCAAATATTCAACAAAAAAAAACCTTTTTATTATTCGCACAGTCAAAATTCGTTTTTCCACACTCCAAATTCGCATATGCTTGTTCTAAATTTTCGAGATTTTACGGGTTAGAAACAGCTCCATAGGCTCCGATTTTTTTTAAGAATATTCAAAAGATATTCTATATTATTTGCATCTTATTTTATTAAATATAATTAATTAATATATTAAATATAATTAATAATTAATAATTATTTTTAATATAATTAATAACTAATATATTTATTATAATTAATAATTAATCAATTTAATATAATTAAAAATTAATCTATTTAATATAATTAATAAGAGTCACATTTAAAGTTAACAATTAATAATTTTTTATGAGAATTAATATTAAATTATTTTATTTAAAGTAGTTTAGTAAATAATTTTAGTATCTACTTTAAAACTATGATTACTATTAAAAATTAACATTAAATATATTCATGAGTAGATCATTACTAAATACAAATGAAATATATTTACCCAATTTTAAGATTATTATTTTATCATTTAAAAGGATTTTTAAATTATTTTCATTTTATTATTAAATATATAATTTGTAATCAATTTATTTAATATAATTCATGGATGAGCTCTGGTTGTGAGGAATAAGTGGCTGTATGAGATTTTTAGGAACAAGTGGACAATTGTGTGAGACCACCAATAATCCTAAAATAACAATTCTAAAAAAATAAATCAACTTTTTAATTTTTCCCTTAGCAATAATTACGTACACACAAATATTTTCATGATAATTTTCCTTTTGAAAAATTACCTGTAAAAAAACATAAACGGATCCCAAAGGTTTGATTTTTTTTTTTCATTTTGTATCTGAATCCAACTTTGGTTTATTGGTATCTGAATTCTGTCTAGTTTTTAATTTTTTATTTAAGTTATATTGTTTGTTTAATTTTTTTTAAATACAGTTAGAAAAAATATTTTCAATGTGATTTAAAAAAATGATTTAGAGTTTCACTAATTAATATTAAAATATTTTAAAAAGTATTAAAAAAATAAAAACAAGAAAAATATGAATTTTTATTTTATGGAAAAAGACGAATATACCCAACCTCGTACCTGGTCTGTTGAGCAGTGCAATATCTGAAAGGGAGACACATGTGGTTTATCAATGGAGATGGTGACGAAAATTGTTTTTTTGCAACAAAGCTATTAAAAGTTAATTATTTGTGAAGAAGTGATTATGAAACAGTGTCAGTTCACAAACCGGAAAGGGTGTCCATCAGATAATGCGTAAAGACAACATTAATTTATTCCCAAAGTCGGTCACCACCATTAAAGTGATTTTTTTTTGCAGTTATACTAAAATATATAATAAATTGAGAATACTTATTATATGTAAAATATATAATAAATTTCCAGGTTAATTGAAATTCACAATTATTTTTTATTCTATTATTGTTGTATGAAAATACATTTCACCCTATGTAGTTTTAGCTTGCAACAATTAACAATTTTTATCCGTTGGGTGGATGAACCAATCAACTTGTAAAGGGTAAACAAGTGTCAGTGGTCACAGGTAAGTGACGACGACAACAGCATCATGATTCATGTGGCCATACACACATACTTTCTCTCACATTTGATCTCATATGTTTGATTCAGATCCATCTGGGGCTGAATGGCTGTTACTTTTTACTTTCACCCTTTTTGTATGTATGGTGGTCAGAATGAGTTTTGTAATGAGATGATTGTGACACCTTTTCATTTCGGTTTAAGACCAGACATATAGATATACTTCAATGAATTTATGAATTATTTCATCATCAAAAGCCTTTTCAGGTTCCAAATTCGTCGTACCAAAGCAAGTGTTGTTGGTGGCATGGAGAAGGAGCAGCTTGACTTAGTGCTGGTGCCGTCGGGTCTGTTGGTGTTCCTGATGTACCATATATGGCTTGTCTACTCCATCGTACACAACCCTCTTCGAACTGTTATTGGCCTTAATGCAGAGTCTCGTCATCAGTGGGTTCTTGCCATGATGAGTGTGAGTGCTTTACATCATCACTTTTTTTCTCTCTCTTTCAATTCATAACAACTGCTATAAGTTTATGCTTTGAATTTGTGGTTACAAAATTATTACAAAAGGATGGCCACACCACACAGTTGGGTCATTCATAGTTTTCGGAAAAGTTGTTTCTTTGGGATAAAATCGTCCTTATTGTTCATCAACCATCCCTTGGTCTATATGACTATAGAGAACTAAAGTTCAGATATTTACTGGAAAATGTAAACGATTAAATGCTTAACAACATTTTGAACGGGATTGTTTCTGAAGATGATGTGTTCAGAAAAAAAAATATTATCCAGTCATGTGACTTCTTGTTTCGTTCTCACGCTTGTATTGTGTGATTTTATTGTTTTATGAAATGTAGGGTTCTCAATTCGGAGAAAAAAAACCTCTGGTGTTTGAATTAGTGTCCTCTTTTGTAATGAATTTTGTGGTTTGATATTAATTTGGTGCTAGCTTTACTTATCATGCTTATTGGTTGGTCATTTGGCAATCGTACTTGAATTTTACTGTTTCCTTGTTATTACTGAGGAATCCAAGACTAGTTAGTTTATGAAGATTCTTGCTGTTGGGGGTAAAAAAGAAAAAAAGATGCCAGAGATTTTTCCTCTTTCTTGATGTCATTCAGTCAAGTGCAGCAGCATATTTCCCATATCTCCTTTCTTTCACTGTCTAAATGAAACAAGTGGATAGCCTTATGAATGCATGTCAATTAATTTTAGGCTGTTTGACAGTGTTTGGTTGTTGGATGAATCACAAAAGTGATGGGTTTCTTGCATAAGATTTACAGGGAAACTCAACTTCTTGCTGTATGTTTGGCAATTTTGGACTTACTAATGGCAGCATGTGGCAAGTTATTGAATCCTATTACGGCAAATAATTGAGGTTGGAGTGATATGGGGAGAATGGAAAACAATAAGGTATTTAGAAAAATAAAGCTTACATACAGTTTTTTGGCCTTTTCGTTTCCTTCCATCCTGTTTTTCACTCCAACCAAGCATATCCTATGTTTCTTTCCATATGGTTGTTTTTTATCTTGTTTATCTCTCAATTCTCTCTTGTTCTGTTAGAAAGCTTTCTTGTTTGACTCCATTATTAATTTAAAATGGCCAAAGCACCAAGTTGTGGAACTGAAAGAGATAGCTGAAAGTTGATAATAATAAAATCACCAAACAACTGCTACCACTTGTTTTTATACACCTCTCTTACAAACTATAACGAGGCCATGCTTTTGTCATACATTTAATTGTATTGACAGATAGTGTTAAAAACAGCTCAGAAGAAGACTCAACTTAAAAAATGAACACATCCTCCTGAGTTTTAGGTAACCAATGCCTCATTATTGTGTTAATGTCCTTTCCTTACAACATAGTATTTGCTGCTCACTGATATAGTCCATATAAATGTGGTAAAGGGTCTGTCTTTGACTGAATATCCTTGCTGACTATGTTATCATGGACTCTAGCCGCTAACGTATATTGGGTTGAGATATATAGCCTTTTGAGCTCGGATTTCATGCGATATTCACTGTCTTTTACTTGCATTCATTTTCGCATCAAACTGCTTGCTATCTAAAATCAGTCTGAGAAGCTGTGAAAGTAAGTTACAGAATTGATTCTGTTGGTACATTTTCAGGATCCGATGAAGAATGGGGTTTTGGCAGTGCAAACTATTCGAAACAATATCATGGCATCTACTCTTCTATCTACAACAGCCATCACACTCAGTTCACTTATTGGTATTTTTGCTAGCAGTACCTGGAGTGATGACACGCCTTTCGTACCTTACGGTCATAGTTCAATCAAGCATATTTCTGTTACCACTTGCTTCCTCATTGCATTCTTATGCAATGTGCAGTCCATAAGATACTATTGCCATGTCAGTTTCTTGATCACTGCACCAACACTCAGAGACAAAAGGGAGTACATGGAATATATTGCTGTGACTTTGAATCGTGGGAGTCATGCTTGGTCTATTGGACTTCGAGCATTTTACCTGTCATTTGCATTCTTCCTCTGGATCTATGGGCCCATACCCATGTTTGCTTGCTGCTGCTTGACGTCACTTGTTTTGTTCTTCTTGGATACAACAGCTAAAATCACGCGGAATCTTCATAGTGACTCATTCAGGAAAGAGAGGGGAACTCATGATGTGGAGTCTGCAGTGGAACCTGATTATGACCCTTTACCTGGTAACAATTTGTATCAAAACTCAGATGTCAATCATGTATAAGTGTAACAAATTTGTAAGTCCAATTGAGAAGTATGGACATGTGCCAGGGGTGTGAGAAGAGAGTACTAGGTAGGCATTTTTGTTTACTGGTAGTAGAATTCGTTTTCGTTGTCTTTGTGTTAGTTACATTTCACTTCCTTGGGATGAACCTACTCATGCACTTACAATTGTCTTAATCATTTTTGCTGTACCATTCAATCTCTCATTCTTCTACAACAAATTGTATCATGAAAAAGTATCAACCACTTGATTAGTCATGATTCGCGAAGGGGCTTGCACTGTCATGTTTGGATAGCTAGACTTACGGTATTCGGTCTAGTTGTCGCCACATAGACCATATGACAGCAAACCGTAGAAGCTGTCATAAATTCTTGAGTTTCCTCCCTCTTACCAAACCCTATGCTGTGAAAGATCGATGGAAAAGATCAGATTGAAAAATAGAGCTTATAGAAAGAAGACCAAACAAGAAGTAAAAGAAGAATTGAAGAATAGATGTTGAGGTGTCTTTTCTGAAAAGAGAAACAAAAAGAACATTCCATCTGCTCATGTGTTGGAATGATTTTCTTTAGATTAAACTTTGTTGTTGGAAGCCTATATAAGATGACCTACACAGGACAACTGTTAATTACTTAATTGTAAGTTGTAATATTATATTTACGATGATTCATGCATCATTGAGGGCTACGTCTGATCCACACACTAGGAGCTTTTTAAACAAATTAAAATACTACGTCTGATCCACACATCAGCAGCATTCATTATGGCTGTTGAAATTCAGTGTTTCTCTACTTTTTAAAAACAAACAATCGTAGTATTACATACGTAGATATTTAAACATTTTTTATGCTACAATCTAATTATAAATTGTAAAGGAAAATGATATCTGATTGGATTTTACTGTAAATTTTTTACACTTGAGGAAAGTTAAGAACAGATTTGTGTACTTGTGAGAAACAACATTTTTGCTTCTTAAACTCTCTCTCTCTATATATATATATAAATGACGGAAGACAACCTAACCCACATTTTCTTAAAAATAAGAAATACATTGTAGTGACAAAATAAGTTACAAAATAATACTCTGTTGATGCAACAAACACCATATTACCAGAGCATATGCCATACTACTTATTCTATATTTAATAGAAATTCTGCACATTCGTATGGTCAATCTCTTACAATCTACTTTTATAAAATTGATTTACCCATAAACAACCAGTAACATAATATTAGAGTTATATCAAAAAGTGTATCATAGCAAGATTAACCAAGTACTCCAGCGGTTAAACATTCGCTTTTCAGTGTATTATCATTTAAGGATAGGTTCTTTGTACTAAGTTAGTTTCATTTCACTTCCTTGGGATGAACTTACTCATGTACTTACTTACACGTGAGTTGAAGCTAGTGGCATGTTTAAGTATTTGTGGAATTGAACCTGAAGAGAACGACCACATGAATCGCGTCTTATCTCTATCTCAATTTCAGTTCTTTTTTGGTTTCTTTAACTAAATTCTGTCAAATCGAATCATAATTAGGCAACGTGAGAGAGGTGGAAAGGGATATAACACCTTTTTTGGTGGGGTTTGAGAAAGAATCAATTATACAAATAGTGTTGGCAATATTACTGTTTCCCAAATTTTATTCAGAAAAGATGGGTTTAATTTTAGGTTTTGCAGACTTTACAAGTTGAAATATCAAGAGGGAGCCTATTTATCTGTACTAGTTACGGAGGAAAAGAGGTGAAGGTGTGTTGTAAAAGACAAGGGTAGGTGTATGAGTGAAAGGAAAGGAGAACCAATTTGAATTCACTAAGATTACAATTTTGGTGTCGGGTGTGTTGGTTATGTTATGAGGTAAGCATTGGTGATTTGTAAAAGGTAAAGTTTGCAGTTTGAAGAGGAAGCATGGAAGTACATGAATTGGACTACGTGTTGGTGTCTCTGGGTGTGTGTTAGTGTTGGGAATCTATCAAGTTTGGCTCAGTCTCGTTACCAATTGGTTCTTTCCATCATGGCAGTCAGTACTCTCTTTCTCTTATTTTCTCTGTTTATCATTTGAAACTTGGCACTTATGTTGAGATTTTATGTTGAATAAAAACTTAAACTTTAAGATGGTATAAAAAAAGTATGCTAACATTTGTTGGATTTATCAGTCACCTTCAATTCTGGTTACGAATTAGGTTCTTTCCATCATGGCTGTCAGTATTGTAGTATTGTCTTTATGTACATTTGATCTTGTACGTTACCAATGAGGTGTTTTGTTGGAAAGGGATATAACACCTACAGAAAAGTGAGTTAATAATGTACTTTTAATGTACAGTTCATATAAAATTGCATACAAAATATTAGTGAAAATAAATTACATAACAAATATAAATTTTAAAAAAATAATTTTTAAAAATTTTAATTTTAATTCTGTAGGTCTAAATACAAAAATTATAAATATATAAAATCAAAATTTAAACCATTACTGAAAAGATAATATTTTTCAAACTAATAACTTTATTTGGATAATTTCTTTAATTACCAAAATAAAATTCATTATCAATGATTATTGGGTGATGAATATCTGTATAGTAGATACAGTAATATGTTACTCGTCCTATCAATAAAAACATTATTTAGTATGGGTTACGATTTTCTAGAGATATATGTGGATTCAGATTTTTTTTCTCATACTTATTTTAATACAAACACTATTCTTTTGATTGAATGATCTTATAAAAAAATGGAATATTTGTAATCAGTGGATGAGATAGCACCTTTGAGCTTTGTAAGTCAATGAAGAGAGAATTTTACATAGGTGAGATATAGGAGTAAGAGTTAAATAAAGATTTACCTGCCAATAACACTCAGGCAATAAGAATGTAAGAAAAATAAGAACTTAAAGTAAATAATGAAAGTACGAGCTGAGAGACATAGTGTTTCTTGTGGTAGAGATATTATTACACATTCTTACGGGTTCATGTTTATAGAATGCAAATATAAATAATGGTATAATAATCATGTCTTAGGGCTGTTATATATTACAAACGAATCGTGTTCGTAATAACTTGTTTAAAAGGAGAGATGACAACTTAATTCTGACAGACGGTATTGTGCCTGAAAAAGCACATAGAAACAGTTTTGAACCCATTACAGAGTGATAACAAGATCAACAGAATAGAGGGTTAGTGTGAAACAAAATGGCACGTGATTTGAGCTAGTGGCATGTGTAAGCATTTCTCCCATTGGACCTGACAAGTACGAAGAAAACGACAAATAGTTCTTTAGTTATTTTTTGGTTTTTTTAGTCCAATCGAATCATAATTGGGAAACGTGGAGAGAGGTGGAAAGGGATATAATATAACACCTTTTTATGTGGGGTTTGAGAAAGAATTAATTATACAAATAGTGTCGGTATTAATTTCGGTTTCCCAAGTTTTATTCAGTCAGGAAAAATGGATTTAATTTTAATTTTTGAAGACTTCACAAATTGAAAAAGCAATGGCGAGCCTCTTTATCTTTACCTGTTATGCAGGAAAAGAGGACAAGGTTTTGTGAGTGGCAAGGTCAAGGTGGGTTGTGAAAGACAAGGGTAGGTATGAGTGAAAGGCAAAGAGAACCGATTTGAATTCACTAAGATTACAATTTTGGTGTCGGTTGTGTTGGTTATGTTATGAGGTAAGCATTGGTGATTTGTGAAAAGTAAAGTTTGCAGTTTGAAAAGGAAACATGGAAGTACATGAATTGGACTACGTGTTGGTGCCTCTGGGTGTGTTAGTGTTGGGAATCTATCACGTTTGGCTTCTCTGCACTATAATCCGGTACCCATCTCACACTGTCATTGGCTTGAATGCTCAGTCTCGTTATCAATGGGTTCTTTCCATCATGGCAGTCAGTACTCTCTTTCTCTTATTTTCTCTATTCATCACTTGCGACTCGGCTCTTATGTTGAGATTTTACATTGAATAGTGATATTACTAAAATAATTTATGTAAGTGGAGGATAACCTTGAATTCTATAGCTAGTTTTTGGAATGAGCTAGACCTAAACTTAGATTCTAAGCTGGTAAAGAAAAACCTATCTTAACAGTTGTCGTTGGACTTATTGAGGAACAATTTGACAAAAATAGTGTAAATAAGTTAGGGGTAACTTTTACCTCTTGTGTTAACATTTGGATTGAACTAGACTCTGCTCCATATGCTAATATATTGTATTTCACTTTCATGTGCACCTGGGCTTATTTTATTCTTTTTCATAAAGACCATTTCTCTTGTACAATGACCGTTTTGAATATTGGTCTCTACGTAACTCTGTTAATAGAATTTTTTACTAGCTTTTCGGTGTTCAATTAGACCCGAACACAAATATGAAGAGGTTGTTTCTCATGTTAGGTATTCAAGTGTGTGAGTGGGCATAAAATTTCACATTGAGTAAAAATGATAAAGTTGAGGTGTATAAAAGAAAAGCAAAAACCCATAGACATTGAGCTTTAAGGTTTTATGTTGGAAGTGGTGTCATCTTTTCTCTTATACCCTCTCCCTAAGAAAATTTTCCAACAGTGGTATCAGAGTCTGGTTGTCTTGGTGACCGGCTCAAGCAAAGGACAAGCATGTCCTATTGTGGTAAAGCCTAACAGTAGTTAGGGTCACTACTAAAGTAGTGGTTGAGAGTGTGAGTGGGCATAAAGTTCCACATTGAGTAGAAATGATAAAGTTGAGGTGTATAAAAGAAAAGAAAAAACCCATAGACATTGAGCCTTAAGGTTTTATGTTGGAAGTGGTGTCATCTTTTCTCTTATACCCTCTCCCTAAGAAAATTTTCCAACATCTCACTCTGAGATGTGAGATTGTGCTTGTGTTGTTCTTATTCATAAGGATAGTTTATCTTCTAAAATAACAGTTTTGAATACTTGTCTTTAAGAAACTACCTGTTAATAGAACTATAGGCTAACTTTTGGAATTGAGTTAGGTCCAAGCCTAAATGCTAAAATGTTGTCACTCTTACTGAGATGTGCAACTGCACGTGTTGTTTTATAAAAACTGTTTATTATCTTGTACAATCACAGTTTTGAATATTTGTCTTTAGGAAACTACCTGTTAATGGAACTTTAGCTGACTTTTGGAATTCAGTTAGGTCCAAGCCTAAAGGCTAAGATGTTGTCTCTCACTGAGATGTGAAACTGCACGTGTGTTGTTCTTACTCATAGACTGTTTATCTTGTACAATAACAGTTTTGAATATTTGTCTTTAGGAAACTACCTGTTAATAGAATTTTGGGGTGTCTACCTCTTGAGCTAGCCTTTAGATTTGAGTTATGTTAAAACCCAACTACTAAGATGTTGCCTCTCACTCTGATATATGTGCAATTGTGCATGTGTTGTTCTTATTCATAAAGACATTTTATCTTGTAGAAAAACAATTTTGAATATTTGTCTTCTGGTATCTATCTGTTAATAGAATTTTAGTTTAGTACTTTTGGCATTTACTGTGCAAATCTAGTAATAATTGTTTTCTAGACCTTTTGTGTTCTTGCTGTGTCTATATGAGAAGCCAGTTTTAACGTTGTTATAAATTGACACTTGTCATTCCTTTGTTTTTTTATTGGAAATTGAAGAATTGCATATATGAATCATCCCTGTGAGCAAGTTCATTAGTTCATTCTCACCTTCAATAGTTTCATAATTGTGTAGTTTGCACGGTTAATAAATCCATCAGTTCGTGAGAATGTTGTTAAAAGATTCACATTACTGTCAGTGTCAACTGTCAACAGAGTATTCAATTTCACCAAGATTGAGCTTTTAACATACGTAGACAACAGGGAATTTTTTGCGTCCTGCAGGCTAATGTCATTGTTGGTTTTGTTACTGTCTTGATCAGTTTACTAAGTCTCAAAGTGGTTAACAAATGCATTGAATTCATAATTTCCTGCCTTGAGTGTATATACTCACGCTCACGTCAGAAAAAAATGTAGTCTATTCCAAATCTCGGGCAGAAAAAAGCAGGCAGAATGCTTGCTCGTTTCTACTATTTGCTTGCATGAATCTCCTAAATGGTCCTGAAGGGAAACGGTCTAAAATGATTATTGAAATGAAGGCACGAAGTTCTAGAATCATAATTTGTATGAACTAGAGTAGAGAGCCATATGTCTAGTAAATACACAACTTTGCATTTTAAGAAAGTAATGATTATTTGATGTAGACATTAGCTGTGTAAATTTCTCAATAAATGTGGGGTCTTAAATTTTGTGAGTCACTTTAGCAATAATATTCTTGAAGCTCTGGTTTTAAATTGAGCCGAATGGCATTGTGTGATCCATGTTTTGTTGTTTGCAATTTTTTTTCTTCTACCTATCTTTTATTGATCTAGGTTTTGTTGGGAAAGCTGGTTGGGATTATTCTCTTTGGAGGTTCTTCTGTAATGTAGTGCTTATTATAGATAACTCAACCTGGTTACTTTTACGGGAAATTTATTATGGTGTATTTATTGTATACTACATACTATGTGCCACATTTGCTACAGAATGGTCCTCTAAAAAACATACTAATTTCCAGTAAGGTAGCAATGGTGCGGTACTTGAGTTTGTTTATGTTTAATATCCTTACTGTTTATATTATATCTGGCTCGAGTTGGTGCAATCAAAGTTTAGAGTATTAGAATGTTTGTTAATGGGACTAATAAGTTGTTTACTGAGAAAGTTATTTGCATTTTGGCAAGTATAGTATAACTTTATTTACTGAGGCAGTTGTTTCCTGAACAAACTCCCTTTGCATTGTTTTCAGGATCCTTTGAAAAATGGGGTTTTGGGAGTTCAAACAATCCGCAACAATATCATGGCATCTACCCTTCTCGCTACAACAGCAATCACCCTTAGTTCACTCATTGGCGTTTTTGCAAACTATGAATCAGATACCAAATTAATTTATGGCAACAAAACTTCCCTTAATTCTTCAATCAAACGCCTCTGCATCTCACTATGCTTCCTTGTCGCGTTTCTATGCAATGTGCAATCTATTAGATACTATGCACAAGTGAGCTTCTTGATCACCACACATGCACTGAAAGGCCAAAGGGAGTTTATTGAATATGTTGCAAAATCCTTAAACCGGGGGAGTTATTCTTGGTCTCTAGGCTTGCGTGCCTTCTACTTTTCATTTCCTCTTGTCCTTTGGATTTATGGGCCAATACCTATGTTTGCTTGTTCCTGCTTGACATCATTTATTTTGTACTTCTTGGACACAACCACTCAAATCACACGAGATCTTCACACTAAGTCATTCAATAAGAGGGAAAATGAGGGCGCCGAAGCAACCTAGTTTCATCATTCTAGCTGCCCTTGAACTTGATAATCTTTTAGCTTGTAGAAAAGTTCAATAGTAGGTTTTCTATATTCATATGTAATGATACTATTATTGGTTAATTATTGTACAATATTCATTTACAAGTATGTGTAGCATATTGAAGTATTCTTTTCCCTGTTTTTTAGGGAAAAGTTGTTTGTTTGGTGCTGGGGAAATTTATTAAAAAGAGTGATATATGTATGCAAGGGACGTCAATAATTGGAGGAAGTGATAATAATTGGGTAGCAGGATCAAAACCCATATATTTTATCTTGTTTGGTTGGCTTCTATATCAATCACTTAATTTGTAAGTAGGATGGGACATACTTAGCAGAACAGTGTTGCATGATCAATGCAACATGGTGGCTAATAATATCAGCTACCCATATCTGTTAGCAATAGGCTTGCTAACCTATCTGATACTCTTATCAATACTAAAGCCTACCATATATCAGATACCCAAATCTTTTACCTGTCCCCGACAAATACAAATGTAACAAATTTTTATGTTCATATGGAGAAGTATGAACATGTGCCAGAGGTGTGAGAAGGATTTACTGAGAGTACTAGATAGTTATTTTTGTTTCTTGCTGATGGTAGTAGAATTCATGTTTGTTGTCTTTGTGTTAATTACATTTCACTTCCTTGGAATGAAGTTACCCATTATTTACAATTGGTCCAGTCATTTTTGCTGTACCTTTCAATTCCTCACTCTTGTAGTAAAAAATTTATAATAAAAAGAGGCAGCAACATTTTGGTTTAGGTATGATTCATGAAGGGGCTGTCACGTCATGTTTGGATAGCTACATACTCTGTCAAGGTATGACCATAAACGCTTTCATAAATTCCTAAGTTTACCTCTCACCAAATATTTATGCCGCAGAAAATTATCCTTACAATTGGATGAAAGAGAAGATTGAAAACCGAATAAATAAAATTAAGACCAAACTAGAGGAATAAAAAGAACAAGGGAAGAATAGATGTGAAGATATTTCTTGAAAAGAGAAACAAAAAGAAGTATATTTCCTGCTTTGCAGAAATGGTTTTCCTTTGAAAAAGATTAAACTTTGTTGCAGCCTATCTAAGATGACCTACACAGGGAAGCCGTTAATTACTTAATTGTACTATTATGATTTCGGGCAAAAAAAGAGAGTAAATATGATGATAGAGTCATGCACCATTTGGGGTTTACATCGTTTAGGGATTAGTACCTACGGTTTTGGGTGATCCACACTCTTGTAGTCCCTTAGATAAATTAAATACTTAGACCGGAATTGAAGTGGTAATACTTGGACAGAAATTAATCTATAAAGTGGTGTAAACATTAGAGGAACTCATTGTGGTACTTCTCTAATTTTCTTTAACAACACACAATAGTTTTTGTTTAGTGGAAAGTATAACTTCCTTTATCCAATGCAGTTTCATCACCATTTTATACATAATGAAGGAAGATTGAGTAAGTAGCTTCGCTTTACTAGAATTATGAATCAGTAAATGTTTTTTTATTACACGGATATACACACTTGTATTAAATGATACCAACATCATTTTTCAATGTA
The DNA here is from genome assembly GCA_030347555.1 of Lablab purpureus. Lineage (NCBI taxonomy): Eukaryota > Viridiplantae > Streptophyta > Magnoliopsida > Fabales > Fabaceae > Lablab > Lablab purpureus. Next base: position 62,670,895 of record CM059256.1, on the reverse strand, counting down.
CCCGTTATTTGGAAAAGTGATATTTTGAGAACTTAAATTTGGAAGAATGTTTTTTTGTCTAAAAAGCACAAAGAGAAACAGTTCAACCGTTTCCACATAATGATAACAAAAGCAACAAGCTGGACCTTAAAAGTATGAAGAAAACGACCACATGGAATTGCAATTTTATCTCTTACTCGATTTCATTTCCTTTTTTTGGTTCTTTAGCCAAATTTAGACACAATCAGATTATAACTGGGTAACGTGGAGACAGGTGGAAAGGGAAACAACTACTCTTTGGGGCTCCGAGAAGTGATTATGCAATGAATAAATATTACTTACCAATTTCTATTTCTATGAATAAAAAAACCCGTACGCAACTTTATTGCTTTTATAATAATTATCTTAAAAGTTGCGGTAAATATTATTTCTGATTATTTTACACTGCAAAAATATAAGCCTGATAAACTCTTTGCTTGTTGAAAAGGCAAGGGGGAGCCTCTTTATTTTTACTTGTTTTGGAGGAAAAAAGATTTTGTGAGTGGAAAGGTGGGTTGTAAAAGACAATGGTAGGTATGAGTGAAAGTAAAGGATAACTAATTTGAATTCCAATACTATAATTTTGGAGGGGGAGTGTAGGTTATGTTATGAAGCAGTGAAAGGTAAAGTTTGCAGTTTGAAGAGGCAGCATGCAAGTACAGGAATTAGACTACGTAGTGGTGCCACTGGGTTTGTTGGTGTTGGGAACATATCACGTTTGGCTTCTGTACACTATAATCCGTTACCCTTCTCGCACTGTCATTGGCTTGAATGCTGAGTCTCGTTACCAATGGGTTCTTTCCGTCATGGCTGTCAGTATTCTCTCTATATTTTATCTTGTACGATATTTGTCTTGGCATCTTGTCGATTAACAGTCTTGAATATTTTTCTTGATCTTGTCTATTGAAGTTTAGTTTAGTACTTTTTGCTCTGGCCCCAGTCCCCACTTGTGTACAATATAGAGAAGTTTGTAAGTCTAGAGGTTTGAAGGTGGTTTAATAACATCCTGATAGACCCAGTCATAACCACTAGGATAAACTCTGTTATCGTAAAATTTGAATTTGATACTAAGTAAACCTAAAAGATGAGTTGAAAGACGAGGATTGTCCTCATTTATATAGATATTCTTGGCTATATCACTAGTCCATATATCACTAGTCCACATGAGATATCTATTATTTTGCTATTTGATTGGAAATTGATGAATGACATAGCATATATGAATCATTTATGGGGAAGTTCATTAATTCATGCTTACCTTAGTTCGATAACTCAGTAGTTTGTACAGTTCAGAGGAGTTCGCGAGATTGATGTAAGTTAAAAGATTCACGTTTCTGAAAGTGTCAAATGTCGACAAAGGACTGTCACGAGGTTTTCTAAAATTTATCCTAATTCCTGCTACTTTAGATAAGGTTTCTTTCACCAAGGTTGAATGCTCAAGACAAAGAGCTTCTTAAGATAGGTATCCAACGAAATTATATGCTGGCTAAATTGATTGATGGGCTTTGTTTCCCACGTTTTGTGAATTTAACAAGTGTTTAATCAGTATTTTAAGAACAACTATGTATTGCATACGGAGTAATACTTACTCTAAAGTTTTTGACATGTGATTTACCTAAACTGTTTGAAATAAATTTTTGATAAATTTTGTAGTATAGTATATTTTGAAGTTGCTAAAGTAGACATTAAACCATACACTTGTACATGGTGGAGTTCAAATGTTAATTGAGGTCCTACATTATATAAAAATGAACAAGTTGAGCAATATAGAAATGTGAAAGACTACAAATTTATTATCTGAAGGTTGTCTTATGTGATTAGCTTGTTTCCCATTGGTGAATATGTCCCCGATTTTTCGCCCTCTCCAATTGCCCAAAAGTAGGGTCTCATAGTCATTGATTAGATGCAAAAGTCTCCCTGCATAAAGTCATTATCTGTGTGCTGAACATTTTATAAGGACCCGATTTTGAGCAATGAAAAGAATAGCTAGGTGTTGCTCTTAAATGTTTAGTGAGGTGGTAGGGAAAGAGTAAAGTGCAGAGACAGTGCGGGCAGGTTGAATGAACTTTTATGTGTAACAATTATTAAAACGAGTTTTCTGAGTATAGAATAATCAGTTGATCCGTAATTTCAAGTATGGCCAAGTAGAATATCAATAACCCAAATCTCATTCGTATGTATTCAAATAGAATTTGAATCAGACACGATCTGTGAAAATTTCTCAATAAATGTGGGGTTAATAATAGATCAATGAGTTGCTAGAAAACCAGTGAAAGAAATTTGGTGAATTTCAGGTTCTAGTCATTTTGTAATTTACTTTACAAGCTAATGTTTTACATTTTGGCACGCGTGGTTTGATTTTATTTACTTAGACAATTGTTTCTATTATAAACTCCCTTTGCATTGTTTTCAGGATCCCTTGAAAAATGGAGTTTTGGGAGTTCAAACAATCCGCAATAATATGATGGCATCCACTCTTCTTGCTACAACAGCAATCACCCTTAGTTCACTCATTGGCGTTTTTGCAAACAATGACTCTGATACCAAATTAGTTTATGGCAACAAAACTTCCCTTAATTCTTCAATCAAACGCCTCTCCATCTCACTATGCTTCCTCGTTGCTTTTCTGTGCAATATGCAGTCTGTTAGATACTATGCACATGTAAGCTTCTTGATCACCACACATGCACTCAAAGGCAAAAAGGATTTCATTGAGTATGTTGCAAAAACCTTAAACCGAGGGAGTTATTCTTGGTCTCTTGGCTTGCGGGCTTTCTACTTGTCATTTCCTCTTGTCCTTTGGATTTATGGGCCCATACCCATGTTTGTTTGTTGCTGCTTGACATCATTTATTTTGTACTTCTTGGACACAACCACCCAAATCACAAGAGATCTTCACACTAAGTCATTCAATAAGAGGGAAACTGAGGACATGGAAGCAGCATAGTTCGCTCTTTCTAACTGGTCTTCAACTTGAATACTATTCTTATGTACATCCCTGTTTTGATATTATTATTGGTGAATTATTTATAATATTGACTGAGAAGTATGTGTGGTATCTTGAAGTATTTTTCCCCTGTTCATTTTGTTTCGGTCTAAGGATTTTCACAATGATTTAGTTCGGTTTTCAACACCCTAATATCAATCTTATGTTTGGTGAATAATGAACATGAACTCTATTAGTGCCACTAGCATGTAATGGACGGTGCTGGTTCACCTATAATACAGTTGCTAATGTCTTGAATAATTCCCAAAATGTCCTTTCATTGCATGACCAAACACATAAATGGATGGCATAACTTTGAAAAACCAAATCAGATTTAATTGGAGTATGCAATTGGTTGTTTGCATAAGATGAAGGCATGGTATGTCATGTCAGGGCAGTGGAATGAACATAACATGTTCTCCAAGCAATGTGGGACTGGTTTAATTGATTGTCCAAATGTGAAAAGAGTGATGATATATGTATGGAAGGGAGGTCAATGATTGGAGGAAGTGATAATAATTGGAGAAGCAGGATCAAAACCATATATTTTATCTTGTTTGCTTGGCTTCTATGTGAATCACTTCATTTGTCAGTAGGATGGGACATGCATAACAGAAGCAGCAGTTTTACATGATGAGCATGGCGACATGATGGCGAAAAATATCTGCTACCAATGTTGGTAGTGGGAATTTCAACATATCAGATACCCTTATCAACACTATGGTATGCCAAATCTTTCTTACCATACTAAGTCTGATCTGCTTTTGAAAGGTATTTTTTTCATTTACTTTAAAAAATCATCACACTTTTTTTCATTCCGAAAAACCCAGAATGTAAAAAGGTACACTTCAAATTACTTTTTTGGATTAAAGGAGAGTGTGAGTTGATTTTTTTGAGCAGGAAACTGCCACCTCAAACTTAATATGGACTGTTGCCTGTCCACCAAAAAGTGGATGCTTTCACAATGACCCATCAAGTTGTTCGCCAATTGAATAACTGCACAATGATTATCTTTAAAATGGAATAACTCTAAGAATTTAATTAGAATGTTTTCAACACGTAAATGCTTTTTAGCATATATGATATATATTCACATGACAAAATTAGATGATTTTATATGTGATATAGCTGAGTTATCTGTTAGAATATTACAGCAAATTACCAGCGTTGGATGGGTACGTAAAAAGGGACATATTCATGCATGGATATTCAAGACTTTGAGAATGATGGAATAACTAGTTGTTGTGAAGAAGAACATGATAGTTACCTCAACATCAATATATCAACTTGGCATGGCGCTATTCAAGACACGCACATGATAATATGGGCCAGCCAATCCCTAGCCGAAAGCTTACAGATTCCACAATAAGATGCATGTTTGTTTGTTTGTTTTGTACTTTCTTCTGTCTTTCTACTCATACCTTTCATATAGAAAAGAACGAACCCTGTTTTGTTTGTGTGTCAATTTTTTACACTAATTTTCAAAATGATGCTTCACTATATGAATCTTGTTGCGAATGACCGTTGCTTTTCTTTCCTCTTTTTAGCGATCGTTTATTCTCATCGCATGACTGATCATAACAATTATGACAAATCTTATAGCAAATTTTTAAAATTAAGAAAACATTGCAAGTAAGCATTAAGGTTTTTACATTCCGGTAGTAATTTATTCTTACTATTCTACATCGTAGAGATTCCACGTGGGTTCTTGAACCGATATGGAAAAAGGTGATGTTGAATGTTACATATAATTAACTACAATCTGTGAACATTTTGTAAAACAACAATGTCTAGACATTCATTGCCTATTCTTATTTTCAAAGCATTAGTGTGGGGAATGCAGAGGGAGAAATTTTTGTTATCTAACCCCAAACTTTTCTTTGCATTCTGATAAACTTGATAAGACTGATGTAAGGTTGTGAACTGCAACTCAAAGATTGTAATTTTTCACTATCCAACATCTAATGAACATGTGTAGCCAATCTTTTTTGCTGCTTAGGATCCTAAACATATCATAAACAACTAATATTATCATAGAAATTAGTATTAAACAAAATCAAATTGTTATAGTTAAAAGAAAATACAAACTTCATCAAAATGAACACTAATAGATATATAGGTCAAACAAAGAAGGGAACCCTCATAAATTGTATCAATGACCACTAAATGTGGTTGAGTTTGATTGATCATCGTCATACAACCCATACCGATCTAGACTAACCAATATGAGTGTTCTCTTGTGAAGGATCAACATAAGTACCTTTGATGCTACCAAATCATACCCCATTATGAGACAAAAGATGAAGGAAACACTTTTTTTCTCTACATGCATGTGTTTTTATTTATGTTTTTCTTGTTAATAATTAAGCAAGTCAAATTATTATAAAAATAAATCACAACAATGGATTATAAACACAACTTTTATTTATCAAACTTTGGTCTATTTCTAAATAATATGATAAAAATTACTTATATCATGTATTTATATCTCATTTTTTTATAAAATGTCACCCTATCTATTCAGAAAAATATAATTTTGTACTCCATTAATATGCATTCAAAAAAGTTTTTTTTTTATTTTTAGAATTTTTTTAATAACATTTTGTATTAATATCCAATTGCACAACATGAGATACACCTAAATCAAAATTTGATGGAAATATAAGATGCAACTTATGTATTGTATTAACTAAATAAAAAAGAATAAATATATTTCTAAATTATGCTGATTATATAACTACATATGTAGAAACTACCACTTTATATTAATTATCACTTGAATAAATATTAAATAATAGTTTTACGTTCACTGTTAAAAATTCATCACCACATTTCTTTTTACATTAATTTTAAATAATTGATTAAAAATTATATAGAGAATTGTCCTTTTTAGTAATGTTTCTATATATCAAGAGATTATATATTGAAATTCCACATTAGTTATATTTATAAAGTTGAGAAGAATTTGTGCAGCATATAAAGAAGTTTCATGGTTTATAGTATTGTCAAATAGAATAGACCTGGATTCCTTCAACAATGTTCCTTTTGTGAGACATGAATCCACTTTACATTGTTTTTTGAAAATAATAGTGGCAAAAGTTAATTACGTATAATCTCACACTGTCATATGTTTAAATTATGGTTTAGGTTGTGTTTCCTTTCACAGTTTTCTTTCTCTCCATATTGGTCTCAACAAAGTTGGTCAGCGATGTATAATTATATTTGGAACAATGTCAAAAGGAATCTTCCTCTTCTGTTATATTTTATTTCATTTCTTTTCAAAGGAAAAGCATCGATCAACCATTAGAAACTAAATATTCTTTAGACCTAAAACTGCATGCGATTCCACTAAACATGCAAGCAGCATATTATTACAACACTAGATTCTAGCTGATGACTCGCTTCCAACAAAGTAAAACGCCACTTCACTTTTTTGCTATGCTGTGATTTGATCTCATTAATAATAATAATAATACAGTGGAAAGATCATTCAAGATCTTGACCACCTTCATATGTTATTAAATTATATTTATATTAATTATTGTTATATTTTTTATATTTTATAAATTGGTGTTTTCTTTTCTTTATATATTCATCTTCTTATTATTTTTATACAATATTCATAGCTAAATAATTTCTATTCACTTTTTTTCTAAATTGTACTTCCCCGATCTCGTGTTTCAGTTTTACATTTATTACTTTGAAATTTATTTCATTTGACTTTTTTTACTTAAATTAGATTTTTAGAGTAAATAATTTTTTTAAAAAGAGTTACTTAAAATTAGTTATAATAATTTATTATTAACATAAAATATATTTGTAATTTTTTAAAAGTTACTTATAAGTTTTTTATAATTGTTTATTTAAACAACTTTAAACAATGAGTATTCAATTATATGATTTATATTAATTATAAATAACTCTAATAAACTATTTTTAGTAGAGATGACACTATAAAAAAATTACTTTTACTAATCTATTAGTGACCTATAAAGTAATTAAATTGGTGACTAATTGAATTAAAGACTGATTTAAAATGTAATTTAATAAGTGGATAACTAATATTAAAAACAAATTTAAAAATCAATTTAGTTATCATTATAAAAAATCAATTTTATAAATTTTTAAGATACACAACAACAAAAAAATATAGTTTCTATTACAATAAAAACTATTTTAGATACTAATAATTTTTAATTTCTAATATAGTCATATAATAAATAATTATTTTTTATCTCTAAATTAATTTATATTTAATAATTTTCTTGTAGTCTGAACTTTCTCTTATAAATTATATTTGTATTTATTAATTTTTTTTAAATTATTTTTTAATAAATTATGTTTTATCATGTGAAAACTTAATTTTATGTTTTAACTTACCATTTTATATAAATTAAAAAATATTTATGCAATACTTGAAATATTTACCAGTGTGTATATAAATACACTACGCTTTAAATAATTACTAAAGCCTCGTTTAATTTTATTTGATGTGATTTTAAAGTTAATTATTCATTATAAAAGTTTTTAAAAAATTACATAAATGAAATGTGATGTTCTGATTAATTAGTTTATATTAAATAATTTTTTGGGACTTTTGTTCATTGAAGATATTTAATTTAATAAGAGCTTTTTGAATAATTATGTTTAGTTTATCTTTTTCTGGTAGTAGTACCAAATTAATAGTGCAAACAAACTTTTACACTTAATTAACTTTTTTTTATAATATTTGGTACAAACTCTAGGCTTTCAGTGTAATTTTCTTTGCCTATAAAAATAGAGAAAACAAATAAAGTTAAATCCTTCACTTGAAGATGTGATTATTATATCATGGTTCTAGCTTAAACTAATAATACACATAATTAATATCAAATTGGTGGAATTATGTGAAATCGTTTTAAAAATTGTTCAAGCTGATAAAAACCAGTTTAACAAAAATTAAGGAAATACATTTTAATATTTTTATTAGAAAATAAAAATAATTTAAAATAGTTGTAATTTTTTATTCTACAATAATACATATTAAAGTATATTATTGAAATTTTTGAATTTAAATATGATACACAATTTATTTGAAGTTTTATATTAAATAGGAAGAGCGTGTAAGTTTCTTTTTATTTTGAAGTATTATAAAAGTATGATGTTATATAGTAGTTTTTAAAATTATTTTATACATTTTCGATCATTAAAATAGTTTTATTAAAACCTACTTGATTTGTGTTGAACTAGTCTTAGAGTGTTGACCAAGTCTTTCGATTTCAAAAATATTGGTTTATATGCATGATAGGAAATATATATATAACGGAGAATGGGAAGGAAAATATAGGTGATCAAAACTATATTCACTTAACTTGCTAGAATCATGCAATAAGAAGAAAATTATGATTATTACTATATATTATTTATCCCTTCCTTTTCAATTACTGGTTTTATATTAGATGATATCAAACTGGTCTTAAAATAGTAATGGTCATGTAGTCACATCTGAATGAGTGTGCATCTACATATCTGGAAAGGGTCTTTGTCATCTGAAAATAACATATTCCTTCCTAATGAGCTATGGCTTTAAAGTGGCAGGTCTAGAAAATGGGAGAATATTTTCATTAATTTCATGTTTCTTGCATTGCAGGCAAGACAAGTGATATTTCACTCTATGTTCTTCTCATTGTTTACCCAAGATGGGTTCTATGTTGGACTGCAATACACAAAATGCAACCTCTAATACTACTATACATCAATTGCCTACCACTTTGTCAGTTCCAATACGTCATTAATAATGGGGTCATGTTCATCAATGCACAACAATGGTAAAGGTGTGTTCTTATCAATGAAAACCGCCCATTTGTCTCCTCTAAGTCAAAGTGCCTTTCTTCTTCTTTCTTTTATTGACCATAACCAAATTAATTATAGTATATAAAGTCATTGATCACATGGTTTTCTGATCTTGAATAGTAAGTTCACATATATGTTGTTGCATACATTGCTGCTCTTACATATTGGTTAATGTTCACATCAAAATCTCCTCTGAGAAGCTTGGCCCTTTATTATTGACTGCATTAGCTAGAGATCACCTTTGTAAATCATTGAACAAGAGTGTGGGGGTACTGACTTGGAAGAATCCTGAGCAATTAAGAGTAAATGTGCCCTACAATATGTCATGGTCAGTTTGGAATTTGGACCCCATCCATATATTTTCTTTGCAATCCCTTGCCACAAATTCCAATTTCATGTGGTCCTTCTTCCATAAAGCAAGCTGTAGTACATTTTGTTAAAAGGAAGCCAGATTTTTCTTAGGGAAGATGAAGAACAAAATACAGATCTACAACTGCCCAAATCAAAATATAATCAATTGTTTTATACATACTATCACACTGAAGGAAAATAACTGGAAAAAGAACAAAGCGTCTGATTAATTATGTCTCAGGCCAAGCTTTTGAAATAAGAGGGATATTGCACTTGCAAAAAAATTAAACCCTTGATCACTTTCTCATTACTCCCTCCTGCCATCAACAAACCCGTAATTCATAGTGTCCAACAGCCACACGCGTCTAACTGCAAAATATAAAGGTTGATATATAGCAAACAGATAATTCGTAGTGTCCAACAGCCACACGCGTCTAATTGCCAAATATAAAGGTTAATAGCAATCACATATTGGCCTAAATTAATATCTATATCTATCTATATATATATATCAAAGAGTATTGTAATTTCATTTCATCATTTTATGGTATTGCAAGAAATTGAGGTTAAATACAGTTGATGCGACTACAATTTCAGTCTCAGACACTCCATTGATGTGGCCAAAATCGTAGTCATGGACTATTTTTTGAAACCTTGTATTGTAAAATAGTAACAGACTGCAATTGGAAGAGAAAAGTGGCTAGGCAAATTCCAGGGTGATCTCAATTTATATATGAACTTGTTCATTGAAATATTTTATGAATTCCAGTTGCAGTAGATTATAAACGAGGTATACACTAACAGTTGGTGTAGAGGGGGAATGAGAAATGGAGGCTGAAGGTGATGACAGAAGTATAGAGAGCACAAAGGAGTGAGATGCACAATTGATCAGTTCCTTCCTGCTATATATAGTAATACGCATATCATCATCTGTGCTCTCTATCTTCTGTCAACAACCTTACCAAACTAGTGCCTCCCTCTCACCTTTTCCCCTATTCTTGTACACCCCAGATACTCTTCTACCTCCCACCTGAAAGAAAAAGAGAGTAATAAAATCACATATGTAATAGGGAAGAGGATGGTGATAACGAAAGAGAGAAAAAAGAGAGGAAGAGAATCGTGTTTGGAACTTTGAGATGTTAGATTTCTCTCCAGCCAGGAGCACCTATTTATAGGAAAAATTCTAAAAAGAATGGGTAAAAGGGCCTCAAAATATTCCACTAGATTAGTAAGCTAGGTAGCTAGTAGTACCAATGCAATGAGACCCTTTTCCGTGTACTCTCCATTTTCTAACCGCTTCTCACGAGATAATTAAAACATCCTCAAAAGGACACCCCTTATGTAACATCCTAACAACCATTCACGTACTTCCTGTAAAACCATGCATGCTAATGTAATCCACTTCTCAAAATATGCACACACACACACATAGATTTTAGTCTCACCCCCTACTTAATTTATATACATGGATTTATTCTACTTCATAGGTACTAGTGTTGTGATATTTGAGACACTAACTATGTGAATTTATTCAAAACATTTAGTGCAGCTAGCATGCACTACAAGATCCCTCTTTCAAAGATTTATGCAACAGTTATTGATATGCTATTGATTTGCACCCATGTGCAATGGGATTTGAGTAAATCGTGTGAGATCATCAGATTATTTCCAAATGTTAATAGTCCTGTGATGCTACTACACATAGTTGTTGTGATTCTCATTTATCTTGTTCGATCACTTACTGTGAGTGGTATGTGGGGTCCATGACTCAAATACTAGCTCCACTGGAGTAGGGACCTTTGGTTTCATGGGTCCAAGTGTAGTCAAGTTGTTCAGAAATTGTTAAATACATAGTCATAAATTAGCAATATACTAAGGCAAATTAATGTTAAATTTCTTTTCTGTTTCTTGAATTGGAAAGTTGAAGGCTAGCAATTGTGATATGTGAGGATCACTTTACCATATCTAGAGGGATATATATATATATATATATATATGTATATGTATATAATATGACTAATAAGATGGACATAACTACACAATATTCTCCAGCGTTGTGGCATGAATATGTACACGCATGCATGGTTGGGAAGTCACCATCAACAGACAGGTAAGCGGGCATTCATAAATCAGTGTACCAGTGGAAACTGATGAGAGTGTTTTTCTCTCTGTGTCTTCAATTTTCTCTTTGTGTTGTATATATCTTCATTACTTTTCGTCGGTTAAATTAGTATGCAATTATTTACCACTTTATAATAATCTTTTAAATCATTTTTAGTTAAGTTTCCTAATAAAAATGAAACAAACATAAACTTGTTTTTTCCTTAAAAACTGTCTCAAAATGACAAGTAATAGGTCTAAATCAAAATCATCCTTTAATCGATTGATGACGAAGTGCGAATGCAGAAGTGCACAATAACAAATCAAGAAAGGGATTTGATATCTTTTTTGTGCAAAACTTACAAGACCACCAAAGTTGTTGCTGCAATACTATTAGCCACATCACAATTTTCTGTATAAACTGATTTTTTAAAATGAATAACTTATATATATATTGTGTGATATAACAATGCATCTGTGTTTTCAACCATGCATCTCTCTTTCAAGTAATGAGATTTATGGTCGTAAAAGAAGATGTCTCTTCCTTTTTTTCACAATTTCTTGGTTTCTTAATAAATACTTTTTTCAAATACAATCCTAAAAAATAACTCTTAATTCATAAACAAAGTTATCTATTAGTAATGCTATGCCATATTAATCATATAACATAATATTTTGAGCGTGATTGGAAATAAGTTAATTACAATCACAGATAATTACATATATATATATATATATATAATTCATTAATTGAAGAAATAAATTTAAATATAGTTCATTTTGAATTATTATTATTAAAATAAGATAATATATATATCATTCGTTATTAAATTACATTTGTAATGAGAAAGTTTAGCTTTAACTTGTAGAACTCTATTCAGGATGGCATCAAGTAAAAGATAAGACGTATAAGAAATCTTATTTAAGTATTTTTTTTGTCTTTAAAATAAATAAGAGTGCATTTATGTTAAAATTATTTGATAAACTAATTATACAATTATTTTTATTATAAAACAGCTTCAGAAAAAACATTTCCAATTTATATTTCTTCCCATGATTTGAGCTGTGGACTCCATCGAGTAGTTTGACTGATGTGTCTATCCCATGTTTCAAGTTTAATTAACACATTAAAAAGTCAATATAAGAAATAATATTTACACTAATAAAATATTCATTTTAATAATGAATATAAGAAATAATATTTAAAACGAACAAAATATATTCATGAACCAAAAATCATATTTATTTTACGATCCTAATTTCTTTTAAGATTAAATATTTTATTTCTTAAAATATTTTTAAAAATTGTATTTTATTTTTAAATTAAATAATATATTTTTTATTTTTAATCATATTATACTTATTTTATTTTTATATTTTATTATTATTAAAAAATTATTTTTAAAAATTATGTTATTAATTTATAAAATGATAAAACTAATCACTAATTCAATTAAAAAATAATTTAAAATTTAATTTAATAAATAGTTAAATTTAGATATTGATTAAAAAATTAATTTAATATAATTATATAAAAATTAATTTAAATTTTTAAAATTAATAACTATTTAAAAATATAGTTTCTATTTATTTTATTAATAATAAAAATAATTTAAAAATATAATTAAGTTTTAATTTATAAAATAGTTTTTAATTTAATTAATATAATAATTAATTATATTTGTCTCTAACTTATATTTAATTATTTTTTTAATGTATTATTAGCAAACGATATTAAAGTTTTTTTACTATTTTAAGTGTAAGAGATGGTTAATTAATCATTTTAATTGAGAAATGCTAATGTTTCACAGCACTTTAAATATATGGGACAAAATAATTGAGAAACCCTATATAGTTTTACTCATATACAAAATAGTACTACTTTTGAAAATAGTTTGAAGATGAAACACATATTTAACCAATTTTTTAATTACTTTTTAATTATTTACTTAATTATATATATTTTTTTCATTCTTTCACTCCCTCTTTGTTTTATACAAACTTAAATTGTTATTGTTCTGAATACTGTTTATCATTTTGGCGTTATGTGATCCATCCACGGAACTCCAGAGGTATCCAAAATACAAGATTGTAAGAGATATGCAGAAAAAGTCAGATTAGGAAACAAACCTCAATTTTGGGTTCCCTTTCACTGCAATCACAACACAATATGTCTAATCAAATTAGTTATCTCTCGACACAAAACCAGGTTTCTGTCCAAATTAGCAAGACCTAGTATTTAGAAAAAGAAAGAAATAAGAATCATCAGATACAGCAGTGAATTTATACATTATGGGTGTTTAATGTAAAAAAAGAAGTAGGAATAAAATAGAAAAAAATAAAATAAAAAATATAACAAGTATATTGCTTTTTTATGAAAATCAATAATTAAAAAACTCTATTATTTACGGATTTCGCTTAATTTTTACTTGTGACAATATAGATTAAGATCAATGGATAGAAGAATTTAAAAAAATAACATTAGAAAATATTGATTGTATTTTGAGCATACACGGGAGAAGTTGTTGCTATTATTTTATATTTTTACATTTCCTTCAAAATCTTTTATATTATAAATTAAAAATATTTGTGTTAAATTATATATATTAAACATTCTATTTTACTTTCAAAACTCTTAGTTTGAGTTTTAATTGTCCTTTCTTTTATAAGCAGTTTACATTGTTAAAAAAATAAAATTAGTTAATATTTCATTTATATATATACAATTTGGCTTTCCAAAATATTATTTTGTGGGTTTGTATAGATTGGAGGAGAGAAAGTGAGATAACAGAAAATGAAAGTGTATGCATTAAAAGAAAATGAATGGAAAAGAGAATACAAGTTGTGAGTAGGAAGAATCATCTCAACCCACCAAATAAAAATCTATTATTCAACTTGCTTGAAACATGAGAATGAGTTTCCTCTCAAATTGAGAAGGAAAGTTTGACATGTGGGCTCCATCATTTTATCATCTCATTTATTCACAAACATTTATTCAAACAAACCAAAGCCATCCTCACATATCAACTATTCTCCATCCCCTCAAAGTGGATCCAAACAAATACAATGCTTTACAAATAACTTAATATTTTCAAATAATATATACCATTTGTTTGGAAGGTATGTAAATATTTTTATTTTTATTTTACATTTCTTTAATCCTATATGTAATTTAATAATACATATTATTAATATTTTTTTCTTTTCAAACTATAAATTTTTAGAGATAAGTTCTCATAAATGATATTTAAGTATAATAAAAGTTAATATATAAAAAATTAAGGGTATTTGGCCCAACTTGTCAGTGGCCCACCAAAACAGAGTGGACGGGTTGCACCATCACCATCATGCAGGTTGAATTCCTTGACCTGATTAGTCAAAGGACGGGTTGACGAGCCGATAGACCAGTCTACCACTTTTTCTTATTTTCTATTTTTAATTTTTTTTAAAAGAATTAATTTTTATTTTAATATATTTAAACCATATTTAACCATATAAATATTTTCTAAGATTTCTAATTGGATAAATTAAAATAATTATTATCTTTAGAAGATAAATTACTTTTTTATAATTGATAATTGAAACTTAATTTATAAGTGTTAATGATTTAAGTTACAATATTATTGTATATTTATTTTTCATAAATAATATAACACAAAAAATTAATCTATTAAATTATTTTTTATTTAATTTTTAAATTAAAAAAAAACAAATTAACAAACCAGCCCATTCCATCTTGCCTTTGGCCTACTAAAATAACAGACTAGGTGGGACATATCAAACTAAGCTGGCGGGTTGAAAATCTCAAGTCGCCAAATTTCAGCAGATTGCACTTTGTTACTACTTAAAAAAAACTTTATTAAATTCAAGTAAAAAATGAAAAAATATTTAAAATATTATGTTATATATATTTGTTATGAAGCATAGTTGTTACGCACAGCTACACTGTTACCAATTTTTAGCTCTTTCCTTATTTTATAATCATCAATTTCAATTATTTTATTTATATATTTAACTATTTCTTCCACCCTTCTGAAAAAATAGCAATAGTGTCATAAACAAATACTACTAGAAAAGTTAAAAAATGTTGAGGTTTACAATCAGAGATGGAATTAATTATTTAAAAAACACAACTTGGAGTTTAATCAGGTTTTTTTTATTCTTTTCAGCTTCACATTATTTTGAAAAGCTGTAAAAAAAAGTATATCCCTTGCAGTATCTTATGTAATTGTTTTAATTTATTTGATAATAAAAATATAAAACTTAACGACCACTTAGCTAGTCTGAATATAAAAAACAGAACATATGCTCACAAAAATTTAGGATATTAGAAAATAAAAATTATACTAACTTATCCAAACTATTTGTCTTTGCATATCTAATGATGATTAGATAGGGAGAGAACATGTGTAGAATATTATTATTGACAACGAAAAATATGAGAGTGGACGGTAAGGATTTCTTCAGTTCGTATAACAAATTTCTTTGTCAAGTTCATTATAAATTTAAAGTGAACTTTGGCTTCTAACTATAAAAAAATGTCATTTTCTAAACAATTTCAGGATATTATTATTCCTTTAAAAAAGTTAAACTTTCGAAATATACCCAACACTCCATTGCATATATATATATACTAATTTTAATTTTTGCACGTTGTAATAATTGTACTTAATTTTTCTTTTATTGGCTTAATATTTGTGATGTTCTGTAGGTGGTGAGTGTTTTTGTGGGTGAGAAAAAACAAAGTAATTAATTTGTTTTATATATATATATAGAAATTGAAGTTATAGTTGTGCGGTTGTGGCGTGTGAAAAAGACGTAAGTGCATGGCAACGAGTCAAGAATGACGGCATCTTGCCCCCAAAGCATGGAAAACAGACAACATCCCTCAACAACACACATTTCTTATCTAAATAAATACCTTTTTGTCTTTCTTCCATTTCTTTTTCTTTGTTTAAAAGTTTTAATTTTTATATTTTTATATTAACTCCAAAATTAAATTTTTATATTTGTAACTTATGGAAAACTTTATTTAAACTTTTTATTGTGTTCTTCGAAAAATATTTATGAATAAGTTTACTCATACACACCCTAAATTTAATATATTACCCTGTTTGAAAAACATATGAAAATTCATACAACTAATTATCATTGCAAACAAAATTGGTGTAGTGTTGAATGTTTTAGGGTGAAAAATGATTTATGTTTATTGGAGGATGTGTTAAAGGTTGGTGGAAAGAAGTAGAGAGGAATTTAGTGGTTGTGTGATTAAAGGAAGAAGGAAAGGTAGGTTTATCTTCAACACCTGTCAACACCCCGTACCTTCTTTCCTCATTTGGCCTCAAAAGGCACACCTCACACTCAGTAACTGGGAATCCTACACCACCATACAAACTTGACACCTGGTCTGTGCCATTCGAACCTTTTTCATTTTCCCTTTTTGGGTTTAGAACCATTCTTCACATGCCTACGTGCTCACTGCTAAGTGGCTCATGGATTCTTAGTTTCCATCTTGATTGACCATACAAATAAATCTGGAATAGTTTGGAAGAAGCAGCAAAATGAATCCTAATTGCTGCATATATCTATCTATCTATCTTCTCACAGTTATCTTTTTGTTTATTGGTTTGTTCCAGAATGACGGTTGGTAATGGTATCTTTGAAAAAAGAATTCAAAAGGGGTAGCGTTCAGAGCACGAAGGACATGGCATGGCATGCATGCCAGAATAAACCTTTCAATGATAGCCAGTACTATCAAACTAGCAGATAACAGAAGAACATATGCATATGCACTTGACAGTGTAGGGAAGGACAGAGAAAAGTGGGAACTGAATAAGTATAATATTTACATATGTGGGATCAATTAATTGAGAAACAAAGCTAGCTAGCTATAGCCTCACTGTTATAGTATTGGACAATAGAGATAAGGGAATTAATTCCATCTTGCTCTCTATATGAAACTTTTGAACTAACTGAAGAATGAGAAAGATGAAGAGTTAGATGAGGTGGGTCACCCCACTTGCAAAATCCCACCACTGTCATGGCAAATCATAATGTAACTCAATCGCATCAGCAATTGCGGCCACGGATTTCCATTCTCATCTTATGTTGCATTCTATTGTATTCAATGCCAGGTAGAATATGGTTCCATTTTTAAAACAACATGCAATGAATGAACCTCCTGCAAACATCTACTTGTGACTTTCACCATGTTACCCTGACGACACAACAGTAAATCTGCCCATTCAGGAACAAAGAGATATGGTTTTAGATTAGTTCGTAGATTCTTCTATGGAATTTGTTCTCGCACCCCCCATCAGTTCTTCTCTCCCCTTCCCTTCCAGAATTTTCACTTCTATCATGTGTTTGGTTGCTTTCTTCTTTTACTTCTTTATATAAACTTTGACTGCACATTCCTTCATAAAATTCTCCTTCTGCTTTTACTTTTTATGGTTAACATGGTTTGTGAAGCAAGGGCTAACATTCAGCTAAGTGGATTTATACTATGGTTTTACCAACTTCTAATTAGAAGGGTTATTGTTACTCATCATCGTTGAAGATATGTCTTATACCAACATGAAAATAAGATAAAGACCATGAGTCAGAGTGAATATTTTTAATTTTAATTAAAATAATATTAATAATAGAAGTATTTAAATTTCAAAATTTAAAGATGTATGAAATAAAATAAAAAATAATTTGAAAAATAATTTAAGAATTATTTAATTTAAAAAATCCTTTTTAATTTATTATTATTATTTTAAATGCTACATGATAAAATGATTTTATTAAATTTAAAATTTTTTATTAAAAAAAATAAAGATTAATAATAAAAAATATAAGTAATGAAAGAATATTTTATCTTCTCTTAAATATACTAAGATATAATATTTAAAAATTGATAATATAACATTAAATACAGGTAAATAAAATAAAAAAACAAATAAATATATAAAATGTTCATGTCTATTTTAATAATGTATCAAAATTTTATTGGTAAAAAAAAAGAAATATGAGACATATCATTTCTATCATCTTCCTATCATAAATTGCATTAATTATCTACTAACATATATATATATATAATAATTAATATTTTTTTATCTTTTATTATTTTCAATTTTCTGTTTTTTTATATTTTCTTTTTTATTATCTGTTCTATATTTTTATTTTTTTCTAATGATAAATTGATCTTGATAATCTAATGGAGCAACACATATTCCGTGTAATTTTCAAATTTTTTACTATTTCATTATTTTTTATTATTATTATAATGATATTTTTGTAATATTTTTCATTCAGTTTTATTGATGATAAAAGAATTGGTGATATTTGTAATGATGTTGGAGAGATTGAATTGGCTTGAATACCCATAACAATTATAGTGTGATTTTTGGGAGAAATAGTTAATGTGGGTGAAGGAAAAAATGATGACAAAAATTTATTTGAACTTTTTGTTGGTCAATATTTTCTTAGTAACGAACAACTTATATTTTTATAATAATTTTACTAATCTCAATTTGGAAGGATAGATTTACCACAAATAAGGATAGAAAAAAATAATTCGATTTTCAACCCATATCAACGGAATAGACAATCTTAATTATGTGAATTTTTATTATGAAACTGTATTGTTTTATTAATTATGTATAGTTTTATTTTGAAACTATTATTTTATTAATAATATATTATTTTATTAACAATATATTTCTTAATTGTAAATATGTTAAGGTAGAGAAATTGAGATGAAAATGGCAAATTTAACTTCTATACATATCTCATCTTACAATTCAATTTTGTAAAATTAAATTAGGTATAAATTTACTTGCTAAAAGATCATCAAGTTAATGAGAAAAACTAAAATTAGAATGGAAGATTTATAAGAAAAACTAAAAGTTCAAACCCATAATAAATGAAGGAATAAGAAGTTAATAAATGGTTCTTTTCATGACTTTCTTTATCTACAAACTGATAAAAAGTCAGGGAAAAGTTAGAATTAATTTAGTTTCTTTAATCACTCTTTATTCTATACTTTCTTAAAACCAATTAATATATTTATGATTTATAATGTTTATACATATTTGAATTAAAAATCATAAAAGTTGATATGGTTAAGGTTAGAGTGGAGCACTAAGTGGTGGAGGACCCTACTGGTTAGGATGCGAAGTTTGATGAGGGAGTAATGGTTGAGGTGGTAGTAATGAAAATAGGAGCAACTTTTGTAGACAACTAACTAAGATGTTCTGGCTATCATAAATAATAGAATTGTGTATTTGGCAGAGAAACTAGAGTCTCAGACGCAAACTCAAACATCTTAAGGAATACCAGTATTGATGTGTGATGATCCTTACTCTTCCAATTCCCAGTGAGATTAGACTAAAACATAAACAATACTTGTTGCTTTTGCGTTCTCTGCATCTTTCTCTTGTCATTTTATTTTGGTTAGAAAGCACTACCTTTATTAATTGGTATCCAACTAAAAGAGAAACAAAGTAATGCTAGGAAATTCAATCCTCATATCTTATCATTATTCATACTTGTTCACTCATCGTTCATAGTTCATATGATCACTGTAATAGCTCTTGTCCAACTGCAAAATACAGTCATTCTTGACACTGGAAGTTGTATGCTTTCAGTAGCCACTATGTCCATTTCGTGTTTGAAAAAAGGAGAAGTGGATAAGGACGAGATGAAAGTTGTGGCCATTTTGTGAGGAAAATAAAGGGAAAAAGGTACATAACGAACGACAAAGGAAGACTCAACTCACGACGTGGGTCTAGTGTTTCTACTAAACTAATTATGCAGTAGTTTGCAGTAGAGTAATGTGGTCCAGACATAAATTATCTGCATTATTAAATTGAAATGGGATATTGTTTGGTCCATTCTATATACTTCTACCAGTACATATGTTGACTGTGACAAGGTAAACTGTCAAAAGTGATGTACTACAATCTCTTATAATTAAAGTTGAAGAAAGCTGATATCTCCAAGTTTTAGGTGTCCTTATTAATTACTGAAAATGAATACAACGAGGAATAATTCTGATCTAACACAAGTCTAAACATAAGCAGAACAATTGAGAAAATGCAGTAGTTGGCGACAGAAAGAAATAAAATTTAATTAAGTGTGCAAGCTATAGTGTTGTGTTATACTATACCAATATATTCCAATTTGAAGAACAGTCCTTAGTATAGAGTTGGAAACTGTGCTGAATTTCTAACAAGTGGGGAAGAATGATTAAATTATGATTTTGATCTTTTTAATTTTTACTTATGGTTTTAGATTTTTATTTTAATTTTCATATAACAATTAATAATTTTGGTCCAATTATAATATTGCATGTATATTTTCTTATATATTTTATTTAATTTTTTTAATGATATTTAAAATTAATATGTCACATTATATTCTAATTTTTTCACATGTCACATTTGTCTCTATGTTTAGAAAAACTGAAATTTCATACTGTTTTATATAAGTCTTTTAAAATTTAACAATTTATTGTTATTTTCATTCTGAATATATGATAATACTATTAGTTAAGTCTTCTTTTTAATTTTAAACTAATATAACTAACAGATTGTAATAGAAAAAATGTAATACTTTTTTTCTTAATTTCAGTTTCATATAAACTAATATGAAGCTATTGTATATTTTTGTACTAAAATAATATTTACTCTTTTATTTCCTTCCAGTCTTTTCTTTCATTCACCAGCCCAAACCAAACCTATCTGTAATGTCAAGTTAAAAGCTAAGAAGAAGCACCACTTCACTTCCTTGCACTTTTAACCATTAAAATTGACAGTGCAATATTCTCTACAGCGGTGCATATAAATTCAGAATTAGTTAGAATTGTCTAATAAGATTGGTTTAAAAAATAATATGCAGTATTTTTTTCTTCCGTGCACTCTAAATTTTACAAGTGTATATACATCATATTGATATAAAAAAGAAGCTTGATGCTGATAAAAAAAAGCTCTGATTTAATCATTTTTATTCATCAGAAGTAAGTGGAAGAAATAGGAAACGTGTAAAGGATAGGAGTCAAAGGAAGAATTTCATGAGATATTCCCCATGCAAGCTATGCAGCTAAAAGACAAGCATGAAGGATTTTTCATATTGGTTTAGGTACCAAATGCAAAATGGGTTAGGTTGCCAAGAACATTATTTTTGTTTTTTAAACACAAGGGACGTTCAATTTAAAAGGGAAATAGATGCAGTAGTCATTTGATCTCATCACAAGAAGGAGCACAAATCTTCTGCCAAACCATCTGATGCACAATGTCAGCAAGGATCATATTCTGTGTTGCGGTTTCCCTAGCAACAATAGCAGTTGTTCTTTTGGCCGTGCTATCACCTGTGTCCCACAACAAGAGCCGTGCAAGGCCATGGTTGGATCTATCCTTGTACATCCAACAGCCTCAGATACCAACCTTAAACACTCACCTCGTACCTAGGGAAGATGCTGGGGCTTTCATTTTTCCGCGTGTGCTCACAGAGGGGCCAGAGAAGACTTCACGTGTGGTTGGAAGAGCACAGGGCTTCGTGATCCTCTCTGACATGTTTCAGCAATCGGCATTCAACGTTATGTATCTGAGCTTTGACACCCCAGATCATAAGGGTAGCCTCAGCGTGGAGGCTCATGAAGACAAACAAGAATTCAAGGTCATTGGAGGCACTGGCTCTTTTGCCTTTGCTCGTGGTGTTGCAGTTTTCACCAAAACTGATTCGCAGCAAAGTGAAGTTGCTGCCACTTACCATGTAAAACTTCAGCTTGAATTCCCAAACCATTCCTCCAACTTATTACAATGATGCTCACATTTTTACTTTCATGCTGCTCATTCCTTTTTCTTCCAACAAATTCAAACTATCAAACCCATCGTTAGTCTGTTCTTCTTACAAATCTTGTTCTTAAATTTGTTCTAACTTTAGGTTTGTTCTGAGATATTATAAAGGATTTTGAAAGTATTCATGAAATTGAAATCACTGCATAATATTTAATATCCTTGTTGGATTATACAATGCACAGTGTGTCTACTTATACAATATCTTGCTCATAGATTCACGTTATAGCAAATGAAAATTTTTAGTGAACGAAAATTTTTAGTGAACAAACCCGTAAGTAAAAAAAGAAGCTAGGGTATTTGTTAGTGAAATTACTTTTTCCTAGATATTTATGAAATCAATATTATTTATCTATTTTAATGTTAATAAATTTTAGAAACTAAAATTCATAATTTCAGATTTTAAAGTGGTAAAAAAAATTACGAAATTCGTCTATTCGAACAAAAACAGTAAATTTAAAATTTTGATCAGTAATAACCAAAATCAATTTTTATTTTATTTTATAGAAATTAAAAAACATGTGAATTAAGGTTTTCTAATATAACCAATTATATAACATGATTAATTTTCCTCTTGCATTCCGTGTTCTTCGAATAACGCATTTGATGTAAAGAAAATTTCTTTTATGGATTTTGTTGTCAAAAGTAATTTAATTTCTATAACTCATAAGATAGGCAATAAATTTCAACCTTATAAGTTTCGAACTAATTACCTAATTTATATATTTGGTGATAATAGTTAATAAATTAGTTGAAAAATAAAATAAATAAAGAAATATAATTACATTATAGTTTTATTATATAAATATCATTTATACTTTTTTAAAAATATATTATAATTTTTCTATTTCTCAATTTAAATTATTTTTACATGGATTTTTTTTTTTTACTGTATTGTATGTCATTTTCACATAATATGAAACATTAATTAATTTGAAATGTTATTTTTTAATTTGAAATATACAAATAATTAAAGAGAAACTCAACAAATACTAAAAATAATATAATAATAATAAATTTAAATATTCAATATCTGTAAGTAAAAAATTCAAGATGATAATAATAAATAAATAAATAAATAAAAATAATAAGAATAAAGAATAAATAATAATAGAAAAAAGCTAAGTAAACTACAATTTATAATTTAATGGAAGTAGCTTATAGCTTATAAGTTAAGAATTTTTAAAATAAAGTCTGTTTAATATATTTATCAAATATTTTTGTATTAATCAAATAAGCCTATAAACTAGTAATTAGTTTATCAATCTTATTAAACCTATTTTATAGGTATGTTTATAATTGTTAGCTAAATTCCTAACTTATAAGTTTTTAATAGCATGTTAGATTAAAAGTGCTTGGTAAACAATTGATAAATTAATATAACTATATAATCTTTACTGTATACATAAAATTTTCGTCTTTAAGCAAAATTATATTATTATTTAATTATAATTTTATATTTTTTTGAAAAAATTAAAATCTTATTAAACTATTTTAGTATTTTTATTTTAGGATATTATTATTATTTCATGTTCGAAACGGAATTTTTTTTTTGAATCAGTTAAATTAAAGATGTTAATTAAATGGATTGCATCTGGCTTAATTTTTTATAAGTAATTATTTTCTATTTAATCTGTTAATGTCAAATCAAATTAACTCATTTTTCAATTTATATTAATTTGAAAAGAAAAATATAAAGTCAATTAGATTTTATATTTTGGAACCAAAAAATTATTAGTCTGGTATGTACACAATTCAGTCAAATTGACTCAATCTTATTTAAACCATAATTTTACCATCTGACCTTGCAAACACATTGGGGTTAATTAATTTTAGTACCTCTACTTAAAATGCTAAATCCACATTGGAAACAACATAATTTCATATTAAAATTAATACTTATTTAAGTTTATAATACTGAATTTTATATATATATACATATATATATATATATATATGTATGTATCATGATGCAACCTTAGCAATTCCGAAGAACCTAATAAGTTTTTTCTAACACGGGATGTGTCCTACGTTTCGACAAGGTGGAGGAGGTGTCAGTAGTTTCCCTAGCTTCCTTGAAATCACTGCCTCTGTCCAAAAACAAACAAAAACATACATTTTATACAAAGTTAATATCTATCACACCTTCTCACACTAAAAACATGTAAAAATAAAAGGAAATTTAATAATAGATTCAACAATTTTTATCAAAATAGATTTTAACTCCACATTGAAAATAAATTTTAAATTTAATTTAATCTTAGTATATCAAATATAATTAAAAGGAGTAAAATACGTTTTTAGTCTTTGAAGTATTTATCAAAATTGTATTTTGTCTCTGGGACAAATTTTGGACCTATTTCATTCTTATACTTTATAAACAAATTTAAATAATTTTTGATAGCAAATAAAAATATCTTTAAAAAAAGGAAAATGAAAGGAAACAAAAGAAAAAAGAGTGAAAAAAGCTTAAAAAACGAATGATACTGAAATAAGAAACTATGAAAAAAGAAAATAAAGAGATAAAAAAGAATTCTGACATATCATCAAAGAATCATTTCCACGAGTTTATAAAGCATAAGGACGAAATAAGTCCAATGTTTGTCTTAAGGACAAAACACAATTTTGACAAGTAATTCAAGAACTAAAAACATACTTAACCTTAATTAAAAGTAAAGAGATCCAATAATAAGTGATAGAATAGATTGAACTAATCCTTTTAAGATAAACTCGATATTATCTCAAGAAAATGAAGTTAAAGTTTACTTTCACATCAATCTAATATAGGAATCATGTTTAATACCATTGAAGTTAGGTTAATTGATGAGATTATCAAATGACTATGTACTTTGCATATTCACAATTAATTTGCATGTTATATAAAAGAAATAGAAAATGACAAACCTGCACTAACTTGAGTCCACAACATGATTGAAAAGGATAAAATTAATAGAAGCACAACTAAGGTATGGAAGTAGAAACACATACTCATCTCCCAAGTCTCAAGTTTAATGGCAATGTAAATGTAAATGGTGGGATCATTCATATTTATAGCCCTATTTGCAATGTTTTCATTTTTTTTTCCCCTTATAACTATGTCCCATTGGATCAACGATTCAAACTTAGAATTTTTTTTCATCGCACTGAAATAAACAAATAATTGTAAAGTAGAAAATTTTCTTCATCTTTTGAATATATAAATTTAAACTACGTTATCATTTATATTTAATTTTTAATTTTCTTTAAAATGTTGACAAAATATTAAAACTGCGTGTACATGAGTTGAAATAATAAGTTAGTCAATGAAAGGTGACGTAGGTAGCATTGTTTAATGTTGGTGACTTTGATTTCTGAGCACATAGATGAGGTGTGAAAGCTTTAGCAGCATTATGAATTGCGTTCTGAATGGGTCAGAGAGTCAAAATAAAACTATTGTTAGTTCATTACAACTTATGACTTATGTTTGTTTATTTAATTAAAATAAATTAAACTCTTTAAATTACTCCAGAAATATTTACTTGCTAAAAAATAACCATAAATTTTTTAAATGACTATAAATATATTATTTATAAAATTATTGTAATGAAAATTTTATTAAAAAAATCACTTGAACCTATATATTACTTGAAAGTGTAATATGTATATATATATATATATATATCAAACTATCTAACTTAAATATGAGGCGAACATCATACATTAAAGTTGAATTCAAATAAATTCATATTAACTAAAAGTATGATTAAAAATTTAAGAGAATGAATGGAAATTCAATCATTATTTTAGGAAGTATTTGGGAAAAATGATGATACTTAATTGAATTCAAATAAATTCATATTAACTAAAAATATGATTAAAAATTTAAGAGAATGAATGGAAATTCAATCATTTGTGTCTAGATAATTTCGTTATTTTAGGAAGTAATTTAAAAAGTTGAATTGGAAAAAAGTGAGTTTAATGGGAGAATAAGAAAAATAAATGTGTGGAGGATAGAAAAAAAAATAGTGTATTGAATTGGTTTAAGAGATTGAGGAAGTTGAAGGAGAGAATGAATGATGAAAAAAAAGAGAAAAAGTGTGAGATAAACACTAAGAATAGGATTACAGAAAATACACTCTAGTTCTTATCTGTCAAAAATAAAAAGAGACACAAAGTAATAATAAAGTTAATTTTAGGATATAGGTTTAAATTTAAAGACAGGACGAGGAATTGCATTATTTATTCTCAATCTCAAACTTAATTTTTTAAAATGATAGAAAATCAAACTTAAACTCGATCAACTCGATTTTTTTACATAAACTCAAGATAAATATAGTTTGATTTTTACACATGTGAGTTTAATTGTCTCCTTAAAATTATATATTTGAAAGTATAATAATATCTAAATTACATAAATATTTGAATCATAGAAACAATTTCATGATCAAGTGTATAAATATTAATATATATATATTATCAAACTACCTATTCAATATGAGCCGAACATCATACATTAAAGATGAATTCAATTCATATTAACTAAAACTGCGATTAAAAATTGAAGGGAATAAATGGATAGAATTTCAATAATTTAGGAATTATGTAGATAATTTCGTTATTTTAGAAAGTGTTCTAATCAAAAGTGTCTTAGTATAATCTTTAGGATTTCTAATGAGAATATCAGTGTTTTATAGGATTTTTTTTTTGTTTTCTGTCTACTACCTTCCAAATTTTAAGTGACGTTTATCTCGAAATTTCGCTTGTATTTTTAAATTGTGTTTTTAAGATAGATTAATTATATTTTTGTTTTAAAATAGGTGAGATACACTTCCCATGTAGAAAGTGTTGGAGAGAAATTATGTTTACTCTATTTAGAGGACTATCTAACTCATTGAGATAAATAAATGCTTCAAATGAAACATGTGATCACAAAGTTAGCCAAAACTGGAAAATGTGATTATTTCGTGTAGAAATAGTCCTGGCGCATATTAAAATATATACAAGAATACTTAAATTCCACTGTAAGTTTTTTACTATAGTTTAAATTTTATAATATATAAATACAATATTCTCTCTCGTGTTGAATAAGAGTGGTTTTAGCACAGTGAATTTGTTTCTTAAGTAGTTTGTAGAGTTTTAAATTGTATTAATTATTTTTTATCAATTATATTTTTATTTTTGAAAATATCAATATCAATTAAATTATTATTTTTATTTAAATTATTCTTTTTATGAGACTGTAAGTGATCTTCTTTATTATTTCCACATTTTCATCTACCTTCTTCTTAATCAATAAATTAATTATTTTTTGGAAAGAGAAGTTAACACTTAAAAAAAAATGAAGACAGAAGTTGACAATTATATTATAGAGAGAGTCGAAGACTCATTTCATAATACATAAGATTATATTAACAAAATAGTTTAATATTCTCTTGAAATTAAAGAGTGATTCAATATATAGAATGAAACTAAGAGTGATATCAATTTTTTTTGTAGGAATTCTTCAAATTTTTTAAATTAAAATTTCTGGTGGTGAAAATTTTAAAACTAAAAGTTAGAAAGAAAACTTATTTCATGTAGATCAGAAAAAAAAATTCTGGTACAGGTACTTGATTGAAAATTGAAAGGTTTTTCTAGATAAAGAGATAATAGATTGAAAATTGAAAGGTTTTTATAGACAGAGAGAGAATAGATTGAAAATTGAAAGGTTCTTTTTAAATAGAAAGAAAATAGATTGAATATTCTTTATTATAAAAAATAAAATAATATATATTTTTTTAAATGATAAGGATATTATTAAAAAAAATTAAAAATTTATTATAAATAAAAATTATTTCTTTTATTGGTTTATATAATAAAAGGAGTAATATATTTCATTTTGATACATTAATGTAGAGAGAATAAAGAAGTTAAGAAGTGAATCTTAAAATGTATTAAATCATCCAGATCTAAATTATAGTCTCAACCAAAATAATGAAATAAATATGAGAGATTTCATATTAATTAAATTTATAAGAATGAGTTAATTTAAAATTTATTACCTTAAAGAGTTTTTGTCCTGGACCAGGAGCATAACCGGGAGGTGGAGGTGGACTTGGATTTTCTCCAAGTTTCCTCTTAATCTCCAATTCTGTTCACAACAACAACAACAAATTTACAGTCATTTTGATTTTAAAGAATTATAAAGTTGGTTTAGATGATGAAAGAAGACAGTGAAAGGAGAGAAATAGGGTTGTAATAATCCTACTAAACATTAAAAAAATGATTCTGATAAAAAGGAAAAACCTGCAGTAAGTTGAGTGGAGAGGTGCATGAAAGAAAAGGATGTTACTAACGCAAGAAGAAGGAGAAGGCAGCAGAAGGAATGCACGCCCATCTTTCAAAGCTATATATTTCAAAATTATGAATGCTCAGAAAATTATTTATAAGCACAAACATGAACATCCCTACTTTTCTTCTTCAACCCATTCCACAATAACCTAATAACATTCATTCTGCATTACCATTAATGTAGACGAAAGTGAAACACGTCACCCCAACTCAAAACACAGAAATATGATATATGATTAATATATATTTCAAAAATGTATAAAATTCTAAAATATAATAAATATATAAATTTAAATTATATTTTATTTTATTTTATTTCTTAAATAATATGAAAACAAAAAATAATAAATTATTATTGTTTTAAAAGCATTAATTTTTCATGTTTCCCTTGGTCAATTCCACCTCTGCTTCTTAGTTTCATAGGAAATGCATAAGATTCATCCTTAGAGTTGATATTTCTCATGAAGCCATTGTTGGGTTTGAATTTAACAGCAACTACCAAAACCTGTGGCTATGTTTGTCATCACACAATGACCAAAAGGAACGTTTAATAAAATTAGAGATCTAAAACTTGATCAATTCAAACTAATTAATTTTATAGTCTAGTCAACTACAATTTTTTCAAATAAACTTTTCTCACTACAGCTGGAATAGATTAATTTTCATCCATAATTCTTAATTTTCCATTTTTTCAATCCAATGGGATTCAAACTCTAAGTGTGAAAAGACAAAAATTGTAACGTCAATGAGAATATTAAAATGAATATGTGACCACAAAAAATATAGAATTGAAAATACTTATATATGATGTTTTTTACACCAATTAAGAAAATAAAAATAATAATAATAATCTAGTTGATGCGTGTATATAGTTTTGACATCTATATTTGTAGAAAGAGTGAGTTTCTTTAATCTTGTAAGAAAATATTTCCTCTATTTGACTTTTATGTCGTTTAAATTTTCTTATAACCTTTTAAATTGATTTTGTGTGTTCCTTTCCAATCCAATAATTACAATTTTCCTATAATAATATTTGTTTCAATTCACAACTAGGGAAAAAGAGACTATATGCTCTAATATATAAAAAAATATTCATAAATTAACTTAATATTATTTTATTCATATTTTATAATTAATTTATTATATATTTAATGAAATAATATAAATTTATTTGGTATTAGTTGAATATAAAATTAAGATGACAAAATAAAGTATTACTAGTAATCTTTTCCATAATAACAGAGGTGACACTAAGTCCTCTTTCTTTCTAGGCAAAAAAATGCGAAGATTAGAAAGTTGGAAAAATAAAATATAAAAAAATTAAAAAATTGAAAAACGAAATTTTGTGTGCGAAACTTTTCTCAAAAAACGAAAAGATATATGAAGAAAGTTCAACACAATCGATTATATTTTTAAATATAATTGATTATGCATATAAATTTTTACGAAAAATACAGTAAAAAAAAAAGACAAGATTATTACAATTAAATAAAATTTAAATAATAATATATTATAATATAAATAATTAAAATAAAAAAGATATTATAAAATTAATTATATTACAATAAAGATTATATATTATAAAATAATATATAATTGATTATGTTTTATAATATATAATTTTATATTATAAATAAATAATTCTAAAAATGCTTTAAAAATTATTTTGAATTAAAAATTTAGTAATAAAAATAAATTTATATAATAATAAATATCAAATAAATAATAATATTGATAAAAATAAATTTATATAATAATATTAATAATAAAATTAAATTTTAAATAATATTATTAAATCAAAACTATTGTTAATAATAATAAAATATTATTAATAAAATTAGGGTTATATATGTTTTTGGTCCTTCAATTATTTATCGAAATTGTGTTTAGTCCTGAGGCAAATTTTAGACTTATTTCGTCCTTATATTTTATAAACTCAGGCAAATAATTTTTTATGATATGTCTGAATTCCTTTTTATCTTTTTATTTTCCTTCTTCATAGTTTCCTACTTCACTATCATCCATTTCTTAATTTTCTTTCACTTTTTTTCCTTCTATTTTTTCTAATTTTTCTCTCCTTAAAAGATGTTTTTAATTGTTATCGAAGATCATTTATACATGTTTAGAAAATATAAGGACGAAATAGGTCCAAAGTTAAACACAATTTGGACAAATAGTGCATAGACTAAAAACATATTTAATCCATAAAATTAATTTAAAAAATAAAATTATTTTATAAAAATTTTAATTAAAAAATAATATTTATTTATTATACCAATAAAATCATACACAAATTTTTATAAATTTATTCTTTATTTCCACTTAGTTTTTCTTAATACAAATAACCTCACTTTTTATTTTATTGTTCTTCAACTCTTGTCAAACGTTATATATATTTTCATTTTATATATATTTCCATTTTATATATATTTATTTAATATTTTTTTATCTCTCTCCTGTTATTATATTACATACTTTATAAATTTAAATTTTTCTTCTGTTTTGAGGTGTGATTCAGGTGTAAAAGTGTAATTTAGTGTACAAAAGAATTTTAGATATAAATTAAAAACTTTCCTTATATATAAAATTTTTAAATTAAATTTATTAATAATTATTTATAAATAACATATAATGATAGGTTAAATATCATAATATTTATACTCATTCCATCAATAAAAAAATAATTAAAATACATATATTTATTATTCGTGAATATTCAATAAAAATATTAATTTAATACTCATTATATATATATATAAAGTTTTATTTTCTTAAAATAAGTCGAGGGAAGGAACACTAATCATTGTCTAATTACAGATTGCTTATATTAAAATATTAATTGATTAACAAATTATTTATTCTTTTTTAATTAAAGTAAAATGTCAGGGTAAGGTTAAGGTTAGAACTTCACCCTTTAAAATCTATTAAATAATAATTTGATTTCACACAGTTTATTCTCAAATAAACGTGCTTACACTCTTCTACGTATACTTTTAACAAATTCTGTTTATTTTCATGTTGTTTTCGTTCTGGTATCCCACCCGTGCATCACGCAAGGACATTAATTAATATATTAATAAAAAAAATTATAAATAGACATGACAAAAAGAGTAAAATATTCAAGGAATATAAAATGAATACTTTTATTAAATATTCATTACACGTCTATAATAGAGATTGATATTTTGAACACCATACTAATTAAAATTAAATTAATATTTTATTTATTTATTTATTTATTATTTTAAACTTAAATTATTATTATTATTATGTTCTTAAAATAAAGTTTTCAAGACATTAACTATAAACATGTAATACTATTCTAGTTAGAAGTCCTAAACCCTAAAAACTTAACATAATAAGATTAAGATATGATAAATTTGTAAAAGTTGTGTTATCATCATATAATAAAAACAAAAAGTATGATTAAGTTGGTAGTTGAAACTTTTTCTTAAAAAAAAGGTAGTTGAAACTTTCCTTGTACAAAGAGTTGAAACATGGTACAATGGAACTCAGAGTTCCGAGAAAAAGTGAAAGGAGGTAGTGCCATCTTCAACTTCATCGAGCACGTGCGTCAATGGCCGCCGCCACCACCACCACCCTCTCCTTCTCCTTCTCCTTCTTCTTCTTCGCCACCCCCTTTCGCAGCTTCCAATTCCGAACTCCACCATCAGCCCACCTGACAAGACTCTCTGTCTCATGTAGCTCTTCATCACCACCATCCAACGACCCTCTCCGCGTGGCATTCGCCGGCGGAGGCACCGGAAGCAACGTCTACCCGGCGGTGGCAATCGCGGAGGAGCTTAAAGCGCTGAACCCCACTTGCCAGCTTCTCTTCCTTGGCGCCCCCAACAGCGTGGAAAGCGCCGCAATCTCCTCCGCGGGCTACGACTTCGCGTCTGTCCCCTCACCACCCGACACCAACCCTCTCTTCTTCCCTCACCGTTTCTTCAACTCTCTCCTCCAATGCCTCTGCCACCTAGGACACTTCCAACCCCACGTTCTCGTCGGCACCGGCGGCTACGTCTCTTTCCCCGCCTGCCTCGCCGCCAAGCTCCGAGGCACCAACGTTGTCATCCACGAGCCCAACTCTGTCCCTGGATTCTCCAACACCCTTCTCTCCCCCCTCGCCGACGCCATCTTCGTTGCTTTCAACTCCACCCTCGACAGTTTTCCCAGGAACAAGTGTTTCGTGTGTGGGAACCCCGTCAGGCTCTCTATTAGGAACCTTGTCTCCAAGGAAACCGCCATCTGTCGTTTTTTTCCGGGTTCGGATTGTGGGGGCAGGGTTTTGTTGGTGCTTGCTGGCTCCTATGGCGCCAATACAGTTAACATTGCGATGCTGAATTTGTACTATCAGATGCTGAGACGGGATAGTGGTTTGCATGTTATATGGCAAACTGGGGTTGAAGCCTTTGATGAAATGGATAGCCTTGTCAAGAGTCATCCACGCTTGTATATGACACCGTGAGTGCTTCTCTAAACTTGTAACTGCGTTTGCCTTTTGTGTAAGACTGCATGGAACTATATGCACATATATTTACAAGAGGGTGATTGATTTGTGATTAGTTTTATTTATTTTTATAGAGCTTAGTAGCATTATTTGATCATGCAACAGACCTGTTTAGTTTCAATTGGGGTAGAATTTATCAAATTGATCACTTGCTCCTTTCACTTTGGCGACATACTCACCAATCTTTGAGTATGATAATCATGTTAGTGAGGTCCACAGGATTTCATGAATAACACAATGTCAATTTACTCAGTAAAAGATAAATCTTTTAAAGGTATTATTTATCATGAATCCAAACAACTTTCCCAAGTATCCTTTTGGTTTATCTTCCCCTTTTCTTAGGACTAACAACCCTGTTGCAATTTACTGTGTTAACTCATTTTTCAGTGGCTTTCTTTTCGTGTGTCCAAGCTATCTTAACCAATTTTATGTCAGCTTTGTCCCAATCACTGCTTCCCCTGCATATTCTCGTATAGTACATTTGTTTCACACCTTATCCTTTCTTTTGTGAGTACACATCTATTTTAGCATTCTGAATTCTGTTACTTCCTCTTTTTTTCTCTCATGGACTTTTCAAAGTCCAACAATCTTCCTTGGAGCTCAATAAAACTGTCTTTAGACTTAGTGAGTACTTTACTGTCCTAAATAACCCTCATGAACAAACTCAGAAAATATTCAATCACTCTGATCAATCAACATAGTATTACTACAAGAGCAAAGAAAGAAATGAAAGGAGAGACCAATTCCCGCCTAACTAACTAAATTGTAACAGCTGTAGCTAACTAATAATTGAATACAAAGCAGAGTAAAACTATCTTCTGTAGGGAGAAACTAATCGTGATTACGCTATTCCATCGTGTGGTAATGTTCAACGTGATCTGACATATTGTATAACACAGCATAGTTATACCTTTACATGGAAACACAGCGTAGTTATTGTAAATGTTGTGACTCTGGCTGCCGAAAGACTGGAAGAAAGGATTTTTTTTGGACATAATGATGTGAAAATCGTTTCTTTACTTGAATACTTGACAAAACTCAAACCACTTAATGATCCAAAAGTCCAATCAGTTATCTTTAGTGCGCTTCCTGGTGTGAGACCACTCTGCCCAGTGCATAGTGCTTTTTGAAATTGACGTGAATGGGATTCCTGTTCTAACGTGTTTATGTAGGACCAGTTTAAAATTCCTTGATTCAATATAATGGATACTTTATCTAGGATTTTTTTTCTTTCATAGTCTTTTATCCATAATTTGTTATTCGCATCCACATTTTCCTTTTAGTCGTAATCATGTATATCATTTGTTAGAATTAAAAGTAATCGCTATTTTTTTGTGCATCCTTTCTATTTACTGATAACTTATCTCCTTTAGTGAAGGTTCATGCATTGTATGGATTTGGCATATGCAGCGGGAGACTTGATTGTTTCTAGAGCAGGTGCAATGACTTGCTATGAAATATTGGCAACTGGGAAACCATCAATCCTGGTAGTTAAATTTTGTTTTTACTCGTTCGTTTTATTTATTCTGATTCTTATTTAAGCTTTGGATTATAAAATATAATATTACTCAAATTATTTAGAAATGAATGTAATAATAATTCAGCTGCATTATGCTGAACATCTTTTTTTACATAAACCTTCAAGCACAATTTTAAATCGCAGTCTTTGGGTCATTCATCAATACATGAACTAAATTGCTTAAACTATGGTACCACAATTGTATTCTTAATTGAATACAAAATTAAATTAATCTATCCATCTAAAGTTTAAAACTGAAAAGAGAATCTAATTCATTTAAAACACATCATCCATGTCTTGATAATAACATTAAAAAACCCTTTAACTCAGGTTTATATAAAGACAAAATTAATAACCTTGAAGAATTTTACAATATTCAAAATATGATATGAAAATGAATAAAAATATTTATAATGGTTCATATATAATTTAGATATTTTTTATTATATAGGATTTGTGTATTTTTCTGTAATTATAATAAAAACTTATAAAATAAGTTTATGAATTTTAAATTTCTAAAAAAATTTATTGTGTCTATCATCCATTATGCCAAAATCATATGAAATTGTGTTTGAGTTATGTGAAAGTTGTGTCAAAGACAAAAAGAAATTATTGAAATCAAACACAAGGACACATTATTAAAGAAACGTGTCCGAACTTCATAGGATAACATAAATGAAGCATAAGAAGTATATGTCCAGTTGTGCCATTTTATGTAACAATCTAAAAAAGCATACTATCCTATGAAGGTTTTCTCCAAAGATATGCTAATTGACAACTAAAATTTCACTTAGAAAGTATTTTTTACGCCTTGAACTAAAAAGATTATATGATTGTGTAAAAACATCTACTTATGTGATGCTTGTTACAAAACGACATTCCCAGAGTAACAGCTTCCCATAATGCCTTGTCATTACAATTCAAATGCAATACATGAGATCCAATGTGTACAGAATTCAATTACATAGTTAATGGATGGATTTGGACTCGGACATTGTGCCTATAAAATATTATCCCCTCAATTAGAGTAACTGTATAGTAACTAACTAAGCAATTGCTGTATATTATATTTTCTGTGAGTTAGTCATGATGTTACAATGTATGCGGTGATGCATAACTGCATAAGATTTCCGTGCTTTCCCTATTTTTCAAGAATCACACTGTAGCTTACTTTTAAGTTGGATCTGCAGCTCATAATACAGGAAAATGATGAAATTTTTGTTCAATTATCATTTGTAGATACCTTCGCCAAAATTCTCTGAAGGGAATCAGTTCAGAAATGCGTCCTTGATGGCAGACTTAGCTGGTGTGACTGTCATAACTGAGGATGAGCTAGACTCGAGTACACTAGCCATTGCAATTGAAAAGATTTTAAGTATGTAGCATTCATCTTCAAAATGTTTTAAAAATTTTCAGGTTTGAAAATCATTCCAGAAGCCACGCCATATGCTTTTATAAAAAAAAATCTAAATCACGAAATTTGCATCCCTGTCATGTCACTGAGTAAATCCTTTTGATGGGAAACCAGAAAGATAAAGATGCACTGACATTAGTTATATAGAAGATCTCAACCCAAGTTTGGAGTACAAACAGAAGACAATTAAATTTTTAACTGGTAATATTTGCTGGTATCTTCAATAATGACCTGTTATATTGCTCAGTATTGAACCTATTCAAGAATAAACACGCTGCTTTTTAATATTATGCCTTAAGAATTATACATACTATATGTCCAAAAACAACAATACCAATGGTAATAATCTTGTGAAACTTGTGCGTAGAAAAATTCTTGTTCTATAACTGTATTTCTAAAAGGTTTAAGGTTCTCAGAGTTGGGGCACTATTTCAACTTATGATGGCCCTATGTCGTAAACTTCTAAATTGTAGACTCTAACATAGTGCAGTAACTGGATACCAGAATTGAAACTTGAAGTTTGGGAAAGGGTTAAAGTCATAATTTACTATCTTTTATCTTTCAGAACAAGTTCAAGCATTCTTAGCCCCCAAGCCCCAAGCTTCTTTCTCACTGTTTCTACCTGTAAAGTGAAACCTAACAATCTTCTGACATTCCTTGTTTCTTACTCCAAATTTTAGTAACCTAAAAAAGCTGCACTATAGTATTTTCTTTTCTTTGTTGTCTTTCTTTTTTCCTCCACTTTCAGATCTGCATCATAGTTGGCAATGACTACAATAGAACACCCTTAATTTCGGAATTACAAATTTTCGCATTAATATAATCTGTCACCGATTAACTCCTTGATTGCTTGCTGTTGTATGAATTCACCATGTTTGTTGTATTTCCAAAATTCAGGACTTACATGTTTGAGTTAAGCAACATGTATCACTTTTCTTTTTTCTTTTGCCTTATTTCTTGATTTGGATTTTGAACATTGAAAATATACATGACAGGGGACCAGAAGAAGATGGAAGACATGTCTGAGAGGGCTCTGAAAGCTGCAAACCCCAATGCCTCAGCTGAGATTGCAAAACACATTCTCTCTCTTGTAAATGAATCTACCAAAAAGAAAAGAGATGGCTACAAAGTATAATCTTGGCATGGCGGTTGAAACTGAAATGAATTCATGCTTACAATACAACTGTGAGTTTTTCTTGTGGGCCAATAACATCGATAGAAACTCCAACTCCAAGAAAAAGAATTCCACTGCTCTTGCAACTTGACATGATAATGCTAAGAAGTTTGTGAGCTCATATATCACTGGCACTTTGATGAGTAAGAGACCAGGCATGGAGGCTTTAATTGCTCATGCAGGGTTCTGATATGACGTGGGAGTGGTCCATTTTTTATTGTTCTATTTATTTATTTGATTTTGTGAACGTGATTGATGGAGTGGTCTATTTTTGGTGGTTCACATGGAGAGATCCTTGTCACTGCGAAAATAGTGAGTTTTCATGATGCCCTTGTCCTTGATGGTGAATAATGTAATGCAACGTAACATTCAATACTCCAAGCATCTGAAAACTTTGTTAGATGGAAATGAAATAAATTTGTGACTCACCTCCACGCATTTGTTTTCTTCTTTATACAAAGTAAATTATTTTTAATCCGTATAAGTATATTTACTTTCTTCTTTTACTGCTGATCTTAATATTTTTTAAAAATTAAAAATCTAGAAGAACGATTGTTAATGTTA
Organism: Lablab purpureus; assembly: GCA_030347555.1. Taxonomy (NCBI): domain Eukaryota; kingdom Viridiplantae; phylum Streptophyta; class Magnoliopsida; order Fabales; family Fabaceae; genus Lablab; species Lablab purpureus. Next base: position 62,633,271 of record CM059256.1, on the reverse strand, counting down.
ATATCACATGGCTAAATATGACATAATAGTTCATATCCAACTAACTGTGACATATTCCCATCATAAGTAGTTGTTAAATCATTTTTTAAAACTTCCAAGTTATAAAAATCAAGACAAATTAAAAAAAACTACATGTAAATTTTTTTTAAAAATGTTTATAGAGATTGCACCCTGTTTAAATTTTTATAAAGATTAAAGATATAGCCACTACCAACAAAATCTATGACTACATGATCCAAAAGGGGTATAGTTGAGGACAAGCATTCAAAATATAAACACCCTACTCTGTAATAGACACAACTCCATTAAAAACCACAAGAACTCTTGCGTATAATATGCAGAGGTCTCAACTTTCAACCCAATTAAAAAACCTTTACTCAATAACATATAATTGCCGCCTCCTCACAGAGGATAGGATATGCTTAAGTTTTGAAAGATGAAATTATAAATGACAGCAAAGAATGAAAATTCTTGCTTGTATTGGATATGAAAAACTATACACAAATTTATAGATGAAAGCTGTCCAAAAAAACAGTAGGATTGTGTCCCTTAGTGCCGTGCTGCAACTGGCTGCTTACATACTGGGCAGAAATTTTTCTGTGAAACCCATTGTTTTATACACTGAAAGTGATAACTGTGTTCACAATTTAGCCTCCCCAGCTCATCACCTGCTTCATACTCCTCCTGAACAAGAATGCATACTCTTAGTGTAAAAAATCTTTATATTATTTGTTGTGATTGGACGACAGTAAAATATTCAATCCATTACTCAGGCTATATTCAATCATTTAAACAAAACTAGAAAAGATATCTATTCTGCATACAATACTTGGAAGAAAAGCAATTAAGAAACTTCTTTAATCAGAAATTTAATTCAATTTTGCAAACTTACCTGGCAAATGCTGCACTCTTTATCTAGTTGGTGCTTTGATGTATCATCCCAAAATTGAAGTCTTGCCTTCCTTATGTTCCGTCCCATCTCATCTTCCTTAAGTCCAGTGTTCACATGACCAATTCTCTCACCAAGCTCAAGCAATTGCTATCAAACACAAATCACATGTTTTGACCAACATAAAACAATGTCCATGGATAATATATTAATAGCTTGGAAATAAAATTATTGCAAAAGGAAATAGATAGCTATGATTGAGAAATAACTAACCTCATATGACATGTTATCAACATCAAGTCTCCAGTCTCTAAATTGATCATGTGAATTTAGTTGTCCACCCATTAGTAGACTGCCTTGAAGCATCATTATCTTCAAATTGCCAACAAAAGAAAATCAAGATATGCAATATTAGCTGAACTTCAACAAAATATATGTAAAGACATGATTAGATAAAACACAATGCTCCTATACACATGCAATATTAATAAAATTATAACTTCCACTAACAAGCTGGTACATCTGATAATCCAAACATGAAAGAGTGATAGACATTAAAACAAGCATTTAACAAATGCAAATACAGCCACTTATCTTTTAATTTGAGTGAAATGTGTTGTCTGAACTCACTCCCAAAGTCACAATGCACACAGCATTGAACAAAAACAGTCATAGCAGCATTATATCAAACTATGTGTGTCATAACACATTTATTAAAATCAAGATATCTCAGGTGTCTATTCTACACAACTTGTGTAGACAATATACACACCCACACACAAGAATGTCAACCCACGTCGATAACTAAATCTGTCCCCTAACAGAGAAACATGCCACTTAATCACGCAATTTCAGAATATAACTGCTAATTCCAGTTAATCTGAAGGAAACAAACAATATGGAAAGAAAGGTAAAAGACTCAAACACCGAAAGCAACTTACTTTGATTTGGATTTCATGGCTTGTTGCCCAAATGCACTAATAAATAAGTATTTATACTATACAAGACACCTCTTCATAAATGAGACCACTGTTGGAAAACATAAGTGCTTGAATCTGAGAGACGCATCCATAGGAACAATACTATGAATCTCAAAATACAGGAACTAAATAACTAATTATGTTGCTCCACTAAACTCCATTCATCAAAATTGTTGCACAAAAGTTCCCTGTTTTCAAGGTGATGGCACAATGAACTACAAAGTCCACGTCATTTTCCTGCTACAACAAGCAGACACCGGTGCAACTATTGTACTTCTAAAGTTTCAATTTTGTTGGGAAACCACAAGACTGACTGACTAACATAGCACCATTTACAATACACAACACAGCAATTTTCAGCATCTCACTGTACTCGAATTAATGGTGCAACCTAACATAAAATGCTATCAGATTCTAAGCCCCAAGATTAAAGACAAAAAACCTTTCATTCCTGGCAACAAAACAACAAGTTGATTTGTTTACAGTTAAAACATGATTCATTTACTTCAAGGTAAGTCAAAATTCAGTTTTATAACTTTGCAGCCAGCCAGCACATGCAAGTCCGATACACAGAGTAAACAATTTGAATTAAAAATTCCATATTTAAACACGTTGTTATTAAAAAAACTAAGAATAAATCACGATTTATATAAGAGCAAACCAGATAATTGGTATGAAACACATCCAACCGTACTAAACATGCACTTATGACTAGTCACAAGAAAGATAGAGAAAAGGGTATGCGTATATTGGAGGCAACCTCAGCAAAACCATCAGAGGAAGGATCTCTAACGTGCCGATAGTATGCTGCAGTTCCATAAGAGTCAGAGGCAGAGCGTGGCGTGAAAACGTCAGAATCAGTGTCCAGAAAAGTGAAGGTTTCTGTGCGCCTTCCCACATACGATGATCGCTGCCAATATATATTTAATGATCAGGCATTGTTCGTTAGTTCGAAATCACGTCACGGCATTGTGAAACAAAAATAGTGACGAAACAGAACTCAAACGAAAATCCCAACTAATCATTCACGTGTCTATCTAAACGCATAAATAACGGATCCCTGTCTCCCACTAATGTAACCACTTAACACCAATCCGATAATCAACAACTCCTCCTTCTTCCATCTGTAACTTAACTAGCACGCGTTGTCAAAGGGTGCTTATAGCTATTAATAACCAAAATAATTATTTGCAAAATCAACAAGTCTTTTTTTTGTTATGAATAATAATTATTTCTTGTTATATCCGCATGAAAAATGAAACTAAAGAAACATTAATGGATTAATAATTGGGTGAAAGGATAGTTCCACATAATTCCATCATTTTAAAAGCATTAAATGAGTTAGTTTGTACTACAAAGAATTGTTTTAATATTGAAGGAATAATACTATAGATAAGATGATCAGAGATCACATGCACTGCAAAAAGAAAACAAAAAACAGCCCTACATGAAAACGATCAAAGACTTCAGGCCCATACAGAAAATACTTTTTTATACTCTGTCTTGTGTATATCTCATGGGAATTTTAAAAAGTGGCACGGGGTTTCGTTTCGAAGCGCTGATAGAAAGATGTTCATCAATGCAAAATCCAATATATTTTTCTACTTTCTTGCTATTAATTGATTGATAAATACAACCTAAGAAATTACCAATGAAGAAAGGAATCGTTAATGCTTGCAAAAGATCATCTTGTTGGGGTTAAAAACGGAAAAATAAACATTAATGCAGGTTGTCCATAGAAAGCAAACATTGTTCTGAGTTGAAGAACAACACCAAGAAGGGGTAGATGAAAGAAAAGGCTAAAGTTTTCAACAGATTTAGGAACCAAATCACTAAAAAAGATCAAACATTGCAGAAATGAGAATACCTCCCTGTGAGTAATCTTATCCACATCAATTTTCCCCCTCGCAGATACATTCTTTCTGGCCACAACACAATCAACAGAGGCAGCGGTATCTGCCGAGAACCCAATTCCAGGGCCACACCAAACATCCTGAAAATCCACACACCCAGGATTGGAACCTTCTAGAACCCCACCATGGAAAGTCTTGTTCTTGCCACTGCTGCTGGTTCTCTTGTGCTTCTTCTTTCTTGTTTTCTTCCCTTGCCAATCGGCGGAGGAGCGAATCACCGCCGGCACCGACACCTGCTGCGACGCGCCGGCGGTGCACCCCAACCCTCTGAAGGTTGCTGCAGAAAAGTTGCTTTTTTTCTTGCTTTGGGCAGTGCCATTGATGATGGGGATGTCATTATTGGAGGAGGAAGTATTGTTGGAGAAAGTGGAGAGGAGCAGGGAGGATATGGTGGACTTGCCCCTAGTCGATTGGATTATGGAAGGGATTTGAGAGTTTGGATCTGATTCAGAAATGGGGTGGTGGTGGTGATGGCTGAATTGGTTTCTGGGTCTTCTCCATTTGACGTGCTCTGCCACTGTAGGTGTTGTTGTGTTGGTCACAACAGGCATGGTTCGGAGAGAGAGGGGGGGAGAGAGAGAGCGAGAGGGAATAGAATGGGACTTGGGGGGATTGTGTGAGGAATGTGCTTTGAATGATTATTATTTATTGGTTTGAAATAATGAATTTTAATTTGTGGGGTGCCCTTTTCTTCTTGGGTTGTTAGGTGGGCTCTGCCTTGTCTTGCTGCAATTGTGGGCATATGCTATATTGTTCACTCACTAGCCTCAGCCCTCATGCCACAGACTGGAATCTGTGACTTGCTTTTGTTTCTTTTTGTGCTTTTCAAGCTAAACTGATGCTACTTATCAAAAGAAAAGTTGAAAATCCTTTCCTCTCTCTCACTCTATTTGGAGTCTAGTGGGGGTGCTTTGGGGCCTTCATGGGAAAATGCTACTTATCAAATTACCGTGCTTTAATTTAATCAAATATGAAATATCTTTCATACTACAGAAAGTCAGACTAGTCAACAGTGCTGACACAAAAGTTATATTTATTTTATTAATAAATAAATTTTGAAATCAACTGTGAATTTCAAAAATTATTTCTGTCTAATAATAAAGAGTGGACAGCATTAAAAAGGTTCTCACTCCCCCACACAAAAATCAGCAGGTCCAAAACTATAGGTGTATTGGGATTATAGCATGCATATAGTATTAGTCTATCGGCCTTGCATAGAAATGTAGGTATGGTGATGATCATGTGAGGAGCCTTGAATTTTGACTCAAGGAATGTATTCCTTGTAAAGCATCCTAGCTGTAAGTCCATGCAGATGAGTACTGTATTCTTGTGTATATAGTTTCAATTCTCAAGGTCAAATACATGGTCAGAAACATTGTTTATTTGAGCTAAGTATCTTTCTTATTTTCTACTGATTGTGTTTTTAAAAATGGTCAGTGCAGGATTGCAAAATGACAGCAAATGACTCTATAGTATGTTTGAAGGAAACTAAAACTTGATATCTATGATAGATCTCCATTCTTGGTGCAAACAACATGATATTACAGCCACTTTCCTCTTTGGTATTTTTTTTCCCTTTCATGAGTGTATTAGACTAAACCTCTCTGTCTTAAAATAAAATGACCCGTGTTAGTTCCAAAAAAAATGACCCTTGACCCACATGATGGTGTGTTCTCCTTGGAACGAAAGAATTTGTCACCAAAATTTTAGTACTTTATAGGCTGCGTAGAGCGTATAAATGACCTTGAAATATGCAAAATACAGGAGAGAAAGAGAATGGGATTTGAAAGGGGGTAATGAACAAAAGCTAAGAGACAAATTAAAATGATTCTTAGACTTCTTTTACTCTCTACCTTGCTTTGGACCACATCTTGGGTTTTGCAAAACAAAAGAATATTTGGACCATGTAGTTACTAGAGTGATATAAATTTCCCTGAATAAGTAATTTTTGTTATTAATGCTTACTCTCAGCTTGCTATTTCCATGTGGTTGATTGGCTTATGAAAGCAATAAAAGCATACTTTTAGATGACCATTAATTGCCTGCACTGCACATTAAGAATTTTTACACCAACAACATTCAACCTTTCTCTTATATACTACAGTTACTTTTTTCTCAAAAACCAAGTAAGTTTCAAAATCAACTTGCATCTAAGAGGATCATCTCAGATGCAATTTCCATTTTGGACGTATCCGAAAGCCATGCCACTCAATAATTAAGACTTAGAAAAAGAATAATTAGCGTTTAGGCCATGCTGTTAGCTTGGTTAGGTTTCTAATCAGTATTTATTTTTCAAAGAATTTGCTTTATCTCTTCATCATATTTAGGAGTCACGTGGTGATGATTCTGTTAATGCTGACCTGTACTCACTAATCACGTACTTAAATTATTAAAGGTATGATAAATTCTCTTTACCTTCAAAACTAAAACCAGAATGTTCTGTCATCTCAGAGAAAATATATCATTTGCTGAGTGTCAGGCTAAATAAACACTGTATCTTATATTCTATTATATGCTTATTATAGCTTGAAATTTTAAAATTCAGTTTTTATCGTATTTTGTTTTCTAAATTTTAAAATTAATATATTAAGTTTCTGTAATCTAAAAATATATATTCCATTTCATTGTATTATATATCTTTAAAAAAATATTTTACAGGATTGATAATTAAAAAATAAATTATTCCAAAATTAACTTTGATTTTATATTCTTATTATTAAATATCCAATCACATTTATTTCTTAAGTATATATTTTGATAATGTTTCTGCATTGGATATTTGTACAGGAGGGATAAAAAAAATCAAACTGCGAGAACTAAAAGAAATAATTCTAAATTTAAAAAATAAAAAGATAACTCAAATTTTTCAAAGAATAAAGAAAAATTGAAACCAAATTTTAGTTTTATTTTTTAACTAGTTTGACTCTATTAAATTGAGAATATTTTCTAAAAGAATGGATTGATTTAATTCAATATCCCAAATTCATTTTTCTTTTTTGGCAAAAATGAATTGGGGGAAATGCAATTAATGAAGATGATAGTTTAGCACATAAAATGTAGTTGATGATTATTGATGAGCCCCAATAAGATTACGGTGGTGGCCATTAATTGTGCCGAAAGTTAGTGAATGATCTTGGCACCTTATATGATGTCAACTATTAAAGACACAACAATATCATTAGCTTACAAATAATTGATGCTACCTTCAAACCACAATATTTATATATAGCCCCTATTTTATGCACTTTTTCCTTTCCCACTATTTTTCTATCTTACTTCACATTATTATTTAGATCAAAATCTTTAAAATCTAATCAAATTCTATAAATTCATATCAAAATTTTATTTATTTAAATTATAAACCTTTAGATTTTGTTTAAGAGAAAAAAATGAAAATGTGAAAACTTTCATACCATCTTATTTTTCTTTCTAAAATTTATGTCCTTTTTTTATTCCCCTTGTGACTATATCATTATTAGAATTCTTTGGTGATTAAAACATTGTCAACTTGATTTCTGTTGGTATAAGTTAATGTTATTTTTAATCACTATGTTCTTTACCAACACAAACAATCCTTTTCAACTAATGTTAAACATGATATTAACATTAGCTTCAATTATTTTCAATTGATATGAATTGAGTTTTTCTCTATAGTTAATATTCATCTTTATTATTATTATTATTATCATCATTGTCATTATTACTATTTTTATTCTTAAACATAATAATGAGAATTACATTAAATTCATTAATATAAAAAATATTATTATATATTTAATATTATTTTATTTGTATTGTCCATTGTTTTTAACAAAACGATACACAAAATAAAATAAATAAAAACTTTTATAACTTTAAACATTTGTAATCTTCTGCTCTCCTTGCGTTAGATCTTAATACGTATCATTAAACGCACCTTGAGAGTACAAGTAGTTTTACAGAGATTGCCTATACTAATGGGCTTGCAAGCCCAATACAACAAAGGTTTTCTAACTATATTTTTAGAAAAAAAATATAATGGATCATTCTTCTTACACCTTCACCTTTTCTTCCTGCACCTCCAAAATACAATCAAAATTATCAAATTATTTTTACATTCATATGTTTTTATATTGATTTTCTTTTCGGACTGTGTAATCCGGTAAAGATTTTCGGATTGTATAATCCAAAAGTCATATTCATTATTACATAATTAAAAATAACTTTTGGATTGTGTAATCCGAAAGTCATTTCTAGATTCAAATATGACTTTCGGGTTGTATAATTCGAAAGAAAATAATTGTTAATTGTTTTCCTGAATTTTATAATTCGAAAGTCAAAAAAATATTTCTGGATTGTAGAATCTGGAAAACAATTTAGCTTCCGGACTCTACAATCTAGAAGTTAAAAAAATAATTTCCGAAATCTAGAAACATTTTTCCTTTCTTGAAAATCAAAAAATGATTTCCAAATTAATCTGAAACACACTTTTACCTTCTGGAAATCAAAAAAATGATTTTGAGAATCTAGAAAACACTTTCACCTTCTAGATTCTATAATCTAGAAGTAAAAAAATGATTTTCAGATTTTAGAATCCAAAAAATATTTTTATCTTTGGATTCTACAATATGGAAGTCAATTCAAAAAAATTTTGAAAGTAATTTCAGTATTTTGAAAATTTTGTGGGTGCAGTAAAAAAATAGGAAGGTGTAGAAAGAATTACCCAAATATAATACAGAGAGAAAAATACAAGATTCGAAGTTGTTGGGCTTTAGTCCGTACTTAAAAAAGCCCATCTCAAATTAGTTTTCATAGTAACTCCGAATGAATACGACACATGTGGGGATGTAGACAACATTACTTTTGGACCACCTTGCCCTTGGGCCTATCGTATATACTCACCATCGATTTACTGTTTGTTTTTTACGTGAGCCGTTGATGCAATTCCGTCATAAACCTTAAATATTTGTCTTCCTTCGAATTGGGCCGCGGTTGAATCTTTCGATCCGTGCCCTAGCTGCTGCTGCTTCTTCTTCTTCCTCCTCCGCCATTGCAGGGCACAGACCTTAGACTCCAACCTTAACCACAGACCAAATTCTCGAGCGATCTGAATCGTATCATGGGGAAGAAGAAGAAGAGGGTTTCGTCGAAGGTGTGGTGTTACTACTGCGATCGTGAATTCGACGACGAGAAGATCTTGGTGCAGCATCAGAAAGCCAAGCACTTCAAGTGCCACGTCTGCCACAAGAAGCTCTCCACCGCCGGCGGCATGGCCATCCACGTCCTCCAGGTCCACAAGGAATCCGTCACCAAGTATAACCCTATTTACCTCTTTTTTTTCCTTTTTAGGGTTAGGTTTCCCGTTTTGTATTTTTATAATAGGGTTAATTGCATTTAAAGGAAGAAAAAGAGTTAACGTAATTTGTGCTCTTAAGAATCTCCACCCTATTATTGTTATTATTAACATACCCTAAGAGGTGCTAGAAATTTAGTGGATGTTGTGGTTGGGATTAGGTTAGGGGAATGTAAGGGATTAGTTGCTGTGTGGATTGATTTTGACTGGATGCTAATGATCTATTCCTGAATTTTTTTTATGGCAAGAGAGGGGGTGGGGTACTTTAGAATAGTGTATTTGCTTCTTAAAATCTGGATATTGGTAAATTTTATGCGTTTTTACAACAAACTGCTATTTTGCTTATTGTTATTTATTGTTGAAATTTCCCTTTTTTATTCTTTCTCAGGGTGCCCAATGCAAAACCTGGCAGAGAGAGTACAGATATTGAAATATATGGAATGCAAGGGATTCCACCAGATATCTTGGCTGCACATTATGGTGAAGAAGGTAATATTGTCTGATGGCTACTGTCATGAGCATAAAATTGTTTGTGATTTTTGTTTTTTTAATTCGTACTTGGCTCACGATACAACCTATTAGCTACTAATTGTTCCAAATCCATGTGTTTGGTTGCTGGAGGAATGGATGTTATTCAATTTTAACAGAATATCCTTGTGCATAAAAGAATGCTTTGCTTAATTTTCTGTATAATATGTATTGTGACTGCTATATGTATCGCTGCTTCTTGTGTGTGTTTGCTGGAGGAGTGGGTGTTATTTTTCCACTTCAACAGATTATCATTTTGCATAAAAGGATGCTTTGCTTAGTTTGCTGTATAACCACACCAGATATGTATTGTGACTGCTGTATGTATCACTATTTCTTTATGGTGTATGCTGTCATAAGCGTATTTTTGCGAGACTTGAGCTACCTCATTCTTTGAGCATTGTTAGTGTTAGCAATAAATTAAATGTTTTAATCCCCTTTCTCACAAATCGTGTGTATTTTGTTTTTAATGCAGAGGATGATGTTCCATCAAAAGCTGCCAAGGTTGATATTCCACCAACTCAGCTTGTAGGCGGAATGAGGCCACCTCCTTTGGGTACCGGATATCCTCCACGGTCAGCCCTGCCTACAATTCCACCAGTGTATGTTACTACCTTATGTCTCTATTTGTATTCATCCTCTATTTGACGGGAGGAGGAAGTTGTAAATCTTACATATTTTACTTATTAAAATTATGAGTGGCACAAAAATTGCTCACAAGCTTAACTCCTGTGCTATAGATATAATCCAGCTGTACCCTTGCCACCAAATGCTTGGGTGGTTCCACCTCGACCACAGCCATGGTTTTCACAACCTCCAGCCGTTTCAGTTCCTCCTCCTGCCCCATACACACAGCAGCCATTATTTCCTGTGCAGAATGTCAGGCCTCCACTCCCAGGAACTGTTCCGGCAATGCAAACTCAGATTGCTCCTCCTGGATTGCTTACATCTGCACCCGTCCCAGTTTCACAACCTTTATTCCCTGTTGTTGGAAACAACCATACAACGACTCAAAGTTCAACATATTCTGCTCCACCTCTGCCCTCTAGTGTTCCATCAGTTACTCCAGTGATGTCTACAAATGTCCCTGTTGATACACATTTGAGTACACACTCTTCAGTAACAAGTAGTTACCAGGCTATAGGAGTTCCAGGTAACCTTTATATTTTCTCTCCTTTGAACAATTATGACTGATGCCTTGATTCAAAACTGCAGGAGTGTTTTTTATAAGATCGATACACCTAGTACTGAAATTTAGTTTTTTCTCTCCAGATTAATCCCATGTGATTCTAATGATTTTCATTTCCTTCTCATGCTTGGTTTCACTGAAATTTAGTTTTTCTCTCCAGATTAATCCCATGTGATTCTAATGATTTTCATTTCGTTCTAATTCTTGGTTTCTTATATAGGTGCAGTCGCAAGTAATTCACATTCTTATGCTTCTGGTCCAAATACTGGTGGTCCTTCAATTGGGCCTCCCCCAGTAATTGCAAACAAAGCTCCTGCTTCTCAACCTGCCACCAACGAAGTCTACTTGGTTTGGGATGACGAGGCAATGTCCATGGTGAGCTATGTTCTTGATAAAATCTGTCGTGTTCCATTTTCATATTGTTTCCTGGTTGGTAATGTTATGATGTTTGGCTACTGTAGGAGGAAAGAAGAATGTCTTTGCCAAAATATCAGGTGCATGATGAAAGTAGCCAGGTAAGTCATACTACCTCTGTAATAGATGGAGTTGCTTTCGCATCTAAGCAGATGAGTAGGCTTTATGCTTCCTGTTTTCAGATTCAGTTGTTTACTCATTGTTTCCTATTTAAAAAGGTACATTCTGAATAGATTTATAATCCTTTTTGAAAGTAAAATAAAGGGCAAAGTAAATAGGATCATTTTAATACTCCTCTCTTGTTTCCAAACTAAATGGGTAGTGCATGCTATTTTAATTTTGAATGGCATCTAGCTGCAATGCAAGCTATGCTCCAATTTTGTTGGGCATCTAAAGATTCAAATAGGTACTATATTAATTTCTTTTGGTAGTTAACTATAATTACCACAATATAATTTTTGAAGCTTGCTGCAAACAACCAACTTCGTGATCTTTCTTCCCAGCATTTGTACACCATAAAAGAGTATGTATATATGATTTTTATTGGGTTTGGTTTCGCCGATGTTATTCTTTCTCCTCCCTGCTTGATTCTAAAGTTTGGGGTTTTGGGTGGAAAATGGTCTTACCCATCGGATTTTTGCCCATTCGTAGCATCATTACAATTTATTTTATGGAACAAGTGAATTCAGACTTGGCACAGGTCAGCTTCTTTCGCAGAGTTTGGATCTCTTGCATAGGACCATGCTATAGAATATTCGGTTTGTTGTTGTATTTGGGGTCTATGATTACATGCTGATCATCATTATCATTTTTTCAGATGAGCTCCATTGATGCAGCCATAGATAAGAGGATACTTGAAAGCAGGCTGGCTGGTCGAATGGCATTTTAGGTCAATCCTGATACTTAAATTCTTGTCAAATTTCTTCGGTGATATGGGCTCAAAACGGCATTTTAATAATCTCGACAGCGTGTGTTCCAAGATTCCTGTACTTAAGGTCCAGCAACTAAACTGTTATTGGTGCTATTCTTTTGCCAAAATGGGTATTGGGCCCCTACTGTCATGGTGATTCAAAGGAAAAAGATTGAAATGGTCCTGATTTTTAGCTTCTTAGGAAGTTGTAAAACTTTTGTTCGTTTCTTATTTTATACCTTTTTTCTCCCTTTGTTATTTGTAGTCAACCTTTAGGACATGATACTTAAAAGAGTACTACATATTTGGTGTAATCTAGATTACATGTTTTGGGTGGTAAATTGACGGTAATCATTGGTTATTGGTTATATGCTTCGAAATTAGTTTCTCTCTAATTGTGTGCAAAAAAAAAACAGTCACGAAGGAGAGAAAAACCTATAACCTATACAAATCATGTCAAGACAACAAAACGCATAATTTGAGGGAGAAAAAAAGATGGATTTCCGTTTATTCCTATATCTATTGGTGCTGAAAAAAATTATCTTGATGTGTTGCAATGGTTAGGGATTGGTAAACACATTGAGGACGTGACACCTCCAACAGGGTAGATAATGTTCCTGATATTTTAGCGTAGAAAATTATCTTTACCTATCAAAGTTAATGTCACTGATATACAACGAACAGGTCTTACAAAAACTGTCTCTGCTACTTTTCCGGTACAAAGGCCTCTGTCCATCTACATTAAATTAAAATGTTATATCTGAGTCTCAACTTCCCTGGTACAGAGTAGATGGAATTGATTTCTGCAGTGGTCCCATAAGTGGGGCTTTTCCTCTGGACAAAATAAATAAACCCATCAGAAATTTGCCATAGGAAAGACAAGAAATAAAAAAAAGTCAAAATTGAGAATTTTGGATGTTACTGAAACATAGTTGCCGAGTCACGATTTTCCGTTGTGTGCCTGCTGGTGGAGGTCAATGCACACGCCATAAGGAGACTTGTGCTGTATGTGGTTTTTTGACGTGCATCTATACGTTGGGTGGAACACTGGAATAATTCAAACTTTACTATCATACCCTTTGTCATGTATAGTGTTTGAACTTCTGTAGATGCTGTCATGATGCATCAAATACTACTATTGGATTGTGACTCGAAGTTTTAATGTATCATAAGTTCAATATAAAGAAAAAGGCGACTGATAATGACGATTGAAATACATATTAAACCATCTTACACATCACCGGAGAAAATTATGCAAAAAGGAATTTTCAGCTTTTGTCTTTGTTACGGATTTCTTTGACGAAACTTTTCAGGGTTTCACAACAGAAAGTCCTTAATCAAAGATTTCAGACTGTAGGAGTTTTGTGGTGAGGCAAACAAACTAACCAATGGGAAAAGATGATTACACATAAACAGCATCATAATTGGTATTTTTTTTTACTTTCAAATAATGTTGTATGTGATATAAAATAGAAAAATAGTCTTGTACATGTCAGAAAGCTAGTGTAAATGATTCATTTTTGGCATAATCACCAAATTAAAGTAAAAATGAAGGATACAACTTTGTATAGTTATTTAGAACAAATATAGCTGTGTAAAAGCTGATTGAGTCTACAAAATAAAAATCCAAAAAAGAGGTTAGGGGTTAGATTTGTTTAGATGGAATTTGAAGTAGTACCAATGACCATACAATTGGTGGTGATAATAAGGATAGAAAGGGTCACGACATAATCTATTGCTTTCATGTACAGTTGTCCATCCTCTCGTAAAAACGACACACCGAAGTCACAGTTATCAACTTAATGCCACTTTCCTTTGGCTTTTAGTACCTTTTCTTTCAGTTGAAGGTAGCTTCTGTGAACCTATGAACCTATAATATGCCTTCATTTTGGAATTTGCTCTTCACTCTATCACATCCAAATAAAATACTCTATATTACGACCACAACGGGAAAAGTCTTCCATGTTCACAACTTCAATCAAGTTTCTTTTTTGGTATCTACACATTACTCCTAAATCCTAACCATCATTTTCATCCTCATTCTTAAACCGAAGGATAATTATTGAATTAGGAATATATATGCAGTGAGTGATTTATCACGAATACCTAGCTAGATGCTGGTTTAAAGATATCTCAGTAATGTAGATTAGCCATATAGAGTCCTTGCAAAGCTTTTCCTGATAAAACTTCTATCAGAATGTATAAATAAGATCCCATTTACAGTACCAATGGCTCTGACTTTTATAAATGGGTTTAGTATACATTTTCGTTTTCATTTTTTATGGACAAGTAAATGTATGATTAATTAAACAAAAAAGCTCAAACTTTCTGTGTAAAAATGATTAAGGGTCGTGATTGAGACCTTAATATGTTAGATTTTGTTAGAAGATAAATTCAAAGTGACACCTGATGTGATGGATGGTTTACCTAAAAAATAAGTGTTGCAAAAATGCAAAAAATTCTCCCATGATATGGCAATGGCATCAAATCTTGGTGCTGCCACACTGTTACCCTTTTTGATTGAAGTTGTTTGGGATAGTTTGCAAGCACTGTTGAAACTAAGAGGGTGAAGTCTTGGGATTTGAAATTTGTTGGGTTGGGTTTAGGCTTCTGCCTTCTCCACAGTGCTCAATCTACCCTTGCCTTCTAATGGTTGTCACTTGTCTCGATTGGGACAGACATGTTTTTCTCCTTTCTGTGAGAGAAGACAGAAATATAATAAATAGAAATAAAAAAGGGAATCGAAAATGAAAATATCTGTATCTACTTCACCACCAACAATCTTAACTATCCCATCTTTCATGGTGAGTTTGTTTCGTACCAAAGTCGGAGTACAAAAGAAAGAGAAAATAAAAAGGTAGAAAGCACGATTTGATTGACTCAAAATAAGAGAAAAAAATTGTGAGTGATACTCTTTTATCTTCAAGAACATACATTAAAACGGTATGAGATGTATAAAGAAAAATAAAACAAGTTGCAACTCAACACAACATGATTATGCAATGTTTTTGTAATTGTTTTAGGAGTTGAATGTAGAATGTATGAGGTACATGGTTGATGATTTTTGGATTGATGTCCGAATATTAAATACCAAAATGATGTACTTCCCTACCTTGAAAGAGTCCATCGTTATTGAGGATAAGAGTTTTTTGTTTTAAATTGAGTGATATCACATGAACAGAGAAGCATTTAGTGAGCACAGTGAGTTGGATGTTAGATAAGGGATGGTCTCCAAATGGACTTTATTTGAGAGGGCCATGCAGGGCTCTCAAACTTCTCATCACTCACACTCTCATTAATACCTCACACTCACACTACTTTCTTCTTACCCACCAAACAAAATTCCTCCTTTCACTCCTTCAATTTATATCTAACTTACTCTTGCATATTCACTTTTCTAAAGAAAAAATTTGATTCATTTATACTCTCTATTTTAATTATATATATATTTATAGATTATGTCATCTCTAAATTACTCTTTTTATATGGAGAATGCACTATAAGATTTATTACAATGAATTTTGATATTATCTTAAAGTATGAGTTTATGTTAATAAGTTAGTTATTAATTTATTTTACTATAGTTTATAAGGTAATCTGTGTTTGGTAAGGCTTATTCTGGTAAAATAATTCAAACTATCTTTTTTTTCTTAAGCTTTTAGCTTATAAATTAAGTTACTTCACTTAATTTTTAATTTTTAAATTTTTTTATTACTATTCTTCATATTTTAATATACTTTTTTATTATTTTTAATTTTTTTACTTATTCTTCTTCACTAATGTTTTATTAATTTGATGCTATTATATAAAAATTATATAAAAAAATCAATGTAATAATAACTTAAAATAAGAAATAGAAACATTCATTTTTTTTTAAATAAATTTAATAAAAAGTTACCATAGGAAAGAAAAAGATATTTTGAGAATCACTTTTCTCTAAGACAGCTAATTGACAGTTTTTCTAACAATAAAATATTAACTTTAAATGATAATAATAAATACAAATAACATTTTAAAATAAAATAATAATATATATAATTAATAATGATTGTATAAAATAATAAAGATATTAATGTGCTATAACGCTTTTAAATAAATAACTGTTACAAATAAAAAAAGTATATATAACATTTATCATGAGTTAATTCTATTAAATATTTTTAATCAATGAGACAATTTATCAGATCAAATATTATAAAATACTGTAACTTATTAATCCCAGAGTTGAAAAATACTCTAAATGTAAACAAAAATTGACCCACTGTTACACCACCTGTGATTATTTCTCTCCTGATGAAAATTATGTAAAGAAGATCCATATTCAAAGAATTCATTCACACTGGAGAATAAAAAATGGAAGTTTAATGGAAAATGAGTTAAAGTGGTTTATAAATTAACTATAAAGAAAGTGTTTTGAGTGCAAAACTTAAAGTAACTGATAAACTGACATATTGATTTATGAAAGACGTTACTTTAACTGAACTGTAATTAATTATAGGTGTATATATATGGGATAGATGGTTTTGTTTTGGAGAGGAAGAGAAAGAAGCATAAGCATTGAAAGGTTAAAGTAGAAGAAGGAGTGAGTGAAGGTGTGGGAGAGAGAGAGAGAGAGAGAGAGAGAGAGAGAGAGAGAGAGCCATAAATATGTTCACATGCAGTCATCCTATCTCTCTCAACCAGACAGAGACGTGGTTGGTGGTTTCGTGATCCACCGCACTCTCAATAAATACCAGTAGTTGAATCCCTTCGCTCAATTCATTACCCCTTATTTATTGTTTTCTTACCTCTCACACCATCACATTTATTCATCTCTTGGTTTCTTCATTCATAATCTCATATGATATGGACCACACCACCTCACCCTCTTCACCTTAGCCTCCCCACTCTCACACCCCTCACTTCTCTCACCAACTCTCATGGCTTCTTCCTCCAAATCCCCTCAATTCACTCCCGTCAGTGCCTTCTTTTCTGTTCTCCTAACATCCCCTCCTTCTTCATCATTCTTCTCATTTTCTGAATTCCTTTTTCTTATTGCAGATTCAAGAGGAGCGTGAATTGGACCAGTTGAGTAGCGAAGAGAGAATAAGGCACACCAGAAGCACCCCCTCCCACCACCATCACCACCATCCTCCCACACCCATTCTCAGCAGCCACAACACTAAATCCAACACCCACAAGAAAAAGAGATCCGAATCCGAGGAAGATTCCTCCGTCTCTTGCAACAAGTGCAGGCCTCACTCCAGAGACAAAATCTTCGTACTTCCCTTCGATCACACCAATGCCTCACACACCAAACAATCCTCCTCTCTCCTCGCCAGCCCCAATGGCATTTTCAGGTCCCTCGTCTCCAAACTCACCCGCAAGAGCCCCATGTCCTCGTCCCATGACCCTCTTCCGGCTTCTAGAGAAGAACAGTGGAAAATGGCAGTGGCTGAACTCTCTCACAAGCTCCTCCACGCCACAAGGAAACGAGACGAAGCCCTTCTCGAAGCTTCCCGACTCATGCACTCCATGGGGGAGCTTGAGAAGAAGCTCAACAAGCTCGAACTCTATTGCCACAGCTTGAAATCCGGCCTCGAAGAATGCACCAACTCCAACACTGTCTCTTCTCCCACACCCTTCAAGCAGAGTCAAACCCTTCACCAGGACGCCGTGATTCAGCACTTCTTGGTGTCGGTCTCCGAAGCAAGGTCATCCGTTAAGCTTCTCTCTCGTTCCTTGACCATGCAACTGAGGCACATGGGCAGCAAAGTGTACGAGAAAGTCTCGTTTTTGCTCCAACCTTATGACGTGAAAATCTCCTTCTCCAAGAGCCCCAGAAGCTTGCTTTTCTACCTGGAGGCCCTCTTGAACAGAACGTTCTTTGAGGACTTCGAAACCATAGGGTTCCAGAAGAACGCGTGCAACGTGGTGCTGAACCCGGTGGAGCGGTGTGAGGGGAGTTTTCGGTGCTTCAACATGCTTCAGGGGTTGACATGGGAGGAGGTGCTGAGCAAGGGAACGAGGCACTTCAGCGAAGAGTTCAGCAGGTTCTGTGACAGGAAAATGAGTGAGATTGTGGCGATGTTGGGGTGGAACCGGGCCTGGCCCGAACCCCTGTTGCAGGCCTTCTTTGGGGCCTCGAAGAGCGTGTGGATGGTGCACTTGTTGGCCAACTCAGTGCACCCTAGTTTGCCTATCTTCAGAGTGGACAAAGGGGTTAACTTTGATTCAGTTTACATGGAGGATATGGGTGGGGACAAGGCTTCAAAGCTGGTCCCTAGTGTGGTCAGGATAATGGTTGCGCCAGGGTTTTATGTCTATGGCAGTGCAGTGAAATGTAAGGTCCTTTGCAGGTACTTGAGTAGTAACAACAACGACACCAACCACAGTAATAGTAGTGACAAGGAAGACAAAGGTTTAACCCCTACCTCTTGACTTTGAGATACAAACAACCGATGGTTTGTTTTGTTTTGTAACTTTGGAATTTGGATGAATCAGTTTTTTTTCTTTTTTATGTTAGCCAACACTGTTAATGATGTTGTATATTATTATTATTATTATTATTTATCATTCATCTGGGGTTGGGTTTAAAGGGGGTTTTCCATTAGCGTTAGGCAATGTGGTTGCTTGCTGCTGATGATGCTTTGGTTTGGGTTGGGTTGGGATGGTGGAATATGGAGATTTTTGGGTCAAAGTGAAGAATTTGGCATTTTCTGGTTTCCCTTTGTTTTATGTTGTGTCTAGTCCATTCGGACTTTTTTATCATTTTGTTTTTGTTTCGCAACACATCTGTCTGAAAAATTAACCTTTTGGGAACTTTATAGTTTGATGGGATTGGGATAGACAAGTGTGTTGATTTTCACATTGGAATGGGTCCTAACCATGTGGATTCTGATCACAGATAATTATCAACTTCTACAAAAGAAGGGATCAATTTTCACAATCATGGGATGGATTCAATCACGTGTGGCTGTGTTGTGACACTTGAATCCACAAAACAAAATGCATGATTAAACTCTTTTTCCTACATAAAACATGATTAAACCTTTTTATACCATGAATATGATGCTTACATATCCTGTGAACCAATTTTGAATTGAATCCCATGCTCACGGACACAACGTCCTCGGGAATCGCATTGCATTCGTACAAAAGTATAAATGTCCAAATTAGGGAGTGTGATGGTGCCAAAAAACTACTATATGCATCCCACATTAATGTCTGTTCTTCAGCGTTTTTCAAATTTTAGATCAATGTGAAAATGGAAACAATTTTCCTAGTTATTTTACCTCTTTCATCTGCACTTGTACTTTATATCCTAACTCAGTTTTGAAGCATCCAAGATATAGAAAATGTAAATTAAGTTCAAAGGAGGCTGCTTTTGGATGAAATGAAGAGCCTAATCGGTGTGTGATTTGCCCAATTCTACAATTATCCCTTTCAATTGAAAATAGAGGAAATGGAACCCTAGCTGCTGCTGAAGTGTTAAGTGCATCAATCAAAGCTAATAATAGTTTATGATTTGAATGACGCTACACCAGATAATTATTTACTTCAAACAATGTTAACGTGATGCTATTCTCCTGCTTCCTCTTAATTGCTTTTAATATGCACTTTTTTGTTATTTCAACGGTGTCGTTTAATTTTTGGACTTTGCCAATCCTATATTTACGCATTGATTAAAAACATCAATGCCAACAATAGCATTGTTCAATTATTTATTTAAGGCAACCTTGCAATCACAAATAAAACCAATAACATTTCAACAAAGTAGTGTCTACCAAAAGAAAAATTAAGAATTATAACCCTAAGAAAGCAAGTTTCACGAGACTACCAAATTTACTCCACATTGGGCTAAGATCGATAAAATTTGGTGTCGAAGAACAATCATGCTTTTGCTTCCTTCACCCCATGATTACTAGCTCCACTGCATACTAGCACTAAAAAGACTAAAATACCCTTTTAAGTTATAACACACGCCCAGGAGCAAAAAACGGACAAAAGAACACCATTGAAATAAACCATGAATGATGTGATGGTATTTTAATATGGGAGTCTAGGTGATAACTATGGGGGGTGCAGGAAGCAAAAGCCTCCACAATTGTTTCGTGTAACTAATCGGATAGCATTTTGAGAATGTTCAAAGATTTCCCAAAGGGCAATTTTGTGATGAACATAATTACGGGTGCAAGAAGGAAAGAATGGGGGTAGAGAAAGAAAATCCCTCATATAAGAAATCCACATGGGATACCCTCTACGACCCTACACAGAATGGAAGGTGGAGTGAGCCTTGGATTCTGTTTGCAGGTTAAAGCTTTCTATGCACTCAATATGGGCCATAACTGGGCCTACTCATACAAATCAACACGATTGGTTACTTTCAAGGTTGGAGATTAAACCCAGCCACCCACAAACACAGAAATTAAAAATTCCAACACTTTTTGTTGGGATAAGCCTTTGAGTATGATTCACTTCTCATCTTTCAAATTTCGTTTTCATCAATCATCTCATTCATTTCTCAGTCAATTTTTGTTCCACGCCTGCTTCACCATCACGCACTTTAAAATAATAATAAAAATGTTAAATAAAGTAGTCATAGGTTAAACCTTTTCTTCTTCTTCTTTTGCTTATGCAGAGTGAAGGTTTTGCTTTATTTGGAGTAAAAGGTTATAAATAATCACTAAAATTATGATTAAATATAAAAAAATAATAAAGGATGCAACCATTTTAAATTTATAATTAATAAATTGTAACTCATTTTACTCTGCAGAGAGAGGAGTTAAATGGTTTTCCATGCAGAGCAAGGAGGCACTGTTTTGGTAACTTATAAAGACAGTTAAAGCACATAAACTTGGCTGGTAAATCATGTCTTTAATTATGAAACAAAAAGTGTTTGTTTAAGAAGTTAAAAAAGTAAGGTGCATAACTTAAAGTGATATGTTTTTGAAGATGACCATCCATTTGAGTTTTGTTTGTTTCTAACCAATCTAAAGTGATTTGTTTTTGTTGTTGTTAGGGAATATAAGTAACTTTTGGTGTGAGATTAGTCTACTAAACACAACAGTATAGTTAAATCACTGTTCCAAGAAACACCACTTTAAGCTTTTGTCATCTCATCAAAAATAAAGATTATTTGCTGCCATGTTCAACCTTTATACATAAGTATAATGCACTTTCTATTTATATCAGTCTTCAATCTTGACTCATCTGTGTAAGGTTAGTGATTTTTGAATTGGAATCAACAAAATAGTAGATAATCTCTGCAAAATATTCTCGTTCTTGACAAAAAAATGAAATGCTTTTTACCAAGTATACATGAAAAAGACGATGCCAGCACTGGTGACAAATTTGGTATGTTATGGAATCTTTCAATCTATCTTGGTACCTTGTGGGAATTAAGAATAATTTGTTGGCATATAATCTCCATTGCCAACACTTTATGTAGTTTCAAGTTTCCAACCATAATTCGGATTCTCTCACTTTATTGTGTTGTTCTCTAGGACTCTCTATAATGCTGTTGTTTTGAAGTGACTTTCTGTCTTACATATAATACAGCAAAACGCTACTTCTAAACCTCAAAGTTAAAGCCGCGTTTGGATAAGTTGTTATTCAATAAAACTATTTCATCAATTTCTTCTTTTATCTTAGTTACATGTTTTTCCTAATCTATTAATTTCTTTTATTTATTTAGAAGTGATTTTTCATTTGGATATAACGTTGTGAGGTGAGATAAAATAACTCCTAGAATGTGCCCACTGCCAATATATTTGTATTTTAATCTCAATTCTATTTTTTGTTGCTTAAATTTAAATTTTATTTTATTTTTCAAACTTAAAATTGCTTTTTAGTCCAAGTAATTCACAAAAGTTTGTTGTTTTATCTTCTCTGTCTAAAAGTGCCATGCATAAACATTGTTAAAATAATTATGTAACGAGGCATTTGACTATGGGAACACCGAGATGTTTTACCAATAATTTGCAATTATCACTCATATAAGTAAAATCTTTCAAAATATTTGAAAGAGGAACTACAAGCATTTTTTTTATACTAAATAACACTCGAGATTAATTTTAAATTTCAAGAATCCTCGACGAAATTATTTTAAATTTAAGGAATTAAAAATATATTTAGACTTATATTTATAATAATATATCTAATTGTATTTGTAGTTATCAAATTAGTCTTAATATTTCATTTTAGATTAGATTTTTTTATTTAATTCTTCCAACCCTTAATTATTATTATTATTATTATTATTATTAGAGAGTTTGATATGAATCTTTCGTTGTAAAAGCATACATATACATATTTGTTTTATCTGGGAGAACAAATTTATAATTTATTATGTGAAGTTAGAGTGTAGATCATGAATATCTGGTTGCATATCACTTTCAAAAGTTATTTATGTAATTTTTATTCATCCTAATATCTTTATAATTAAAAGTGTCAATTTTAAATATTTAAAGTGATTATTTTTTTTAAGACGAAATATAGTGACTTGAAGTATTTATTATAATTAAAAGTGACCATGAGAATATTTATTTTGAAGTCAAATTAATTATAATAGAACTCTTGTCTTAAAAAATATTAGATGTAGTATTGTAAAAATTAAAAATCTTTCAAAATATTTGAATACAAGATTTTTTAAAATAAATAGACTCAAGATTAATTTTAATGCTTTCAATCTTCATGATCTCGTTTGAGATCATTTTTCCATACATACTCTTTTGTTGCAAAAGCATACATATGTTTTAACAGAGAAAAAAAATTGTAACACTCTTTATCATGTATTATGTAAAGTTAGAGGATTGACCATGAATACATTTAGAGAAAAAATTTGTAATGTTTTTTTTATTATATATCATGTGAAGTTAGAATATTGATGATGAAATTCTTATTGAATATTACTTTTGTTATGAATCTTATCCATCCTAATATCAAGTGATAATTTCAAATGTTCAAAAGTAATTTTCTTAAAAAATATTAAGACGAAATGGTAACTAGTAACTTGATGTAGTCATTATAATAAAAATTAAAAATAAAAATATTTATTTTATAATTAAATTAATTATAGTATAACTTTTGACTTAAAAGAGACTTGAAAGGAGAATTAAATGTAGTAGATATTTAAAGTAAATTAATATTAATTGTTTTGTTTTTCTTAAGCTTTTATGATTAAATTTGATTAACAATATTTATTTTATCTTTTTTTTGGCTTTCATCTAACAATTTTAATTACTTTTCCTCCTACAACTTTTACAATTTTTTATATGTGAAATAAATGAATGAAGAATCTAATCCTAAATTCTAAATCTAAACCAAACTTTTTACTAATTAACTTATTATAAAATCTAATTTACTTATTTATAAGAAGACAAGAAATTAGAGAAAGCGAAAGAAAAAGAATAAAATAATATAAGAAAAATAAATATATTTAACAATGTAATAAATGGTGAAAAGTAGTGACAAAAGATTTGTTTGTGATTTCAATACTTCAAGAAGGTTGATCTTGTAAAATGTTATATAATAAACATTAATCAACTTTATAAACAGTGATCCGTGATCTTTTTATATTTATGAAAAATTTTTGATAAAAAATAATATATTTTAGTATTTAATTTTTTTAAGTTTTATTTGAACTTCTTTAAAAAATACATAGGTGATGAATATTAAGAGATTTTGTGCGGTGTATTGAAAGTAGAATATATTTGTTTAAATTTATAAACATTTGTGGAATACAAAGAACTAAGGAGTAAAGTGAGTGGCATGGGTATGAGTAGTCGACATAATCTGAATGTCCCTTTACATAAGCATCACTATTTAGACAGACTTTTGCTTTTTTTTTGTATGATAACATATTCTAAACAACTTTACTTTTATGTCATAATTATTAGTCTTTTAGAGGTATGAGGATGGAGCTTCTAATCTCATTTTTAACAAGCGTTGTTCAACCTTAATTATGCGAGACATAAACCCTAATATTAGTGAGTTTCCATGATTAAACTCGCCTAAACTATTGAACGTTAAAAAGAGAAAATAATTGAGATAAAGTGAAAAGCAACATAGATATTTTGGGGAAAATAATATAAAATGTAAGTATATGTTTGGTTTTTGGGGGTGTGAGAAGATGTGTTGTTGGAAGGGAAAGAGTTAGAAAGAATGTTGACTTAGGCATTAGAGAATATGACCCTATTGGAACTTGGAAGGTCACATTTTGTCTTTCATGTAATGATTAGGACTCCAATAATTTGTTTCCAAACATCATATATGGCCTAATCAACAAAAGCCACACATTTTTATTTTATTTTTGTCACGGGTTAGGGTTACTCTCCAAATCTCCCCAATTCAATATTAGGGTTTAGTTTACATACTTGTATTCCTACATATTTCTGGACCAATAATTATTTTTAATACCACTGTTTATATCTTATAAGGTCTTTTCTCTCATATTTTCTTTTAAATTTCACAACTTCCACATAAAACTATTTATTTATTTATATGTAAAAGCTTTTTTATATTTAATATACACACTAAAGTATTTTTTTAACTTCGTATATGCACTTTAAAACATTTATTATGTAGTAGATTATTTTCCATTGTTATTTTACATACTGGTTTACATATATTCTTAAATATGAAAGAGCTTTAATTTAAATTATTATATTTTTTATTTTTATCTTTAAAACTAAAATAGTTGCTTTTGCTTTTAATTGTAATGTGCGAGGCAAGTCACACTGATTTTTTTTTTACTCGCATAACATTGTTATTTTATTTATTGTCTCAAATGGTATGTTGTATTAAATATGTTAAAATTTTGTTTTCTAAGAACAAATTCCTCAATGTAATAGGTTAACTAATTCTATTTTATTTTATTTTTTAATTTATTTCCTAAAAGTAAGACGGAAAAAATTTAGAAATCAAAATTAATTAATAAAATAAATAATAATTAAAAAATTGAGCAATACTTTTAAAAAGCACGTTATTTTTTTACAATTAAAATTATTATATAAAAGACATTAAAAATTAATAAATGTAATATTATTATAAAATATTATTTAAAATATTTATAGATTTAATAATTGATAAATTTAAAATAAAATGTTATTTTTTTATTTTTTATTTAAGTTAAGTTATTGATTTTAAATATTATATCTTTAATTTAAGTTATATTTCCATTATTTACATTTTGTGTGCTTTCTTTTTAAATATTAGATGAAATATTTAATTACTTTAGACTAAATATTAATATTCTTTTATACAAAATTATATAACTTAAATTAATATTTAAAAAGAAAATAAATGAAATCTAAATAATAAAAATATAACTTAAATTAAATAGATAAATATTTTAAATTAATAACTTAATTTTAAAAAATAATTAATATCCTATTAACATTTTAAATTTATCAATTATTATATTTACAAATATTTTAAATAGTATTTTCTTCATTATTAATATTACAATTATTAATTATTGGTGTTTTATATAAAAATTTTAATTTCTAAAAAATAGTGTGCTTTTTAAAAATAATATTTATTTATTAATTATTTTTATTTTTTTCTAAAAAGTTTTCTCATTTTATTTTATAAAAAAGTTGAAAAAAAAATAAAATGAAGAAGTTTTTCAGAATGAATTCACCAATTATATTAAGGATTCAATTCCACCTAAACTGAAGAATTTTCATATGCTACAGTATATTATTTGGAGCAATTAATGGAAGCAACATGTGGCTAAAAAATGAATCTCACAGTGTCAAACTTACATAAATAAGGGAATTTATTCAGGGGAATTTTGACCAAAGAAAGATGAATAATCAAATTTGATCTAATTTTTTAAATTAAGTTAAAAATAAATATTATATAAAATTAAATTTCTAAAAAAATTGGAAGCTAAGAACTAGGAAGCCACATAGAAGAGATTTTTTTGCATGAGAGTAACATAATCCCCTTAGGATGAAATATATCTCATTTCTTTCATTTTTCTGACTTGTTTTTTTAAAACAATTTCACATTATGAAAAAAATATTTATTTAATTTTTATAAAATATTTATTATTCAATTCATTTATTTATTTCTAACCTTTTTTTTTCTATGTATCTAAACAATATTTTTCTCGTTCTATTTGAGCAAAATATTGCTTAAGCACTTATAATCTAGGGTCGACGACGTGTAGATAAAAAATATTTATAATAAATTAAATATTAATTTTTATTAAGACGTGTTTAATATAAATATTACATATATATATATATATATATAATATTTGTATCCATTGAAATTGGGGTTCATAAATAAAACAATAATGCATTGAAATAAACAAAATATATTTAGATTGATTTGATTTACTAAATTATATTAATTTCATGTATTCGATGTTTGATTATGCTTGGAAAGAATTTAGTGAGTAGGAAATATTGCAAATTCTAGTAGGCCTTTATAAAAACTTTTGATATTCAATGTATTTCCTATTTAAGGTTTAGGGTTATAAACTTAGAATTATAGGACTCTCTTGTATGGGATAATATACACGAGTATACATAGTTATAGATAAAAGTTAAAGTGTTACATATAGTATAAAATTTTATAAAAGATAGTGATGTATAAAACTTAAAGTATTACATATAGTATAATTTCATTTTCATAAGTTAAAATTAATTTATACTAAATTAAAATATATAATTTGAATAAGTTAATATGAAAAAAAATTTACATATTATTTTGTATACAAATAAGATAATTTTAGCTTATAAAGTTTATTTAATTATTTTCCTTATTTTTCTTTCTTATAAATGTGTATAAATAAAATTATCAGCCACAGTTTCTTTCATTCTATTTATCTTTTTTTTCATTTTTATTCATATTTATTCCTTTTTTAAGGAACTACCCTATCACGTGAGTTACTAAATAAGATTAAAATTGAGAGATAATTAAATAACCGTATATACTTTGAAATATGTAAATATTAGTTTCAAATGTTTAAATTTAATATAGTCTTGTACACGTTTTCGAGTATTTTTATTCAATAAAACTGTTTTTTGAGAAGTCTATAACATAACTTGAAGAATTTAAATGATATTTTTACATTATATTTGGACTCCCTAATATGTATTTAGTTTTAATAATTTATTCTATTTTTTGTATTTTATTTTTACTATAATAACAAATAATGGTATTTTGACAAAGAAATATATTAAGAGACACTATGTTTTTGGTTTTTTTAATATTAATGATTATATAAAAAGTAGGTAATTATGGTTTTTAAGTGTTTATAATTATTTGAATATTTAAATAAATTTTTTATTTTAAATTTAACTAATTTAACAATGATAGCTACATAAATAATAGTTACATAAAAAGATAAAAAAAAATTGTAATTAATTTTAAATTTTGAATAATTTACTTTTATTTTTATTTTAAAATATATTAAATAAATAAAAATATAAAAATACATATTAAAAAGAAAATTTTCTTTATAAATTTTTATTTTAAAATGTTAAAAATAAAATAAAATATAAAAAGTAAATAAAAAAGGAAAAATCTCCAGTTTTAAAATATTAAGAATAACAATAAGAATATGGAAAGTGAATATATATATATTATTTTATATTATATGTGTTTTAAGTGATAGAGGAATCGTTACAAAATCACATCCAATTATAATTATATCTGGGTTGAATAATTGATTTATAAGTTTTAAATACATTAAATCGGGAACTCTATCTGGTTAAGTAATATATATAATAAAAAACAAAAAAACAAAATACTTATTTTAGTTAGTAGTTATTCTATTTTTAATTGTACGTTATAAAAAATATAAACGTAATGATGATCTGATTCTTTTGTGAATAAATTTTCTTATTTTATCTACTTTTTTCATATTATATTTTTTTATTTTCAGAATTTTGAGATTTTTTTAATTACTTAACTCATTATCCTAATCAAATTTAAAATTTAACACAGTCTAAGTTATTTATACCCTACAGTGAAGGTAAAAAAAGAAGAAGAAATCATTAAAAAAATAAAGTTTTTTGCTATATAGTGTGAGTTGGTTGAGTAATTGAGCTGACTATTTTTTGTAAAGGTTGAAAGGCTCAACTTTACTAAATACACTTATAATCAAAGCCAACCTAATATAAGATTAAATAGGTAATTAAATAGGTGTTTAGATGAACATAAAGAAAAGTGTATTTACTCTAAACTCAAAACACATAAATACAGATATTCCTGAAAATTTGGAGGGCAGAGAAGATTTGGCATTGGTGAGGATGAATGCCACTGAATGAATGTCAAGATCTTCTTGTGGACAAATGGAATACATCAGAACCAGATTCGTATACATAAATTCAGTGGATGGATCGTTGGAAGTTCTTTTTCCCATAGTTTTAAGAAAAGGAAAAACATAATTAAAACACTGGATTTAGATTGCATTGAAGATATGATTAAAACATAATTATATTTAATTTTTGTATAGAATGGTTGATTTGAAGGAGAAGGAGAAGGAGAAGGAGAGAAGGGTTATTTATGGGACCACAGGCACAGCAGAGGAGAAGAGAGGGCATCACGCATGCAAATGCAAGGGCAGTGCCCTTTTTACGGAGGGAACCTAACCTAGGGAGCTAGAAAGAACTCCTAACTCATCCATCAATAATAAGGTGATAGACATAAACATAGACACAGTGTGGCCAAGAAGATGAAACAGACACCTGCCCCCACAAAACATCATCATCCTCATTTATTAACTCACATAACATAGACTTTTGTTTCGGAAAGTGCTGCTAAGTTTGCCTATTTTAATAGCGCACCACATCACATGGCCGACAACCCCACAATTCACACACTTTCACTGGCACCAAAACCAGATAGCCCATTTTTACTACAGGACAACAACCCAAAGCAAACAAATCAGGCTACCATTTTCACTGTTCACTCCTCTTCTACCTCCCTTTTCGGATACCCTATGCTTTCTTTTACATTACACACTGCACTTCAATATCACAAAAACAAAAACAAACAAAAACAGTTCTCATTTCATTTCCCTTTTCTTCTAACCTACCATATGCTTCATGCTCAAATGAAAATGGTAATTATGGTAAAAGAGAATGGTCCCCATGCAATCTTCCCCCTATTCCCTCTCCAGATATTAATTCCTTTTCTGCGGCCACCAATCTATATTTCAAATCTAATTGCATTTCCATACATTAAATCGACCAACCAACTCATGAAATTAAAAGGGGTGCTTGTGGGTTTTGTTGGGCAACACTTTTATTGCCATTTCAACATGTTCTCCTACGTACCTGTCCTTCCTCCTCCTTTTCCGGTTAGGGCCAGTTTCAGGTAAATCGACACAAGATCTTCAACTCTTACCTTTTCATCTCTTCATCTTCCTATTCTCTTCACATTTTAGACAACAACTTACCTAAGATTTTCATGGCTTCATTGACTGCTTTTTTATTATTATATCAATATTCACCCTTTTGTTTTACCTTTTCTTCACATCATTTTCTGCAGTGGTTGTGAAGCAATGGTGAACGTGTCTATGCTCCCAACAAAGATAATATAAAAGACAATACTCTGTACGTGAAGAACTCAGCTTCCTTTCAATCAATCAAACATAACATCAATAATTTTTCTTTCTTCTTTTTCTTTCTTAGTAGGCACACAATTTTTTTTAAGGCTGAACAATGTCACCACTATATTTGTCCTTTTCTACACCATACAGTAATTTACATGAGATTAGCAGTTATCCATTATTATTATTATTCCCAATGAAAGGGAAATAAATACATTTCCCTTGTTCGGTTAACTGGCCAAGATGAATGTTTTACTGATTTATATACTGTGATTTTGATAAATTGAAAATAAACATTTTTAGTTAACATATGGTGGTGTTTATTTGAATGCGATGCAATAAATGGTGGTGTTTGAAGAAGGAAATGTGACAGAGAAAGTACACTGAACTGAAGTGAGGAAAATAAGATATAAAAGCGTATAGGTATAATAAATAAACAGGATCTGTTTTGTGAGAAATATTGGCTATCCATGCACATGTTTGGTCAAAAACTACTTCTGCTTGAGTACTTATTTATTATGACTTGTTTTAACGAGTATGTAACTGCATCTAAAAGTAAGTTTGGTGAAAAAAAGAACGGGGCAAACACATTCTTATGAAACAGGGATATTAATATTATGTTAAAAGACATTAATAATTAATAAATGCAATACTTCACCGTTGCTTTGCTTTGTCACCGCATCACCCATGGAGGTCTTTCTCTAACCTCAGAACCTTCACAATTCGAGACAATTCATTTTAAAATAATAAATGATAAACATTTTTTATCATACAATATATGAATTTGTATATTTTAATATCAACATATGAGTCTTTCACTTAATAGTAAAATAATTTGTTCACAAATACTTAAATAGGATAAATTAGAAAAAATAAACACGTTATCTAAGCTCTTTAAAAGTATTTAACTATATTAAATATATTTATCGTATACCAAAAGTACTAAGAAAT
Source organism: Lablab purpureus (assembly GCA_030347555.1). Taxonomy (NCBI): domain Eukaryota; kingdom Viridiplantae; phylum Streptophyta; class Magnoliopsida; order Fabales; family Fabaceae; genus Lablab; species Lablab purpureus. Next base: position 62,602,611 of record CM059256.1, on the reverse strand, counting down.
CAATACATACCATCTTTAAAATTAGAGAACTTTTTAAAATCTGGATGGAATATTTCTATATAAGTATAACACTTGATATATTATTCAAAAGTATATTTATCTATCAAATTATTTGATGATTTTGATATGAATTAGTGCTAAATATATATTAGATAGCTCCTCGCACACTCATTCTTAAATAGTATAAATTTTTATAGTTTTTTTTTTTAAAAAAAAAGCAATGAATCAGTGTTCTATCTCTTTTTGAACATTTTATATACAAAAAAATTCAATTTTTCTTACTGTTTTACGTAAGAGAAGAAAGAATATTGAAAAGTGGTAAATATTTTACAGGTATAAATTCTTTTTACAATTTAATAATTTTAGATATATGATTTAGATTATTAGTAAAGTGTAGATATTTTATTTCAAACATTTCGTGACTCAATACTCACATTATATTATCATGTTAATTTGTTTTGTCTCTTAAGTATATACTTCTTACACACAGACATATAGTTAATCTTAGTTCATTCATTTGGTAAACATTTATACCTAAAAAGTCAACAAACACTTTAGTCTATATGATGGAAGCTGTCAGTAGAACTTATATCTCATTGGATCTTCTATAGTATAGTTCGTCATACTAAATGTAGTCCTACTTCTGAACATTTCATCAACACACTTCAGTGAATTTTGTGCATCAATCTCTCACTCTACTCAACCTCACATTAATAGGGCAAAAGACACATTTTTTTCGGGCATTTTTCGCTTGAGCGAAAATTGCATTGTCTTGAGTCATATTAACATTGTCTGACTTTTGATTAAGTGATAAGACTTTTTTTAGCAAAAATATACTCGAGACAAACCTTCTCCCATGAAGGAAACCTCCATTTTAACCTCTAACATGAAAAACTCTCATTCCCAAAATATCATTAGACAAACAAATATTCACTTGGACATCCAAAACAATACAAGAAACAATATTTTAGCAAAATACATCTTCTGATAAGAGATATATAATACATCTTAGTTATTATCTTTGAATGACAACTCTCCTCAATTGAATTCTGATAATTCTTTTGTTTAAATAGAAATGTTACAACTCAAAACCTTAAGCTTTTTTTTATCTTAAAATCTTGGACATCATCTTTTTAAAATCAAAATAAAAACAATTTCTAAAAACTAAAAATAAAAAAGCTTTTTTAAAAAAACTTTTAAAAATAAATAAAGTTAGACTTATTCGTTAAAATGACTAGATAAAAGTCTTCCTTAGTACATCATCTTACTACATCTTCTAAATCTAAAAATCAACAAATTTTCAATATGTAAAATTTAGAAAAAGTTGACAAAAAAATATTATAGACAAATAAAATTTTTGTAAAAGTAAAATACATAATTATCAAATTTATAAATTTTATAAAATAATTGAATAATAATATAATATATTTATATTTGTTAAATTATTTTCTTCACATTTACTTTTAATTATATAAAATTATAAATAATCTATTATTATTACATTATTATTATTATTATTACTTTTTAGAGTTGTCATATGGCAAAGTATAATTTTTCTTTTTTATCTGTTTGCATCTTCCCAAATTCACTGTAACTTAACCAGTTGATACAATTATCAATAAAATAATAAATGCAATATTTCAAAAGACATGGAATATGTGGACAAGTTTACATCTTTTCTTTTTTATTAAAAATAATTTTACATTTTTATATACCATTAGTAATTTCTGTTATACATTTTTAGTATTTTTGTTTATGTTTCTTTCTACAATGGTGCGCAGTAGTTGAAATTGTATAATGATTTACTATTTTCATAGACTTATATTTATTTATACTTGTGAGTGGTATAATTTTAATTGCAGTACTTAAATTTATATTTTAATTACCTTTTAATAATCAAATTTATAATATTTATTCGCGAAATTATTTTTTAATCGTTGAAGTTTTAAATATATTATTACTAAATGTAACGTTGGTTTGTAACGTACATATGATTACTAAAATTTAAAATTGATGATACTTAGATTTTGTTTTTCAAAAGAAAAAAACTAAAACTAGGTCTATGTTGTTTACATGGCAATGCATCTAAACACTAAATTTTTTTATAAGCGATTATAAACATACACAAATATTAAACTTTAAACTATAAATTTATTAAAATAAATCACAATTAAGCTGTATTTTCACATTGATTTTAAGTTTGTTCAATAAAACGAATGAATATAATATTAAAATTGTTATTATTAATATGTGAAATCAGTTTGTTGCCAGCTAGTATCTTTAGAAAGGAATTAATAAGTTAATTATTTATGTCCTATCAGAGCCACATGCAAGAGAAGATTTGAATAATAAAAAAACTAAAACTTCTGTAAAGTAACATGTAACCAAGCTTCTATTAAGGAGATAAGAAACTTAAAAAACTAAACAACATTATAATTATGATTATTAATCATGTGAATCATTTGCTTTGGTGAAACATGGTTTCATTATATATAAGCTTCCCATAGTTGTTTACAACTCATTTTTAATAATATGCAATTAATAACAACTATCATCAATTTGTGTAGTTTTCTAAGATATGGGCTTCGGTTACACTAATTAAAGAGATTAGTGATCCACATCAAAATTAATTTTCAATTCATTTCAAAAGAATATTTAGAATCAATACTTTTATTGTTTTCTTTTAATAAATGAAATTAGAATAAAACTTTCGTTTTTTCTCATCTCTTAATTAATCTCTTAATTAATCCATAATTGTTTTCTTTTAAGCTCTTAATTAATCCATTACAATTTGCACAATTAATTAACTATAAAACTAAGATAACATCTCCTTTGTTTGCAGTGACCACTTCCTCATCATTCTCAAATAATATATGTATTTTTAAGAAATTTAGGCCCAGAATTATTGTTTAAACAAGTTTTAACAAAAAAAAAAAAGATGATTTCGTGGAGAAGACCATAGACTAACTTTTCTAGATATTAAAATAATTTTTTACTGAAAAATATTATGTTATTTTATTAGATTATTTAATATGTTAGTAAATTAAAGATTTTGATAAAAAAAATATGTAAACTTTTGATTCCTATTAAACTTATATAAATATTTTACACCAAGTCAACAAAGTTTATGCAGAATTCATTATTCCTGTGAAGCATGATTTCTTATGTAAAAAAAAAAGATGGTAACAAATGCTCCTTAGGCGTTTTCACGATTGATAAATGTTTTATGTTATTGCATAGGAAAGATTAAAATATTACAGTACTTTTATAATATAAAAAAAGTTTATGAAAAATAAAATCTGAATGAAGACCTATATTTCTATTGATATAATGTTGACATTTATGAAAATTATTCTTTTTGGGGGAAAAGGGTAAATTATTCTTCAGATCTATCTAGTTTATTTATGAAAATTATATTTACAATGTGATATAATGCATTAAGATTTAAATTTAAATTAGTTAGATTGAAGCAATAAATGTTCAAAAGAAATAAAACAACATATAAATAAATTAATTTTTTGAAAATATGTGAAGTGAGTTCTTTATATTTCATTAAAGTTTGTGATGGGTTTTCTTCTTTTATTTATCTCTTTTAATTGGTCCCTACCTCACTTTATTCTCATCCTCATGTTTATGTTCAGTCAATGTTATTGTTTGAGAGTTCTGTAAAAGTCACTAACCTTATGAAAAAATACACCAAATCCCAATTTGCTTACTTTATTTTATAATTTTTTTTAAAAATTATATTTATCAATGATTGATTCATAAAATTATTATTATTATTATTATTATTATTATTATTATTATTATATACGTCCCATTTTTGTGCATGGATGAAAGAAGGGAAAGATGAAAAAAAAGTTAGAAATTGATAAATTTTGAAAATATGATAAAAAAGAGAGATAAAAATATCGCAAGAAGAGAGTTAAATATATATTACTAATGATGTATCACTTCACTTAAAAAAACTCTATGTTACAATTAAAAGAAAAAGGTTCATAATTAAGATAATTTAATATGTATATATATATAGAGAGAGAGATGATATATACATAAATTAATATTCTAAAGTATGTGCTAATTATCGTCTCAATAAATTTCTAGAAGATAATAAACAAAAGACAACGTATTAAATAATTTCTAGATAGATAGATAGATAATTTATATTTAATAATTTTCTGTAGTGATAATTACAATATCTTTTTAATTTCTCTTTCAAAAATAGAACTACTATTTTTTTATATAATTACTTTTATAATTTTTTTCATATAGAGAATTTTTTTTATTTCAATTATTTTACAATAAAGGCAGGAAATGTATCTTCCCTTGTTGTATACTACATATAATATATAAGTTAGAAAAAATCGTAATATATGTCTCCTTTCACAGACTGATTAATATCTCATTTATTTTAAACTCATCAAACTAACTATCATAGTATAGAATCTAATTTTGAAAAAGAGAAAAATTGAAGCGATAATTTAAAAAAAAATAAAAAAGATGAAAGTTAGAAAGGGGTACTTTTTAGAAAAATAAAAAAATAAAAAAATAAGAAAAAGATTGAAAATGATAATAATGAAATTAAGAAAAAATAATCACATTAAATCTAAAGTAACTACAAACTAGTCCTGAGAAAAACTAAGACAACCATAAACAAAGAAAAAAATTACATCAATTACAAGAGGTTATCATTTATGATAATGGCAACCCCACTTTATACTATTTCTCATATTGTTATTAATTAAGAAGAAGAAGAAATCTGAATGGTGTAGGTAATGAGATGAGTTAAAGATGACTAAGTTTAAACAGACTTAGATGGATAAGAAATTTTACCATTTCATTTAATCTATCTATTAACTAGTTTGATTCATTAATTTATGTTTGTCTTTTTTTTTAAATTAGAACCATAAATTAAAAAATTTAAAATTATTTCTTTTTTAATATTTTCATTATCTTTAATATTAAAATAAAAATATTAAAAATAAATATAAGTGAATTGGTTAATCTAACATATTACAATCTAACTCGAATTCATATTTGATAGATTATGTGAGTCAAACTATTTTCAACTCATAAGAAGAAAAAAAAATTCAATTTAATCTGAATCTATAGTTAACCAGATTGGTTCATGCATTATGTCAAATTAACATATATAATTGTATCTTCTTATGCATATGATATGTGACACTGATTTCTTTTATTTTACATTTGAGCTCTTCGATAACTTTTTAAAATTTGTTATAATTTACTTATTCTAATATAACAATTATATGGTCATATTTTATTTTATTTTTATTTGATTATTTTTTTCAAAGTGTGAGACAATATTATTATGTTAAAATAGACTTTTTTGTTTTAATTTTTTTAAATATTTTGTTTTTTTAATTATTATGTTTTCAATTAAATTTCAATGTGTACTGACAGATGACACATATTCTCTTCTAATGTCATTAATATCAATTTAACAGAAACGATTACGTTAATTATTTTTAATTAAAATTAGATTTTAATTAGAAAAAAACATTGAAAATTAAAAAAAAAACTATTTTCCCATATTATTAATTACTTGATAATTTTACCATTCACACAAATTTTAATGTATACATATGAATGCAGGTCAGTATTTAAATTTTGAAAAATAAATTATTATGTAATGAGTTTATTATATCAACTTAAAATTAAATTAAAATAACAATATATATTTAGATCCTTATAATAGTATAATATAAAAAAGTTGATTTTTAAACCGTGTTTTATTTTAATTTTTTATTTTTAAAATACGGTTAGATAAGACAAATTAAAGTGAGTTAAGAATATTATAATGATTTTGCTAAATTATAGTGATATACGAGTCGATCTATCCTGCTTCCTCATTCTTAGTATGACTAATATTTAACTTCGAATTAAGATACACTTAATTTTAAAATTATATTTTTTATTTTAATTAATAACCAATATTGGATTAGACTACTTATTAATATATTCATTTTAATAGTAGAGGAAAAATAAGCTCTATTTTTTTTACCACATAATATTCTAAATACATCTTAGGAAAGTAGAATCCACCACTTCATAAAAGAAAAGTATTCAAATAAAAGTGAAATATAAGGAAAATTGGGAGGATTTATCTATGTATATAAATTTGAAATAATAATCATGTTAACTGTTTATTTGTCTCGATCTAATCTAATTATTTTACGTACTTATTATAAATGAAAATGATAATATAGATTATGTTAAAAACTAAAATTTAATCTTAAAAGGATAATATTTTTTCTAAAATATCTTTTTGTGTAAATAAAAATAAACGGAAATATGACGCAAGTTTTTTTAATATAAAATGAGTCCAAATTAAAAAAAAAAGAAACTGTACATGCTGTGTGATCTTGTTATTTGATTAAACTTATTGATTGGTATGCAAAATCTAATTTTGCCCCGACACTTACTATAGTTGACACCGAATTGTACGATGCTAAAATTGAAAAAGTTAACATTATGAAAGCATTAAATAGCGTCATTTAAAATTCAATAATAAAGAATAATTTATTTAAATAATTCAATAATAGCGTCATTTATCTCTTTTTATCTTTATTGAAATCTTATTTTACTGTTAAAAAAACACTGAACTCAGACAATGGAGAGTACAAACAAAAGCTGTTTATTGTACCATGCTTTTTATAGAGATTTTGCAATTATTTATTTTGATTTTTCTTTCATTTTCACTCATATTTCCTCGTTCTCTATTTAATCAAAACAAAACATTAATAGCTGCAGAAATTTAAGAATTTCATAATTTGATTAAGGAATCGTAATTTAAAACGTTTAGGTAAAATTGGGTGTTCACATTGTAGTCCAATGCAAACTCAAATAACAAGAACGATATTGGTTGACTTTGACAAAGTTGATTGTGGAACATAGTGGAGGAAAAAGTACACATTGTACCAACCAATTAAACCGATGTTCACGGGTAAAGACTCTTTTATTTTGATGATTAGCTTTAAAAATAAAATAATTTTGAACTAAAATCAAACTTTGGACAAACATATAATTTTAACGTAAAAACAAGGAAATAAATATTACTGACCAACAATGACACTTTAAGAAAGAGTGCAATCAAATGATGTAAGGCAAAGTGAGAATTTAGGAAAATAGAAGGAGTTATGGCCAACACATAGTTTATAATATTCTCTTTTGGTGAATAGGTTGTTTTATAATTAAACATTAACTAATAATGTCGTGTTAGTTTGACAACGAAAAACTAAAAAAATAACTAAAATAACTGCTTGTACTGTGTGAAGGTAACATTGGTTTATTAGTCTTCAAAGTCACCACAAGAGCAAACAAAAGCTAACTACTTAAGTAATAATTTAATTAAGTAGTTAATATGTGGAGGGTATTTCCGGTAATTCAGGCGGGAATAAGATCCGCGCCTTGTCGCCATGTCATTATCGCTCAGATTTGTGATTGCGATTTCCAGTTTCTGGTTTTTCTCTCTCCTCCTTTTCTCTCTCTCTCTCTTCGGTGTTTCAATTCCGAAGGTTGGAACGCAGCAAAAGTACAAGAAAACGGTGAACTGAGAAAGACCCAAGTGAAGGAAAAAATAAAAAAGATTCGGGTTGCATGAAAGTGTCGTGCTTGGAGAGAAGAGAGTGTGGAGACTGGAAAGTTTCAATCTTTTCAGACCTACAGATTCCAAAGTTGGAAAAAACACCGAAAAGGTAATTAGTTAACACTTCACTCACTCACTGGTCCATGCTCCATAATAGTCCATACCAAACACTTCATACTTCGTAGTTCTTTGAATTGGGAGATTGCGTTCCTTCTAAAGCTGTTGAAAAAGATTACCAACTTGGGGAGGAGACAGTGAGACACAGTTGGTGTGAAAAGAAATTCATTAGCATTGTTGCAAAGCACGAGTGAGAGTGAGAGAGAGAGAGAGAGAGAGAGAGGGCTTGACTTGACTGGTGTACTATATTTTTGTGTTTTGTGTGTGAACTGTGAAGTGGAAGGGGGACAACAGCGTATCTGGGAAAATCAGGAAAATTCGATTTAGTTTTGTTATGTGCTTAAATTAAGCCAAGAAAAAAAAGTAAACAAGAGAAAAGAATAATAAAGGGTATAAAAAATAAACAAGTACATAGTGTGTGTGTGTGAGAGAGAGAAGGGGGGCACACCCAGATCAAGACCAAACCAAATTGGTTCCAATTGTTCATTGTACAGCCACCTTCTTCTCTTTCCTGTACAGACAGGTAAACATGGTTTTTTATTTTCCTTCTTGCTCTCAAGTCTCAACAAACCTCTTTTCCATCTCTATCCCTTTCTCATTGGGTTGTGTGCTTCGCTGGGTGTGTATGGTATATTTGGGGTCAATCTGTGGCTTTGATTATTATATGGAGGAAAGAGGGTGAACGTGCTGTTCTTTGTCCTTAAGCAAACACTAGTTTCACGCCTACTCAGCATGATTACTGATTAGAGTTCTCTTTAATTTTTTTTATTCTGATCCTTAAATCCCAAAACGCTGTTGAAACACACAAATATTGGCTGTTGGGGGAGGGGAAGGTGGTTCTTTGGAATTTGAGCTTCTTTTTTTTTTCTTTTTAACATCTTTTGAGACTGGTGCTTGTTTCTCAGATTTTTTTTTTTCTTTTAAATTCTGGGTCTGTGTGTGAAATGTTTTTCTTTTCTTTTTCTCTTTCCTTTTTCGGGTGGGGGATTTTGAAATACTCTTGGTTTCTTTAATAAGATATAAAATAAAGGAAATAATTTGCCAAATTGGTCAATCATTCATTGTGCTTAGTTTGCTTTTGCTTCTTCTTTCTGAGTTTTGAATCGCGCAAAACAATGCTGCAATGATTCCGTACATGGAGTTTTGATCTGTGACCTTTTTCTTCCAACCATCAGAGAAAAGTGTCTGAGTTTTTGCGAGTACTTTCAGCTTTAAGCAAATTGAAGTCCTCCTATATAAGCACTAACCACAGTTATTTTTGGGGCTTCTTCCAACTTTTATAGATAATGAATAGGGAAGAAAGATAGGGGCAGAGTGAAATTGTTGGTGATAGGTCTTGGTTTGAAGATGAAGAGTGAGCAAGCAGGGAGCAATGGAAAGAACACTTTCATTCAGGCACATAGGGCGTGGCTTCCCAAGCTTTTGATGCTGTGGATCCTTCTCATGGCTCTAATTGGTTGGTGCATCTATACTAAAATGGATGCTGACACTAAAGTCAGAAGAAAAGAGGTGCTGGGTAGCCTCTGTGATCAAAGGGCAAGAATGCTGCAAGATCAATTCAGTGTTAGTGTCAACCATGTCCATGCCCTTGCCATCCTTGTTTCAACCTTCCATTACTACAGAACCCCTTCTGCAATTGATCAGGTTTGTGCTTGATCTTCCATGTGCTTTCTATTTGGAAGTGGTTATGACATCTTGGGTTGATTTTTTTCTCGTTTATTTCTGCATCATGTTCTTCTAATCTAATCTTGTGGTTTTTCTACTCAGATTTTTGTATATCTTGACTATTGTTTGTTGCTCACCAGGAAACATTTGCAGAGTATACGGCCAGGACAGCATTTGAACGGCCATTGCTCAGTGGGGTTGCCTATGCACAAAGAGTGGTTAACTCGGAGAGAGAATCATTTGAGAAGCAACATGGATGGGTTATAAAGACAATGGAAAGAAAGCCTTCCCAGGTTAGAGATGAGTATGCACCGGTGATATTTGCACAAGAAACTGTTTCTTACCTTGAATCTCTTGATATGATGTCCGGGGAGGTAAATTACAAACCTTTTCAACATTGTTTCTGCTTGTATTATCAGTCTCTAAATTTTTAGCTTTAATTTCTCCGTTGTATGATGCAGGAGGACCGAGAGAATATTTTGAGGGCTAGGGCCACTGGGAAAGCTGTTCTCACTAGCCCTTTTAAGCTGTTGGGTTCTCATCATCTTGGTGTGGTTTTGACATTTCCTGTTTATAAATCTAAGCTCCCTCCAAAGCCAACAATGGAAGAGCGCATTAAAGCGACAGCAGGGTATGTCATTCTTTTTGGCTCGTGTCAAGTTTGTTTTCACAACATTTTGGTTTTTGTCTTGTGGCTCATATGAGTGGGAAGAGGATGAGAGATGTTAAAATCTTGGGTGCATTAATGCGTAAATGATGCATTTTAAAGAGCGTTAGCGGTAATTGCATTTCTTTTTATTTAATCATAATAGTTATAATTCTACTGAAGACTTCTCCTATTCTCAAGTTCAAGACTCAGTTTTTAATCCTGATGATTCCTCTAAATGCCAATACATGATAAAGGATAGACTTACTCTGACTATCGTGTCCATTTCTACTGCATTTACCTGTACTGAAGACCTAAAGACATATCTGATGATAGTCAATTCTGCTTCATGTCATCGTAACAGTTACTTTTGTGCTGCCAGTCTCTTTTCCTTTCTGGCTTGTGGTTGGAATTCCATAATTGCTCTCTATAGAAACCCTGTGACGAGTTTGTTAGTTTTGGTTCAATCTGACGCCTTTTATGTTATCCGTAAGCTTTTGAATTCCATGGTGTCATTAAACTTTTTAATTGTAAGCAGATATGTTGGAGGATCCTTTGATGTTGAATCCCTCGTGGAGAATTTACTTGGTCAACTTGCTGGTAACCAAGCAATTTTGGTGAACGTATATGATATCACAAACTTTACTGATCCCTTAATCATGTATGGCAAACAAGATGAAGAGGGTGATATGTCCCTTGTCCATGAAAGTAAGCTTGATTTTGGAGATCCATACAGGAAACATAAAATGATATGTAGGTAGGTGCCTCTGGCTGTTGTACATTTTGTAAAGAAGTTTCAATATTTGGTCAGCAGATTCTTATCATCAAGTTTTTAAACAGGTATCACCAGAAGGCACCAACAAATTGGATAGCACTTACTACGGCATTTTTATTTTTTGTGATTCTTTTATTAGTGGGTTATATTTTATATAGTGCTGGAAATCGTATTGTCAAAGTAGAGGATGACTTTCATGAAATGGCGAAATTAAAAGTCCGTGCAGAATCAGCTGATATTGCCAAGTCGCAGGTACTTTTCCTGGCTTATCGTTAGCACAGTTCATTGGTTCCTTTTGATCACTTCCTGATGACTAAAACTGTTGTTTTTTTAATATCAGTTTCTAGCTACTGTCTCTCATGAAATCAGAACACCCATGAATGGCATTTTAGGTAACATCAGCATTCTCTCTCTACCCCTAAAAAGTAACATTCTTTCATACGTAGTTTCTCATTACTATTAGTGATGCTATCTTCAAACACCATGCTACTGTAGGAATGCTTGGTCTGCTTCTAGGCACAGAATTGAGTTCAACTCAACTAGATTATGCTCAGACTGCTCAAGCATGTGGAATGGCTCTCATAGCATTGATAAATGAGGTGCTTGACCGAGCCAAAATTGAAGCTGGCAAGTTAGAGCTGGAAACAGTTCCCTTTGACATTCGATCCATACTTGATGATGTCCTTTCTCTTTTTTCTGAGAAGTCTCGGCACAAAGGTTTAGAGGTATGTCTAGTTACCAAATTGGTTGTGAAGGATTTCTTTTTCAGTTGCAGAATTTCATAATTCTCTTTTGTATTTCTTGAACTAATGATCTTATCTCATTTTTATTTGTGTTTCACCTTTCTGGATTCGTATGTCTTTTGGTGGCAATGTCCCTACCGGTGTTCCTATTCACAATTCTTATGGCTTGGACTTGATATGGTTTTGGGAAGTATAGCTGGCAGTATTTGTTTCTGATAAAGTTCCAGACATTGTTATGGGAGATCCGGGAAGATTCAGACAAATAGTAACAAACCTTGTTGGCAACTCTGTTAAAGTAAGTGAAATTTTCAAAGTTGACTTGTCTAATGTTATGTGCATTTGCATTACTAACGTGTATGTGTTTGAAATGTCTTCCTAGTCTAACTGTGTTCAATTTTTTAACTATTGAAAGGTGGTTTGAATCCTTATTGTATCCAATAATTTGTCAGCAAGGTACTTGCCAGTAACATTACTGATTATAATCTTGCAGTTCACTGAGCGAGGACATATATTTGTTAAAGTCCATCTATCTGAAAATAGGATGTCCACAATGAATGGAAAAATTGAGACTTTTCTAAATGGACGATCAGATGAAGTTGTGCATGTGTCTAGTGGTGGTTATAATTTCAAAACTCTAAGTGGATATGAAGCAGCTGATGAACGGAACAGCTGGGACAATTTTAAGCATCTGATCGCTGATGAAGAATTTTTCTTTGATGATTCAGTTAAAAAGGTGGCCAGTGAATCTTATGAGCAAGTCACCTTGATGGTCAGTGTGGAGGACACTGGAAATGGAATCCCTTTCTTAGCCCAAGATAAGATTTTCATGCCTTTTGTACAGGCAGACAGCTCAACCTCAAGACATTATGGTGGTACTGGGATCGGCTTGAGTATAAGTAAGTGTCTGGTTGAACTAATGGGTGGTGAGATAAGTTTTATAAGCCGACCCCAGGTTGGGAGCACATTTTCATTTACTGCTGATTTTGGAACAATTAAGAAAAATTCAATAACTGACATGAAGAAGCATAATTTGGAAGACCTGCGTTCCAGCTTTAGAGGTTTTAAAGCCATTGTGGTTGATGGAAAACCTGTTAGAGCAGCTGTGACTAGATACCATCTGAAGAGACTGGGGATTCAGGCCAAAGTTGCAAATAGCATCAATAAGGCTGTTTCTTTATGTGGGAAAAATTGGTCTTTGACCTCAGGGTAAGATTTTAGTTTCACGTATAGTTGTCAATTATGAAGAAATTGAATGTAGATAACAAATCGCAGTATCAATTTAGTAACTATCATTAGCATATGCTTATGAATTATGTTATAATTCGTAAGCTCTTTAAACTGAATTTGCAATATTCATCAAAATGCATTTTCTGCTGTATGGTTTTCCTTATATAAGCTGCCGTATGTGGCATAGTCTTGTATTACTAAAATGCTAAGTTGACATATGATCCCCCTGTTGGAGGGAGTTTCAAACATTTTTTTCTTTGTTATGGATGTCTTTACAAACTTAACGTGGATTTTAACATTTCAAACATTCTATTACAAGTTTCAAACGGACTTGTTCTGTATTGTTTTAAGCTCTAATTTCATATGAACTTGTTCTATATTGTTTTAAGCTCTAATTTCATACTTTTTAATTACTTAAAGATACTGATGTGGTTTTCTATAGTTAATAAATGTTGTTCTAACTAGATAGCAGTTTTGTTTGAGATTAATGTGGTTCAGTTCATTCACTGCGTAAACTGGTTGGATATGGCAGAATATTTCAGCCTGATATGATTTTTGTTGAGAAAGACTCATGGATTCGTGGAGAGGATGGGATCTTCAATGTGTGGCAACTGGACTGGAAACAGAACGGGCATATGTTTAAGATACCTCAAATGATCCTTCTTGCAACCAACATTACTAATGCTGAATTTGATAAAGCTAAAGCAGCAGGTTTCAGTGATACTGTCATCATGAAGCCTCTGAGAGCCAGCATGGTGGCTGCATGTCTTCAGCAAGTTCTGGGAACGGGGAAGAAGAGGCAGCTTGGAAAAGACACGGGTTCCAATTTTGCACGAAGCCTTCTTTGTGGGAAAAAAATATTAGTGGTTGATGATAATAGGGTAAATAGGAGGGTCGCTGCAGGTGCATTGCAAAATTTTGGAGCTCATGTGACGTGTGCAGAAAGTGGCAAAATTGCTCTTGAAATGCTTCAATTGCCTCACAGTTTTGATGCTTGCTTCATGGACATTCAAATGCCAGAAATGGATGGGTACGCTTCTTATTACTTCATTTCCTAATATATTATTATAGTTATATATAATAATATACTAATTATATGGTTTAATTAACCATTTAGTGCTTGCATACACTTTTTGTTTTAATCCCTAGACAGATATTCTATGTATTAGGTCCTATGCAGGCAAATTTTCTATATTTTCATTATACTTGTCAAAACTGTGTTTTAGTTTGGATACCTAGAAACACTTATTTAGTTCCCATGCAAGAGTGTTTTGTGTTTTTTCTTATTTGTCCTTGTCGAATAATTTTCTTAACTTTAGATGTTGTAACACCACCACAAAATTGAAATTGACCGTGTCAACTCAGAAATTTTCTTGTGGTCATTAAATCTGCAAAAAAAGGTGGTTCTACACCGTGCACCTCTGGTCACGGTGCGTGTAGAAACGTCTTTGTTTTTAAATTTTTGGTGGTTTAACAAAGTGTCAAATTTTCTTTGTTTTACATCATCAATTTTAATTTTTGTGAAATGTTGGAACAACTATAGTTAAGATACTTGAGAATTGACAACTGGGGTTAGAACAAAGAAAAATGTTTCTGTGAAGACTTAAAACATAAAGTTTCTTGGTACAGGGACTATAACAAAATTTTTGGCAAGTATAAAGATCCAAATATAAAAAAAAAAATTGTTCGTAAAGAGACTAACACATAAACTTTTATTGTGTAGGAACTAAGAACAAAATTTTTGTGTAAATACAGGGACTAAATGATGAATTAAATCGGCTTATAGGCATGCTGCATTTTTTACAGTTTTTTTTTCTCTTTATAATTCTATCACATCAACCTTCTTATCATACACTTCTCTGTTTCTCCTTTCTATGCTCTCTTTCTTGTACAAATGCAATTTCTCTTATATTTTTGTTACTATTTGATATTTTTTGCTGTATTATGAGCAGATAACCTATACTAGATTGTACACATTTTCTTTTATCAGAAACTAACGAATTAAAAATGTTAACATGATAGCTGTTGTGTTAATATTGTTGTGAACAAATATGAAATCTTTTTGCGATTTATATATATGCTTTCAGCTTTTGTAGTTGAGGCATCTTGACTAGTTGTGTGGAAGTATCATATCATAGGAACATGCTGAAGAGTATCATATATTGTGTACACATAGTTGGTCCAGTATACCATCAAGTGCGATATATATTCAGGGTTGCGTATAAGTTATAAAAAAAGATGCATTACACGAGCACGATGAACCATGTTAGAAAATTTGAAATAGCGTATTAACAGCCAAAGTTTACTCAACATGAGCAAGAATTGACAACTATGGCCCGTGTTAGTAGAAGATTTGAAATAGCACACTTATTACTCCTTGGACGGTTATTCTGTCAGATACCATCTAGAACCAAAATCGTTGTTAGGTTTGTCTTCTAATTCACATCATAAATTAGGTCTAAACACAAATTTTAATATGGTATGAGATTTAGGCACCGAACTCAACTCAATAATACTAGACGTGAGGGGATTTATTACGAAAAGCTAATATATTCGTGGGGTATTTCTCATCTCATAAGCCGGGTGAGTAAGTTGCAAGTCTAGCGCTGAGACTTAACTTTTTACGTTGCATCTGATAAAACTTGTTTTTGACTCTTCCATCACCACTCTTCATATTGAGACGGATTTGATTCTATATTAATATATCTTCAAATTATTTGCAGGTTTCAAGCAACTGGGAAAATTCGGGATATGGAGAGAAAGGCAAATGAGCGTCTGATGAATGGTGAATGTGGTGAAGGAAATGGCTGGAAAAATGAGTATCATTTACCTATATTGGCCATGACAGCGGATGTAATTCAAGCAACATACGAGAAATGCGTGGAATGTGGAATGGATGGTTATGTAACAAAGCCTTTTGAGGAAGAAAATCTGTATCAAGCAGTTGCAAAGTTTTTCAACCCCAAGCCTACCTCGGACAACTCATTACAGAATGGCAACAGAACTGGGCAAGCACCTTAATTGAATTGGACACACTCTCACTACTGGCATTTTTCATAGTTTGCTAGTGATCTGAATGTGCTTCAACATACAGAAGAAGAGCATCAGTTTGTTTCAAGATATCTGAGGTTGAGGTTATGCATGCAAGCGACATTATACACGCATATGCAGTGATCATTTCTAACCTCCAGCTGAACATGATTTCAATCCGAGTAAAATGTATACCACTACTACCCCAACTAGTGTACAGATAAGGGATGAGGAAAATCATGTAAATTCAATATTTTTCTTTGCCATCTCGATACTCCCTGTCAGAAGGGTCTCACTATAGTCTCTATTTTTTATTTTTGAAATCCTTTTTCTGTAAAATTGTCTTGTATAAGATTTTGTTAGTCAGTACTATTATTGTTCAGAAGAAAAAGGTTGGTCTTACCTGTATCCCGGTTGATCTCAACATGCATTTGCCAAAAAAATTTTCGCAACCTTCCAATTCCTTCCTTTTCCTATTGAGACCATGGCGATTAAAAAACTCACTTCACAAGATGGAATATATCAGTAAGTTTGAGAAGCAAACTTAAAGAGAGTTATATGTATTTTTTTTTGTGAGGAAAGAGAAGGAAAAGTGTACACGTTCTGCATGGTGGTGGTGGTGGTGGTAGTCACGTGGCGACCATAGAAGTAATGTGAAGCAACACTTGTCAAGAGTTGGTAGCAAGCATGATGAGGTGGCAGCCTCTGTACATAACATGACATGTATACAGAAGAATGAATTAATGTGTTTCTTAAGTGCATACATACATAAATTATGTAGGTAGGTGAGAAGGTAGTAGAAGTTTGAAGAAAGAAAGGAAAAAAAGGAATATGGCACAGTATCAGAACCAGTACGGTGCTGTTCCTACCAGTAAGGATTCTATTCAGAAGGAAATGGAGAGCACCGGAGACACCACTGGAGTTGGGGTTGCTGCTGCTGGTGATGGTGATGGCGGCACTACAACACAAGTCATGGCGGAAGATTATGATATCAGCAACAGAAACAGCAGTGGAGAGAAGCAGAAGAAAGGAATAATAGAGAAAATAAAGGAGAAGCTTCCTGGAACTGGAACACATCAACACAAGTAGCCCTCCTCAATCATCAAAACAGCATAAATATGTTATGTGATAAATGTGACGCATGTTGCTTCCTACATAATACTAAATATATCTATGTCCTTCCTTCTGTCACTGAACTAATAAAACTACTTCAATTTTATGTTATGTCATGTTCTGTTATGCTTCCTTAATCTTTATTAACCTCTTTATATGTTTATTCCTTTTTTTGTTCTACGCCATTATACTATCATATTTGCTACCAAACCTTTGGAAAATGTTGACATTTTATCTAAAACCTAAAATTTTTAAAAGTAATAAAAGAATTGAAGTTTTGAACATGCTCAATGTTGTATTATCATTAAGTATTTTCAATTCACTGATTTTTTAGCAAAGCAAAGAATGTGAGAAATCTGCAATTTGTCTGTTTTTTCTTTAGAAACGAGAACCGCTCATAGTTGTAATTTGCAAATAGAAGGCAAAAATGTAATTCTGATAATTACAACACAATTGTCGGTTCCCTTGTCGTTTTACTTTAAACTGTAAATGTTATATAAAATAGATAAATAGTTTTATTAAAAATAATATATTTTATTTATATAAATTAATAATATAATTTTAATAAATCTTAATAGAATTTTAATTAGATTATTCCTATATTATTGACTACAATTTAATTTTTATTTATGAAAAAATACATCTGCACAAATATCTATATATTTTAGCATAACTTTAAAACAAATTGAAAGAAAGGTTCCGTCCTTGTTTATCCTTGCTAAGATTGAATGAGATAGAAAATATTCCGCTTTCAAGAAAGATTATTTTATATTCTTAAAATATCTTAATTAAAATTTACCGAGTTAGCATGAATTTGGTAAAAAAAGTTATAATTTTAATTTATTTGAAATATTGATTTTATGTTTATATCAGTCGTTGTTATCTGTTATTAACAAATACTATTTTATCTATTTTGTATATTTTTATTCTTTATCAGTATACTAGCTTTTAGTTTATCTTTTATGTGATGGGAGCTTTTATTTATTTTATTTTATTTTATTAGAAAAGTAAGCACTATAAATATATATTACAATGGATAAAAAAATGTAACACTTACTATGAATCTTCCGTTAAATGCATACAATGAAGATTGTCACCTGTTATTTGATACTCAATTCTCTTCTTAAGCTTCGGCATATATAGACCTGTTTGGGTCACAAAATTGGAGCTTTCTTTAGTATGGAAAATAGTAATTAATATCTCAAAATTTGGAATTTGAAATAACCACATTTGTAATTCTACTTTAGATTATATAAATTGAAATATTATTCTACATTATTTAATCTATTACTATATTTCAAGTTCCGTAATCCTATTTCAAACTTACATTCTAAATTAGGCAAGTCGAATGTTTTGAGTTATATAATCTAAAATATATTTCAAAATATATAGATAAAAAAGCGGAGACAGAGTTGCAAAACCTGCGATTGCAACACCCATGGTCCTGTAGATCCATAACTGTGCGTGAACAACTGTATGACATTCGGGAAACATTCCAGAATTTCAACCTAAAAAAGTCGACACCCTTCCATATCTACTTATAAGTATTCTATCATATACTTCAATTTTTTAATTTCTTGGTAAAACATTCCATAATATATTTTAGATTGTTAAAGACATTTTACTTCTTATATATAAATTTTATTATTAAATGTATTCTGTTTGATAAAAAATAACCGAGAATTAATTCTAAATCAAACATTCTAAGATTTTCGTTCCAGAATATATTTTATTTTATACTTATAAACTACAAATTTTCAATATATTATAAGTCGCGTTTAAAAGGTTATATTAGTGCAGGACTCCATCCCATAGATTTATTGGCCCTTTCCATTCTAATTCCTTCTATGATCTCACAAGTATCAAATACAATTTAGAGGCGATAAGAGAGCTTAAATCCATTTTCAGAAATTGTAATCTCGTGTTCTCAATAGTGAACATCAAAGCTTAAAAGAAAAAGAAACAGTGCCGCTACTCTAAAGATAGAAAGCTTGGCCACCCCATTGGGTAACTAGAAATTGGAGTTCTTCGAAAACAAATCGGAAACGATAGAAAACAAATTAACACAGCAGGTTGGCCGCACGCTGCTTCTGCTCCCCACTTTGAAAATATTTAGTATGAAGCGGTTCACATATTAACTACATATTGGAGCAAATACCACAGTATAGTGCATTCAGGAAAAATGAAATTCAAAGCCCCAGAGCTCGACTTAAAATAGGCAACAGAGCAGTTCAGCTGAACCATTCAGGTGGTAGCTACTCTCCTCGGAAGAACCAATTTATCATAAGCATCATGATGAATATTTCAACTAGGCGAATCAGGACCAAACTCATGAGCTGTATTCAAATGGTTGAGGAGGTTGGGGTTCCTCATCCACAGCCATGGCTGATGAAGAACTCTGCAATCCAGTTGCTGACCCACCAGCGGCTGAAGTGGTTGATGAAGGCGTGTCAGTAAGAGCAAGCACTTCTGGCTCAGTAGGACGCAAGTCTTTAAGAAGCACAAATCCTGAAGGTGCCAATTTAACTGGAACATATCTGCTATCCTGCAAAAATTTAATAACCTTCTCCTGCGCAGGAACCACCCTTGCAGGATTAGTCAGGATCTCAAAAGATGACTCAGGTTCTGATTTCTTCTCCGTAGTTGGGCTATCAACCTACAAAAGAGTGAAATTTTAAAAGGTCATCAATCAAACATATATAGATATGTGATATATCATGACCCAACACCACATAATCCACTTGGAAGATTTCTAGTCACTTGTATACATCCATAATTGACCATATTTCTAGTCCGTGTGAGATATCTAACAATTATAGCATCAGTGTTACAATAAAGAAAAACTTTTATACCAAACTCTGCCAACACACAAAAAAGACTCCAGCCGAAGAGCTCAGGGACCATTGCATCTCCAGGATCAATCAGAGCCCGATCATTTTTTACTAGCTACCCTTCCCCCCTCCTTACATACCGAGTCTCGGACCTACTTTATAATCACCAAATAAACAAAAGCAGCTACAGAACTGCAATCCACAATCTGTATTTCCTTCACTTAAAAATGTTCAACTTAATGCTAGTTGAGAAAATTTCTCCTGAGCCCGGACATAACAAAAAATTGGTAACAAATAGTACTTTGAATTGAGAAACATCAGATGAAGGCCTTCAATAAAATAATTAAAAAATGCACTACCTGCATTGAATCTCCATCCTTTTCACCAGATGACTTTCCTTTTCCACCACTCGGTGCAGATGATGAAGAGTCAGGAGCAGATGAAATTTCAGCATTAGCCTTCTGTTCTTCAGCTTTCTTAGCCCTAGCTTTAGCCTTAGCTGATGTTGACAGAACAGCAGTGGGAAGCTTCACAGTTGAAGTAGTGGTGGGAACAGTAGTAGGCTTAGGATACTCAAAAAGGGAAGGCTTTGCATGTGACAAGAACTCAAACTTGGGAGATTTCAGATCATAGTTCAGACCAATAAAAGCTGTCGGGGAAAAGGCCAAGCTTACAAAATAGATAAGAGGGTACCAATACCAAAATTGGCTGAAAACTGCAAGACCAACCACTGCAGTAATTTTATCATGCTTTGTCTTCGAAAGTAGCCTTATGGTCACATTTCTGCCACCAGCATCAAGGATTCCTGAGGCCAAAATTGCTCCCATCTTGCTCATGGTATCCTCGTGCTTGTCCAGAATAATTTTCTCCAACTGTCGCCTAGAGTGCAGGGTATGTCAGAAAACAACAAAATTATTGCCTTGCAGTCCAAAATAAATAGGACAAACTTACCTAAATGTTCCAACACGTGAGTCACTAGCTTCACTGATCTGAACCATGACCATAGCCATTGCTATAAGGGCACCTTGACGAACAAAATCAACAACGTCTGAAGTCAAAGGCTCCAGTAAAGAGATAGCCTCACTGAGACCAGTACCAGCACAGGAAATACCCACAGCGAGAGCTGCCCCATATCGAACATGTGGATTGTAAGACTCTGATAGGAGGGAAACAATTCGTGGAGTCTGAAATAGATTAACATTGAAATCGTCAAACAAATATTCAAAGAAAAAATAAAACCACCAAAAGGCAATTCAGAACGAAGGGAAAATCCAAAGATGAAAAACTAACCTGCTCTGGATCGGAGTACAACACAAAACCTAATGCTAGAACTGCAGTCCTCCTAACATCATCACTCACATCAGATACAGCAAAGTGCAGTAACTGGCGAATTGCCTTATTGTTTGCAGTTCCCCTGTATGCTAAGGCCAATGCATACATACCACCATAACGCAGTATTGGATCTTGATCACGTGTCATCTGCTCAATCAAAGTATCTGCTTCCTCTTCTCTCCCATAAACAGTAAGAGCTATTCCCAAAGCTAGCCCCCTGAAATAATTGAACAGTCATAAGCAAGAGAAGCCACAGTTTCATACCTTCTCAAGAAGAACACATTACCTGATAATTTTTTCATGTTGTGTCTCGTGTGCATAAGTGAGCATCTCATTTGCCTTGTCACTACCAGTTCCAACCATGAGTAAACCCATACTGATACCAGCAGCCTCACCAGCAACAGCACTATCAGTGTAGAGAACATTTTTTATTTCCTCATAAATATCCTCATCAGCAGTTCCTAGGGATGCCAACCCAAGACCCAAACATGCACCGTGTTGAATAACCTGCCCATGAAGCTTGCGTTAAATATAACCAGAGGCTATTTCTTGTTCTACCAAAAAGAACATCATAAGCATTATCTATGAGCACCTCAACAGTCGTACTGCGCAGGCTATCACGAAGAAATTGTTTGATGCCCTCTCCATGGTTAGCATGAATAAGACCAAGAGCATAGAGAGCACCACCTTCTGAGTATGGACTACCACCACCTCCAGTCCCACCCTGAGGTAAGTAGGGTGCCATCAGTGACCTTCCCTGCTGCAAATGACCTCTATGGATAACACCAAGACCAGCCGTTGCACTAAATTTGGCCCAGTTAGTAGCTCTGCTCAACCAATCCTAAGATTTTCAAGGAACAATATTCTTAAGGATGGGAGACAATCAAATGTATGTGAAAACAGAGAGAGAACGGATAAGGAGAAAATAAGCTATAATAACCAACCAGATTTTCCCTCAGGAAAGTATCCACAGTTGTTCCAGCATGCATAATTGCATTGGCATAAATTGTAGCACTGTGACAGACACTATTCCTCATCTCCACAGACTGCTTTATTGTCTTTAGAATAAGCAGGTCAGATCTAAATGCAGATTACAGAAAACAGAACAAGAACAAAAAACAATTATTCGGTAAGACTAAAACCAACCACAAAATGAAGATATACTATAATATGACCATAGAAACTGTCTCACTTGTTGTGACTGTAAAGGAACTGCAGAGTCAACTGTATTGAAGTTTCCCCAGACAAAATTCCCTTTATTTTGTTTAACCTCTCAGCATACAAGGTCTCAATTGGATCCTCCGGCACATCAACTGCAGGAGCAGAATCACCATCTGTCATTTGAACATCATCCTGTCCATTCGCATTAGCATTTTGACTAGAATCTGCGTCACTGGCTTTTGGCTGTGCAGCTTCTGAAGGTTGAGACTTAGGTGGTGCTAGGCGATCTCTAACATTTAGAAGAAAAGCTTGGTGCTCATTCTCTACCAAATCAAAAGCAATTTGAAATGCCAAAAGAGCATCGTCTTTGTTTTCAGAACGTAAAAGCTTCTCTAATATGCTTGCACCACCCTCTGGCTCATCCAAGAACATAAGACATTGGCAAATGCTCAGATAATCTGGTGAAGGAAGCTTTTGAAATACTTTAACAAGGAGACGAAGAACCTGGACAACAAGAACAAGGATAAATGTCACTCTTCTGTCCCAAAAACTATGGTTAAAAAGTATTATTCACATTTTTAAGATGCATGAAATGCCACAAACCAACTAGTTGTCAAAGAACAAATTTGATCCATTCAACAATTTTTTCAGTTCAGTTTCCAGTATTATTCATCAGATCTTCCACTCACTTAGCCATATAAATCCATGCAGCAGCCAAATATTCATCCCATTTGAGTACACAATCCATAAATGTGTAAGATTCCAATTAAGAAACAAAGCCCAGAGAGATATTTCAAAGATGATTAAAACCATAACCCATATCAATGAAATACAACCCTTCAACTTCACCAGATACATAAAGTGTTGGGACTTAATACAACCAAAAAATCTTCAATCCCTTACCTCTTGTCTGTACTCTCTAAGGTTGACAAAGGAATGAGAGACATAAATGCAATATGATAGAGTTCCTTGAACATTGTCACTCCTTGTAATGGCCTCTTCTAGTTTATCTAATCTCCGGCATTCAATAGCAGTTCCCATAGCTTGCTGGTATTTTCCATCCACAATACACCTAAATAAGGTAAATCAACAAAAAGGGAGGGATTCCCAAGAGTTAGGATACACTTGATTAAAGATACCAGAAGAATGATTATGGCTCACATACTTATCCAACAATCTCTCCACGATGGCTTCCAACCTTGGGTCCACTTTGATAGATGCATCACTTGACTCTGCTGCCTTAGACTTAAGACTAGCATATTCATCTATGGCTTTAGCTGAAGATAGATGAAAAAAAACAAAATATCCATTAGAACTTAGATGACGTGATTAATCATTGTTGGTTATATTCACAGACAAACACATTATACGTTGCCAGCCGAGGGCCATACAGCTGTCTTACAAAAACAAAACAGATAATAACTCTCACCAAGAAGAGTGTGAACGTAGTCAGAATCCTCTGAAACATCGAACAGAGGACCAGCTCCAAGGGCATAAGATAACGAGTCATTAAGTTCACCCAAGTAATAAAAGACCTGAAGATTAGGGAGTGATGCATATGATTAGACCATTAAGATAGACCATGAAACTGACTTCAGTATCTAGGAACAAAATTTTCCAGAACTGAGAAAACATGTCCTTTGGTAAGCTTCAAAAGTTGAGTAAGATAAAAAATAGAGATGAAAGCCAATACTTGTTTTTTACATATAAAATATGTGAAAAATTAACAGTTTCAATGAAAAGGATTTTGCAAGAAAAAATGGTATAACATCAATTTTCAATAAGAGGCTGGTTACAACTATTACCTTTGACACCAGAAGAGCAGCAAGTTGCCTTTGATGTTGATCAAACTCCTCATCTTCGTGCAAGCTCTCTCTGTTCAACACGCATACCAAAACAAACAGTTAAATACTCTACATTCCCATTTCGAACCACGCACACCAAATACTTAATTCAAGCAAGCAACAGCAAGCCAAACAATCAGATCATCGAGCAAAATAAGGACCATAAGCATCAATAACAAAGTCTACAAATTACAGCATAAAGAAGATGCAACTAAACCATTCCCCTTCATGGAGAAGTCATGCTTTAAGACCTCATTGAATCATGGATTTTATCACTATATATGGAAAGTGTGACCAATAAAATAGACCCCCTTGCAAATACAATTTGGCTACTAAACCGTAATTAAAATAAAATCCAACTGAATCACTACAATTCAACGGTTCTTTTTTCTTCTATATTGGTCAATACACTCGGAGAAACTACAAACGCACAGCAATGAAGCCATGTTACTTTCGTGTAAAGAAAAAACTCACGCAAAACCCAAATCCAAATTCGCAAAAACGCAGAGATCAATAGGGAAAAGGAGAATGCGCACATCTTAGGGAGACTAGTGGAGATCTCGGGCCAGAAGGTGTCGACCAAGTTGTTGAGGTTGGAGAGCGCGTGAAGCTTGAGCGAGAGATGGGACTCGTTGAGCATCGCCAGCATCCCACCAGCGGAACTCACCAAAGTGGTAGCCATGGTTGCGCGAATAGGAACGGAATTGATGAGGAATTGAAACAGCTGAGGTTAGGGTTAGGGTTTGAGTTCGGGACTTAACCGAAGGAGCGATCTGAGAGGGTTGAAGGAGGAATTGAGAAAGGGTTTGGGTTTGGGTTATGTTGGGAGTGAAATTGAAATGTGTGCTTTGCTTTGTATATTAGGAGCATCTTCAATTCTTATTCAACACGAAATGGATCAATTTGTTAATTTGTATAAAATTTCAATTATTTTTTCTTAACTTTTTATCCAAACACGCCTAATTAATAAACATGAAAAATTGAAAAACTGGGTAAAAACAATTCCTTACAATCTGAATTAGAAACTCCACGTAATTTTTTTCTAGATCGTAATATACATTTATCATGATCAAGGAGATGACCTCACAAATATCGTTACACTATATAAAAATTTTTAACATCCATTATACATATCTTATGATATAAAATAATAATGAGAATAAAAAGTCTAGAATATAAAATATATTTTATTAGAGATTTTTCCAAAGTATTTGGTCTGTTATATAAATATATATATATAATATTGTTTCAAGTATACATTCTTTTTAGACTTTTCTTTTGAAATGTTGTATAACCATATAAAAATTTAAATGAGAAAAGTGAAACAATTAAAAATTAACTGCTTGTACAATCTGTTCAACAAAACTATGAATCAGTGTAACAACATTGTGTGTGTTGTATGATATACGTATATAATCTGTTTTGATATACACGTATCTTTGTAGAGCATAATATAAAACATATAACGTCTGTTTTGCTCAAGTACATAATGAAAAAGTTTATGACTTAGAAAATGTTGAGTATGTTTCAGATTTATATATTTTTTATCTCTTTCATGAATTTTCGATTGATTCAACCTTTCACTTTGGTTCTTCTCGTGGCCATAATTCAAAATTAAAATCAATAAACTCATATGTATTATTTTTTTATTCAAATGTTGTTAGCTTTATTTTTAATTAAAAAATAAATCATGATAATAAAAGTAATAATATTTATTAATTACTCTCGAAGCTTGAATCAGTCCTACGTAAGAAAAAACAAATGTAATGAAATCTTATAGACATAATTTCTATAGTTCTTGAATTAACAAATGAAAAAAATACTATTAAAAATATTATTAAAGTGTCAGAATGTTAGTATAAAAGAATAGTCACGATTAAAATAATTCATATTTTAAAATATGTTTGAAAAATAATTCATATTTTAAAAAATTATTTAAAAAAGAGTTGTAATAACGTGAAAAAGATTTAGTTAAAAATTTAAAAATCACATATTAAAAGTTTCACATTGTATAAAAATAAATAAAATAAATAATATCTATAAATTCAATATCTTAAAGGTTTTAAATTAAATGTACTTAGTTTAAAATTTTTCAATTTTTCAATTGAGTTCATAATGTTTGATCTAGTTATCTTTGCTTCATTATGTTGTCTCAAACACAAAAACTCAAAAATAAAAATAAAATAAAATATTGAAACTCTAATTATCTTTATCAATTCGTATTACTTGAGTTAATGTTAAACTTAGACAACATAACTTTAATTGCAAAATACAAAGATGTTAGACATTTAATAAAATAATTTTTTAATAAAAATTCAATAAATAATTATTGAAATTTTTTAGAAGTTTAAAATTTAGTTAAACTATATTTTTTATGTAAAAACACATAAACAATATATAAGTTGACAACAAAATCAAAGCCTATCAACTAAATTAAAGATATAAAAATTTTACACTCAATAAAATATTTTTTAATAAAAAATTAATTAAAAATACCTAAATTTATCAAGTATTAAAACTTAATTAAACTTTAGAAAAACTAGAACAATATTTATCTTTAACCATTATCTTTGAATTCACAATAAAATTAAGGTTACTTTTTAAAAAAATTCAACCATTTAGAACTTTTATAAATATTTTTATATGTTTGGATGACTTCAATTAAGATTCACAAGTCACTGAATATGGTACCATTATATTTGGTCGTTTTTTCTATTACTACGTTAAATAATTTTTTTCTCAACCCTTACTTTCATAAAAAATAACATGTATGTTTATTACTTTTAAATTAACTTAAGTTAGTATTAACATGATTTTGATATTTTCTAAGTCAAAATTATTAATTTCAATAACACTTTTCTAACCCATCCTTTTATTTACAGTCTTTCAAAATTCATAAATTTAGATATAATAATATCGTTAATTTTTTTATTTATTTTATTTTAACTTAATCAATATTATTATCAAAATATTTTAATATATTTATAATATTATCATTATTTTTCATTAATAATAATACATTATCAATTTAAATGTACTTTAAAAATAATAATAAAATAATATTTATATAATATTATAAAATTTTATCTATTTTTTAATGACTGAAGTAACCTTTTTAAACCACAATTCATAATTTTAATTTATTTATTTAGTTTTTAAATATCTTTTAAAATATTTTATTACATGTTTTAAATAGGGTAAGTAATTTATATATTTTATATTCTTTCTTTATTTGTATTTCATTTTTTAGTTCCATCAATATAAAAAAGAAGTTGAATTGTATTTTAAATTTTTGTATTTAAAATTATTATTATTATATTTATAAAAACAAAAATATTATGTAAAAACTATTTTAAATGTATGATAAAGTAAGAAAGAATGCATATAAAAGAATTATATTAATTTGTATCAAACCCTAAGCACTACGCTTGATCCTTACAACACTTTTAATTTTTTTAGTTATAATGAAATATAAGTATTCTTTAAATTTAATTATACCTTTTAAGTTAATTATATTTTTTTATCTAAATATTCTTTTTACTTAATGGTCATATCAGTACACATAATTTTTGTCAATATTTTGTACGACTTATATATTGATATTGATGATATACTATTTTTATATTTTTATATACGAAAGCATATTATAACTATCGACAATCAAAATATATTATTAACTTTCATAATACATAATACATTATATATCATTTACATCATTTTTTTTATTATTTTAATAATTTTAATAATTTATATTATTTTATATGCCCGTTGCACGGGTTCGGATACTAGTATAATTTACAAAATAGATGTAACACTCCTTATCGGTTATCATTTCCACATTACTCTTTACATCAAGTTACATATAAGGTTTTATTATAAACTTACTTTTCAATTATAAATATTTTTTTTACTTTTTAAAGAAAAGAAATTTACCAAGTTAATATCACCCACAAATATTTCTTAAGCCCTTACTTGGAAAGTCTTGATTAAACTCAAAAACTAATATACTCTTCAATGAATTTCCTATTTAAAGTTTTAAAAATAAAATAATTTTACTTTTGTAAACTCAAGCATAACAATACTTATTATTTAATCTCGACTTTTTATAACAACAGAAAATAGATTAAGCATAATTAACAACTCTCTTTAAAATTATCAAAACTATTATTCTAAATATAATTATAGGTATATTTGTTAGAAAATAATCTTCATTAAATAAAAAACAAGTTTGTTAATTTCTGTGTTATATTTATTGTCCTCAAATGAGAACAATTTACTACAAAACATTTCGTGCAGCAGAGGAGTGGAATTGAAACATGCAATGCAAACCATTGATTTTGAAACCTCCAAAGAATAGGGGTCCACACATGCATGTGTCTCCCACCATTTTCTCCCTTACCCAAACAAAACTACCTCTGCAATTTCTTTCCTTCTGCATTTCGTTATTTTTCGTTGGGGGGCTCCTCCTCCTTGTCCTCCTCCTCAAATGCAGTGTGATCAACTCCCCCTTAAACCCTTTAGGGATTTTCTGTGATCATCCTTACCCAGCTTTCTTTTTCTTCATATGTCCTGAAAAGGAGATTAAAAATGGGGAAGCATGAACTGGGTTTTGGAGGTCCCTTCTTTTATGATCTTGTTTTTGTTCTTTCTTTCCTTGTTATCTCGGCTAGGTGTCAAGATGCACAGATAATGGAAATTCTACAGAACACGATCAATGTCCCTGTTAGCTTCGAATGGATAGGTCAAGATGTATGCAAATGGAAACATGTTGTATGCGATTCATCTAAACGTGTGAAAGCTATTCAGATTGGGAATCAAAACCTCCAGGGATCTCTCCCCAACGAACTTGTGAAGTTAACAGCCTTGACACGTTTTGAGTGTCAAAACAATAATCTTACAGGCCCATTCCCATACCTCTCAAAATCCTTGCAGAAGTTGATAATCCATGACAACAACTTTGGCTTCTTTCCCGACGATTTCTTCGCGGGCATGAGCAGTTTGCAAGAGGTGAGAATTGATGACAATCCGTTCTCTCAATGGCACATTCCTAACACTCTCAAGGACTGTGTCGCACTCCAAACTTTTAGTGCTCAGAGTGCTGGCCTTGCTGGGACAATCCCAGACTTTTTTGGTAGAGGTGGTCCTTTTGCAGGTTTGGTTCTCTTAGCTTTATCAGATAATTTTCTAGAAGGTGCATTGCCTGCAAGCCTGTCGGGTAGTTCAATAGAGAATCTTTTGGTGAATGGACAGAATAGCAACTCTAAACTCAATGGCACCCTTGCGGTGTTAGGCAACATGAAATCTTTGAGGCAAATTTGGGCTAATGGGAATTCCTTCACTGGTCCTATACCAGATATGTCAGATCATGATCAACTCTATGATGTGAACTTAAGGGATAACCAATTGACTGGTGTTGTTCCTCCCTCCCTAATTGCTCTACCAAGTCTAAAGTTCGTGAACTTAACCAATAACCTTCTCCAAGGATCCCCTCCAATGTTCAAAGATGGGGTAGGAGTGGACAATAACATGGATAGGGGGAGAAATCAGTACTGCACAAACGTGGTGGGGCAATCATGTAGTCCCCTTGTAAATGCTTTACTATCTGTTGTTGAACCTTTGGGGTATCCTCTAAAACTTGCTCAGAGTTGGCAGGGTAACGATCCTTGTGCTAATAGATGGACAGGTATAGTTTGCTCTGGGGGAAATATTTCGGTTATCAACTTTCAGAACATGGGTTTGTCTGGCACTATCTGTCCATGTTTTGCCGACCTTACTTCAGTGACAAAATTATTTCTTGATGACAACAATCTCACAGGTACTATACCAACGGAACTTGCTAGTTTGCCTCTTTTGGAAGAGTTAGATGTTTCCAATAATCATATTTATGGCAAAGTGCCATCATTTCGTAAAGACGTGGTTCTTAAATATGAAGGGAATCCTGATATTGGAAAGACTGAACCAACTGAGTCGAGTTCTGGAGGCAACCATGAAAATAATAATAGTAATAATAATACTGCAGTAATTGTTGTAGTTACCGTGGTGGTTGTGATTTTACTTGTTGTTGGGGTTCTAATACTTGTTAAATTTAGGAGAAAGTGGAAGTATGTGGGTAAGGTTCGAAACCCAAACACGACTGTGGTACCTCCCCGTTATGGGGATGGAAATTTTTCAAAGATAAGTGGAGGTCATGGGGAAGGAAATTTTAGCTCGTTATTAAGTCCTACTCATAGTGCTTATCAGGGAGAGTCTAATAACATGTTAATTTCAATTCAAATTTTGAGAGAAGTTACCAACAATTTTAGTGAGGAAAACATATTGGGAAAGGGGGGGTTTGGCACTGTATACAAAGGGGAATTGCATGATGGGACAAAAATTGCAGTGAAAAGGATGCAATCAGCAGGATTAGTGGATCAAAAAGGGCTGAGTGAGTTCACGTCTGAAATCGCAGTGCTTACCAAGGTTCGACACAGAAATTTGGTTGCTCTCTTGGGGTTTTGCTTGGATGGTAGTGAGAGACTTCTTGTGTATGAATGCATGTCTCAAGGTGCTCTTAGTAAACATTTGATCAATTGGAAGAGTGAAGGGATAAAACCACTTGAATGGAAGACAAGACTCAGTATTGCCTTGGATGTTGCTAGAGGTGTTGAATATCTTCATGGTTTGGCACAACAAATTTTTATTCACAGGGATCTCAAACCATCCAACATTCTGCTCGGGGATGATATGCGTGCCAAAGTATCAGACTTTGGATTGGTTCGACTTGCTCCTGAAGGGAAAACCTCATTTCAAACTAGACTGGCAGGAACTTTTGGGTACATGGCACCAGAGTATGCAGGTATTGAGATTTAAAATTTTCCTAAAAAAAGTTGTGCTCTTTTTTGCCTTAGGCATTTGGATAATATTTTTTTGATATGCTTGTTAAATCTAACTTTGTATACAATTAACAAATATCCAAAATGTCTTAGCTTGTGCAATAAAAAGAAAAAGGCTCTTTGTGATCATCTTATTGTCAATCTGCATTAGTTGTAAATTTACTTGCATTGCTCGTGTGATTACTGCATGTTGGTCTAAGAGTTTTCTTTTATTCTTTCCTGCATAAATATTCAATGCACTAACATGGGAATATCATGCATAACTGGGCAGCTACCGGAAGACTCACAACAAAGGTTGATGTGTATAGTTTTGGAGTGATTCTTATGGAGATGATAACAGGAAGGAAAGCACTTGATGATAGCCTACCAGAAGAGAACATCCACCTTGTTTCATGGTTCCGCAAGATGCTAATAAACAAAGATTCATTCCAAACAATCATTGATCCAACAATTGAAGTTGATGCAGAAACCTTGGTGAGTGTTAGAACTGTTGCAGGATTAGCAGGACATTGTTGTGCAAGAGAGCCTTACCAGCGTCCTGACATGAGTCATGTGGTGAATGTGTTGTCACCTCTTGTTGAGGTGTGGAAGCCTTCAGAAACAACTGTTGATGACATATATGGAATTGACTATGATATGTCATTACCAGAAGCACTCCAAAGGTGGAAACATTTTGAGGGAAACAGCAGCACCTTTGACTTAACTTCTTTTTCATCAACACATCTTAATGGAAACAACACAAAGTCAAATCCACAAACTCACTCTTCTGTAACTGCAACTCCTCAGATGCACAATGATGGCAAATAGACTTTAATATCAGCCTCAACTTCAATTTAATTACTTTCTCTAACACACTGTTTTCCTTCCCACACTCCCAAATAATACTTTGAGATAAATGGATTCTTTTTTTAAAAAGAAAAATCCAAGTATTCTAGAAGTTTTGAGATTTAAGATAGAGATTATGAAAATAGAGTTTTTTTTTTCAATTTAGCATACTGTTTTACCGTTGATTTTTCTAAAAAATTGTTAAATTTAATAATAATAATAATAATAATAGATACATCTCACGTTATACTAACAACAATAATAATTTTGTAAATTATATCTCATATTATAATTAGTCTAGATTAAGAAGTAAAAAAAAATCTTCTGTAGTTTATATACTAATGTATTTTTTTTTCTCATGAAAGACACATTGAATTCATAATATTTTATAATTCTATAATTTTATAATTCTATAATTTTATAATTTTATAATTTTGTAATTTTGTAATTTTACAATTTTGTAATTTTACAATTTTTTAATTTTACAATTTTATGATTTTACAATTTTATAATTTTATAGTTATAATTTTATAATTAGATCGTGTTAAGAGAGGTTGAGACCAATGTTGAACCCATGTTAAACAATATTGAGTTAAGTCTGTGTAATGTCAAGTTAGATCAAATCTAAATTGATTTGGGTTGATCAAGTGAAACAAGTTAGGTTAGATCCTATCCTTCCAATTAAGTTAGAAATCATAAAAGTAATGAAACACCAATTTATAATTAATTAAAAATATTTAGGTATCAATTTGTCACATGTGCAATTTTGAAAAATATGTAAGAGTTACTTAAAATCTTGTAATGGACTACGTCTTATTTAAGGAGTGGGATTAACTTATTCTTATGTTTATTTTTGTTGTTATGACATGAAAGAAGCGGTAAATATATAGCATATACTGTAATAGAAAAATGTGATTATCCATTCAAATTGTGGGATAAACCAATACATATAAGAGGGTGGATTATGAAGGTAATATATGAGAATCATAATCATTATATTAACAGGTTATCTATATGCTTGTATATTCATGTATAGGAAATGCTCATATTTTATATCCACACATGTTACATTTTCAAAATAACATTATTTTGAAAACTTTCACATATCATTAATTTATTTATAAAAGTGTTACATGACACACCAACTGCTTAGTTTGGACGAAGTTGTCATTTGTTAATGTGGTGCATGAAAGGCTCTTGTAACACAATCCTATTTGTGATGGATACAAAAACTCCTCATAGAGCCAACTCATTCTCATGTATGCACCACAACATTGTCTCATCTTTATTGAAACATCACCTATGCCCACATCTAGTAGTTTTGGCATCCCATAATTAATTGTCGAAGGTGATCGTCATCTCAAGTGTGTTTTTCTCTCAATGCCTCCAGTGGACGAAGATAGATAACTGATGTTGTAGAGCAACAAATCCAAAATTAAGCACTACAACTTCTATTTGCTGATGTGAAATTTTTTAACTTTCAATCAAGGGAGACCAACTTTAATTCACCACAATCGTAATTGAAAAACACATGGGTGTTTGTTGCTATAAAGAAAATAATTAATTAAACTGTTTCTTATCTCACCATCTTACTCTCTCATGACTGACAACATGATCAACATAGTTGACTCCAAAGAGCAATGTATCTAATGGTATAGGAAATCGAATAGAAAAGAAATAATTTGTTCATATTTCTATCGTTCTATCTGTTCCATCAATTAAACTTTGACACATTATTAAAATAAACATGTATGTATTTCATTTACTTATTTGTTTTCCATATTACTGACTTGCATTGAATGTGATATTTTCAATCTTTAATCTTTTTATCTTAGGACATTTCAAAGAAGGTATGATACTCTTTGATTATTAACACTCTTTTAAATATTTTTCTCTTTGTTTTAATAAAAAAACTTTAAATTTAATAAAATTATTTGATTACGTAACTTTTAAAATTAGAAAATAATTTTTAAAAAATAAATAATTCTTAAATTTTGTCTTAATTTTGTTTTTTATTCTATTCCATACATCTTTAACTTTTTAAATTCAAATATTTTCTCTTATTAATATTATTTTACTTAAAATTAAAAATGATTCACTTACAATTAAATTTGATTGTAAAAATTAGTCATTCATAATTAAAATTTATATGTTAGTTATTAATATAAAAAATTATTTTATTATTAATATATATTATTATAAGATAACAAAATTAATTAAATACAAAATTATAAGAATTATTTATTTTTTAAATAGTTTTTAATTTATTATTCTTATTTTAAAAATTACATGATCTGATGATTTTATTAAATTTGAAGTCTTTGATTAAAAAATAATAGAAAGAGGATCAAAAGTTGCTATGATTATATGTAGTAATATAAGAAGGTTAAAGGTTAGAAAGATAAAATACTAGTAGGTAAAATTGAGAAAAAAAATGAGTAAAATACTGAAATATTTATTTTAATTATGTATCAAAATTTAAATGATGAAATAGAGAAAGAAAAATGTAAAATGAATAATCATTCCTCATAATCTAATTAGGTGCATCAATTAACACCAATGACTCAACATTTAGCATTTGACACTTAGTCTATTGTAGTGAGTTGTATTTATCATTATATTGGGAAACACCACCTTTTGTCTTAACTATAAATATATATATTAAAATAAATTATATATTTATTTCAAATATAAAAAACATGTTACACAATTTTTTTTTACACTTAACTTACAATCTAAAATGTGTAATTTGAAATATATTTCTAAAATGTATGTTTTAAATTACAAAATCTAAAATGTATGTTTTAAATTACAAAATCTAAAATAATTTTTAATAAATGTAATATTTATTGAATTATAATCCTAAATACGTTTAATCTTAAAAAAGAATTAAGTTTAACAAATTAAATATTTATTCTTAATTATTTATAGATGTTAATGAAGTTACACAATTAAGTTTATAATTTCGTAACTTTATTTTACTTCTTCAATTTTATAGACCACCCTTACAAAAAAAATATTTATATAAATTCTTTATAGGTTTATTTTATTTTTAATAATAATAATAATTATTATTATTGAAACAGTGAGATCCCCCTTAGCTAAACTAGTTTAAATAATAAAGGTTGTGAAATGCATAACTAACCAATTTCAATTTATTTAAGAAAAAGTTTGATTAGAATGAAATGATATAAAGGATCATAGTTTTCCTTTCCTTTATTTTTTTTTTCTGTAAGATTAAAATTCAATCACAATCCACATTGTTGTCCGAAACGCTAACCCCTCCTCCCTTCTTTCTTCTTTCTTCTTTCTTCTTTCTTCTCTGAAAACCCTAAATTTGTCTCAATTTGCATTTGGTCCATGGAAGCGTGATTCTCTCTTAAACCCTCCCTCTCGATTCATTCCCGCACCTCGAATCTCACGCTTCCACCTTCGCCGATATGTCTCTTCCACCCATAGAGTGTGTATACGTAACAGAGGAGTGTGTTCGCGAATGGAGGAGTGGCAACCCTGCTCTCAAGGTCTCTCATGCTGTACCCATGCTTCGCTTCCTCTACGAGCTCTGTTGGACTATGGTGCGTTCCTTTTCACACTGATTAATGATGCTTTTTGTTCTTTCTTTATTCTTTTATTTTGGGTTTATATTTAAATTTTGAAATTTGGGTGGCGACTTTAATGTTCGGATGACTTGATTTGGGATAATGGACTGATTTTTTGTTCTGGGTTGCTGTCAGGTTCGGGGTGAACTGCCCTTTCCCAAGTGTAAAGTAGCGTTGGATTCGGTCATATTTTCAGAACAAGTTTCCAATGACAAAATAGCTTCGAATTTTGGCGATATAGTGAGCCAGATGGCTCAAGATGTGAGTTATGCCACTGCTTTGCTATTGTGATATTGCTGATTGTCTGTCATCTTTATTCTTTTTTATCTTTTCTTCTTTTTCCTTCAAGTTTTGTGCTATAGCTTCTATTCTCTCTCACGCACGCACACATACACATACCCTGTTCTTTTCCGCATCCATCTGCTCATATATTACCAAAAAAACATGAGCAACACGAAATCTGCATGGACACTTTCAATGTTTTTTGCTTTATAATTATGTACTTTTACATTTTAAAGTTTTACACCCATACACAGTAATAACTAAGAGGCATAGACACTTTTAAACAGTAGCAATGTTCGTTCATAACTATGTTGGACGCTTGCATTGCTTATATATTACTTGGATACGTCAAATGTCAAATACTTGATGATAGTTGCATTTTATAAGCTTTTTTTCATATATACTTTAACTTCTGTGTCAATAAGATGAAATGCCATAATAACTAAGGAGCATAGACCCAAGGATTCATTCTAATCCTCGATATAGCAGGAAATTGTGGGACAAATGTGACTGTAGTCTGGTCACCAAGATCCCCAAATGTGACTGAATTTATTGTAACTGTGGTCATGGAGATCTCCAAAACCTTGATGTTGTGGCCACCATCTGCAGTCACATACCTTTTTTAAAATGTTACATCAACCCTTTCAGTTAGTAGATGTGTTCTGTTGGACTTGTCAAATACTTTAGTTGTACGTTTGTATGTTTTTCCTTTTATCTATATTTAAGCTTTTGTGTTGTAACATTGAATGCAATAATAATTAGATAACTGTTTGCATTTTATCATGTTTACGATGTCTGGTTCTATTTTAAAATTAAATTCTCTCATGATTAAAGATGTTCTTTTTTATGTTAATTTTACATTGATTTACAGACTATTATACTTGCGTTGTACCCTATAGTTTTTAACATTCGCCCCACTATTTGGTCCATGTTGCGTCTGTGTCATGTGTTGTATTTGTGCCTCATATAGAAGTTAGGTGGTTAAAAACAAAAAAATGGTATCAAGGGTTATTTGTAACTATAAATTCCCTATGAAATGGAAGTTTTATAATATTGCTATACAACCAATTAAATTGTGATGGTAAATGATTGATGTTAAAGGAACAATAAGAGAAAGGTGAGAGTTGTAGGAATTAAAATGTTAAGTGGATTTATGGCAACTTGAAAAGGGCATGATGTTGAATGACTCCATACAAAGAGATATTGTATGACTTGTATTGAGGAAAGATGACCGGAACATGGTTAAGATGGTTTGACCATATGCAAAGTATGTCTGGTTAGGAGTGTAGAGTGCTTGGTTTTGGGCTTTTTGAAATGGTGTAGAAGGAGACCAGGAATAACATCGGAAGAATAATTGAACAGGGGATCTCATGGTGAATACTATTTGTAGGAATTTGGTTTTCATCCGTGTCCAATGATGTTGTGCAATTTCTGTAGCTGACTTGCCTTAATGGGATCGGGCTATTGTCGTCGTCATCATATGTTTACTATGCCTTATTTTCATTTTTAAAACAAGATGTATCAAGGAGAGTGACAAACTGGCAATGAAAAAAATTTCCTTGAAAATACCTATTCTGATTGTGGAATCATTTTTGTTGGATCTGTAAGATATATTATTTGATATTTTTAATGTTGAGTTGTGATGGGGACTTTTCTTAATTTTGATTAATGCCTTTGATTTTGCTTTTTTGTAAATGTATGAGCTCTTTTATATGTATTATTGGTGTGTCATTTGTCAACGGAGGGAGACATTGAATACTGTTTCAATTTCTAGTGACCAGTGATTTATAACTGTATTATTTGTAGTAAGCCAACTTATTGTAATTATGTGCTCCTGTCTCCTTGGTTACAGCATACCATGTCAGGAGATGCCCGTTCTCGTCTCATCAAGCTGGTCAGTAATTGATCTTGCATACTTTATTTGATGGAAGCCTTAATTTGTAAATCTTCATCTTTTTTGGAGTAATCATGTTTTCTTTCCTTTGTAACTTATTATTGATTTTAAAATTTTCATTTTTGCAGGCAAGATGGCTGGTGGAATCTGAAATGGTTCCAGTTAGGCTACTTCAAGAACGTTGTGAGGTTGGCTCCACCAATCTTCTGTTTTTTTCTATTTCATTTTGTGGCTTCTGTTTGGTTTGTGAGAAACTGAGCCTAGGCAGAATATTTAATGCATCAGTAATTTAAGTTTCTTGCATTTGAAAAATATTATATGTATGTTGTGCATTTGTAGGAAGAATTCTTGGGGGAGGCTGAATTGATCAAAATTAAGGCTCAGGAGTTGAAGGGTAAAGAGGTGAGCTATTAACTTCTTTATATGAATGCTATAATACCTTGGACTTCTGTTTCTTCTCTCTTTTTCCTTCTATTATTCCTATTTTTTCTGCTTTCTTTTTATTCTTAGACACTCGTAGAAATTTAGTTTTAAAAGACAGGATAAATTGATATTTTTGGCAAAAGGAAAAGTTGGAAGCTGTTAATCTTCACAAAAACGAGAGGAGGTTAGCAATCTAATATGTATGTGATAGAAAAGTGTTATAATTAACAAAGTATCCTTTAAAAAAATAAAGGAAAATAATGATAGGAAAAAAAAAAGAACTCTCTGCATGACAAAGCAACTACATTTGTAGTCACACACTCTTGAACTTTCATGGGCTGAAAGCATGAGAGAAGCTATAAATGTCATTCTATTTGAATATAGATTTAAAATCACGGCAACAGTCCCACTTGTATTTTTTTCCAACACTTTCCAAGCTAGACACAGAATATTATCAACTGTATGTTGTCTTGAAAATTTGCTGTCTTTCTTTTCATTAAAGAAAGTATAACAACCCTACAGGAACTTATATGTAGAAGAAGAAACCCATTATAAGAACCCAAAAGATGGTTCTGAGGGAGTTTAGCTGACTTGCATTTCATAAATTAGTTTTTAAGGAGTGGTATATGAAGTCCACTGTCTGTATCAATGTAACAAACATGTCAAAATTATCTGCACATCTATAAGTTCTCATCCAACAGCTGAGTAGAGCAACTAGGAAAAGCCATAAACACAACTGATATGGACAAGTGCAGGTAGGGCACCTGATTGCATAAAATGCACCACATAGTTGATCTCAAGCTTATTTGTATTTGGTATTTTATGTTGCTTGCATCGAACATCAATAATTATGTATCAGCTTGAATTTAAATTCAATTCTTATATGTAATTGATTCATATGTGCTGTTGATTTCAGGTCAGAGTTAATACCCGACTTCTCTATCAGCAAACGAAATTCAACCTTCTCAGAGAAGAGAGTGAGGGCTATGCAAAACTGGTATAATCATAGTCACCTATATCTGGAATTTTTAGGATATTTTCTTTGAATTATTGATCACTTGTTACAGCCATAGTGATTTTGGCTATCTCATCTTCAACAATTGTTTTTTAGTTGTTTTATTTGTTGCATTGATCCAGTTAGATGCTTTTGTATGTTTTATTGAATTATTGATCACTTGTTACAGCCATAGTGATTTTTGCTGAAGATAATCTCATCTTCAACAATTGTTTTTTAGTTGTTTTATATATGTTGCATTGATCCAGTTAGATGCTTTTGTATGTTTTATTGAATGTAGTTTATTGTGTAGGTGACTCTTCTTTGCCGGGACTCTGAAGCAGCTACGCAAAAGTCTTCTGCAGCAACCATTGGCATTATTAAGGTTTTGATGATTTTAAGTACTATGACTACTCCAGTATTGTTTTTTTTTCATAATGATGATCATGGTACTGAATTAAATTACTTCTGCAGTCATTAATTGGCCATTTTGATTTGGATCCAAATCGTGTTTTTGATATTGTAAGTTGAATGTTTTTAGTTGATTTTTTATTAGTTCACATCGCTGTCTATTTTTCATTTCATGTTTTATTTAGCTACTGATGTATATTTTGCTCAGGTCCTAGAGTGTTATGAACTGCAGCCTGATGATGATGTGTTTATAGAGTTGATTCCTATATTTCCAAAGGTGGACAATATAAAATCCTAGGTGATTCCTATATTTAGTTTGTGATATTTTATGGGACAAATTTTTGTATGACGTTTTTTCTCTGTTATGCAGTCTCATGCGTCGCAGATTCTCGGGTTTAAATTTCAATATTATCAACGCATGGAAGTCGGCAGTTCTGTTCCGTTTGGGCTCTATAGACTCACAGCCTTGCTGGTGAAGCAAGATTTTATTGATCTTGATAGCATGTAAGATGTTTTAATGTGCTCTGCTTAAAAATCACAAATAGCATTCTTACATAAAATTAAACACTAACAGTAAATACTGAATCAATTTTTCCCTCCTTGACTCTAAGAGGTGGTGGTTGCATTCAGGGTTATTTATAGTTCCATTCTTGTGATCTTGTAATTGATAAAT
This sequence comes from Lablab purpureus, assembly GCA_030347555.1. Taxonomy (NCBI): domain Eukaryota; kingdom Viridiplantae; phylum Streptophyta; class Magnoliopsida; order Fabales; family Fabaceae; genus Lablab; species Lablab purpureus. Next base: position 62,562,545 of record CM059256.1, on the reverse strand, counting down.
GGTCATAACGGCTCCTTAATGTGTGTTGTGCTGTTTATTTATTTTTTGAAAATGTTGATGTATAGAATGGATGCACCATATAATCATACCAAAGTCTAAGTAAGTGGTAACTTGTAGTTGGTTGGTTGGGATGTCAGGGCTACCCCTCAAACTGCTAATATTGGTTGGTTGGGATCTTTTGTAGCATTAGTTTTTATAGCATTTAAGTTTTTAAGTTTGTTTGGTTATTTTCTCTATCTCAAAAGTAAAAAATACATTTGCTTAACAAGCTGTTG